>OZ020261.1:6823637-7423637 GCA_963971285.1 Astropecten irregularis
ACCCAAGACAGAGGGCGCTGTACAGATAGGCGAGATAGGCCTACATTCCGAGCTCGCTTATTAGTGTCACTGGTGAGTCGCTATTCGATTATGGTGACTGGTAAACTTGATTTCAAGGCAAAGGCCTCGTCATTATTGATGAGGTTTTGTTTGACCTGTCAACCCCCCTTTGCCAGAAAACCATTTTGAATTAGTACCAATACACACAGAGGATGAATGTGCGTTCATTACGTGATCGGCAACAAGTTGTTTTACCTCAGTCCTGGGCCTTTCTCTATTATTAAGCTCAGCTCCGGCCTCGGCTCCAGCACCGGCTCGGGTCCAGCTCCGGCTCGGGTCCAATGAAAAACTACACTGAACCTATACAGTAGTCCGAGCATACGGTTTTAAATGGCGACCTCTTTCTTTCATTAAAGCTAGAAACTGCAGTAGTGTTTATCGATACACTACAACTTTAGATCGGTACGTGGTGCGCGATTTATTCGTGGAAGGAACACGGCGTTATAAGAATATTCCACATAAACAACATCTCCCGGATTTCCTCACCGGTCTTTAATTGCTCATGATTAGCTTTCCCGCTTCCAAGATTTCAATAAAAGATTAACTTGGGCACTTGGCGGTGTACAAAATAATTAAAGGGTGCACAAAAAGTAACTTCCGTTGATTTTGACGCCCAACCCCAATCGGTTTGGGGCGATATGGGTAGAATGAGTGTTTAGAGCACATCTTAAGCTTCATTTTGATGCCCCACTTGATGCCAAAGACCTAACACAGTTCAATGCACATATCATTGTTTGTCAAAAGGTACAAAACCAAAAGTTGCACTTTTAGGTATACAGTGTCTAGCTGTGTGTATCCCATTGTAGACCCAAACAATATCGCCCTATGCAATAATTATAGGGCGATATGTATGGTTCAACCTGTATACCTAAAAGTGCAACTTTTGGTTTTGTACCTTTTGACAATGATGTGTGCATTGAACTGTGTTAGGTCTTTGGCATCAAGTGGGGCATCAAAATGAAGCTTAAGGTGTGCTCTAAACAGTCATACTACTCATATCACCCCAAACTGATTAGATTTAGAGGGGTCGGACGTCAAAATCAACGGAAGTTACTTTTTGTGCACCCTTTATTATAATGACACCACCGCGCAGTTTTCGTTTTAATCAACAGAGGGCGCCCTTCAAAAAACTTATGTTCGGAATTATGGATAAAAAGAGACGAAACTAGTCTTGGTCCAAGACTGTAAGGCTCGATAACGGACCCCATCGTGCCATTGCACCCTCTCGTGACTTCGGCGCGCCGAGACAATAGATCGATAGGCCTATATAAGTTTTTTTATAATGTCTATGGCCGAGACTGTCTGGACGCGGACTGTCTCGCGTTTGTTTACATTTCAGCAGCTCCAACCGTGACGCTCCCACGGCCCGCGCTTGGCATCCTAATTTGCATTTCAACGTAAATCATGAATATTCATAATAAGGTACCTTATTGGCATACAAAGGCCACGCCTCGGTTTATAGCAAATGCCCAAGACTGTAATGCGAGCAGCTGGGTCAAATGAAGTCACGAGAGGGCGCAATGGCACGATGGGGTCCGTTATAGAGCTTTACAGTCTTGGACCAAGACTACGACGAAACCGGATCCGGAGCTGAGCTTTGAGAAAGGCCCGCGCGGCCAAGTAAATTGAAATTTTACACAACGAAATTATTGATATAAATTTAAATTGGAGTAGCAAAGGGAAACTTGTAAAGGAGCGTTTCTCATAATGCACAATAAAGTGGTATGTGCAGGCGCGGTTCTAGAGCCAAAATTCTTTTGGGAGGCTAGAGCCATTATTTTGGGGGGCTAGAAAGACCCATTATGTTGGGTTCTTCTAACACTCGCTTCCGCTGTGTCTAATTGGGGGTCGAACAAATGCACATTATAGCCCAAACAACGCGTTTTGTATGTAATTGGCGCTCAATAACTGGAAAAATCCAGTATTTTCAAGACTTTTTTTTTTCACTTGCATTTTTTTGAGGAGGGGGCTAGACAAAACAGCACCCTCCCTAGCCCCCCCCCCCCCGTAGAACCGCGCCTGGATATGTGTGTTTGGTGCATAGAGTATAACGTTGTAACATGTCAGGTGCAGATAGTTAATACAGCATGGCAGCAGAGATATCAGTAAGTTACAGTAGACATACTATTCATATGTGTGTGGTGTTTTGCAATATGGTAAGTTACTGTAATTTTTACAGTACATGTCTGTACCATTTTGCAATAAAATGATAAGTTACTGTAATTTACAATACATTATGCCTGTACTGCCTGGCAATAAAATGCTAAGTTACTGCGATTTTATTTGTCTGTACCGTTTGGCAATAAATTGGTACGTTACTGTGATTTTATAGTTCTTATGTATGTACCATATTGCAATAAAATGGTTAGTTACTGTACATTTACAGCACTATTGACTGTATCACTGTAATGTGGTCGGTTTATGTATTTTTACAGCATGGTCCCTGCATTAGCGAATTCTGCACACACAAATTGGCAATGACGTTTTCAGGATAATGTTTGTTTAGTAGGACTAGTGTGTGTACTTTATTCTGTTCTGTATTGAAATTTCCTTGTTACGGTGAACTACGATGAATTTTGATGTGTGCTACACAAGTTTTCAATAAATAATTTGAGTAAGCTTTACATAACTAACATGATGTATACATCATATTGTGAATTTAGTCTGAATTATTGTCCTTCAAATACTGACACTAATTATGGTTCCCGTGGGCCAACAATTGCACTGCTAAACGTACTATTGGGCCTACATTAATAATTAATTGAAGTTAATTGCATTCGTTATGATGACTGTTACTGTATCTTCCTTGATATTTTTGCCAATGAATCTTTTTCTATTTAGCAAAAACCAAAGTATGATATTACCTTTAAGTGTCATGTGTTACAACCTACATCATAGCTGTCATAAACTTTATCAGTCAATAAAGCTCACGTGACCCGTTCCAAGTCACGTGGGCTTGGAACAAGTCACATCCCAACCCTCCATTACTCGAGTAACTTTACTATGTGTAATTGTTTTTTTTTTCTCCATGCTCAATCATTTTTGTTCATCGTATGATCAATGTCAACTCGCTGTCCTTGTGCATTTTCAATAATTCATTTTGATCCAGTCGGACATGTAAAGTTACATCGGAAATTTAACCACTGCACCATATCCTTTTCTTTACAGCTTTATGATGTCGGAAAACAAAGTAAGTGCTTTTCCTCCTTAAACCTCTATAAACATATGTTTACCTATATATTATCATATTTCCTTGATGAACGAGTTTAAGGATATTTTTGAGCTACTGAGCGCATTACACGATATACTCAATTGCATTGTGCACAATACTTTATTGACTGGCGCTGTGCCGGCCTGGGTATAATCGCTTCAATTATGAAACTGATACGAAGGCTGAGTCACGAGAAAACAGCAAAAACCAGACTTTTTTTCATTTTAAACAAAAAAAAATGGTTTTGATCTTCCCTCAAGATCAAAACTATTTCGGTCTTTTTTTGGCTTAATTCTGAATAAATACAGCATTTCAGGCGGATTATGTTAACGGTATGTTTCTTCCAGCACCATCTTCATACCCATGAAAGTGGACGTAAATCTGTGAACATTTATGTTTGGGTAGGCCTAAATGTTACCAATCCTGTATACTGTACCTTTAAAAACCCGTACTTGGAATGCCCCCCTTTTCAGGGACACACAAGGAAAGATGGCGGCTATGGATGGGTGATCACAGCGATAAGTTTGTTAATCAGCGTAATTGAGATTGGAACGTTCAAAAGCTTCGGCGTGTTCATCTTGCCAGTTCGCAAATCGCTCGACTGCTCCGTTACAGCCCTCGAAACTGCAATGGCGGCATCCCACGCAGTGACATTTTTCCTGGGTCAGTAGAGAACCTCTGCATGTTTTAAATGACTGTGTTGACACGTCATCAACAATGAGTGGATGAAGTGTATGTTGTACATTATTTTATTTGTGTATATATATATATGTTTGATATACCTAAAAGTAATACCAAATACTCGTTCAAACTGAATGGCATGAAGTACTCGTTCTAGCCTATGATCATCAATCACAAAATAAATTTTACGTGTACTTCATGTCATTCAGTTTGAACATCACTTTATGTCATCTATTTTGTATGATGCATTTATTTTTGAACGTCTGCGTCTCTCGCCTCTCGCACTGAGAACTCAAATTTGAAAAGTACAACACATGTCGATCATTATGTCTGGACTGGTTTCCACTCTGACATTTTGAGGACTCTTGATCTGTTGGGTTGGGTCCTCTTGATCTGTTGGGTTGGGGCAGATAGACTAACTAGACCAGACAAAATGGCCTCACGCGATCAGACTTGTTCTCAACTTTGCAAGAAGCGCTAAAGAAAACTGCATTTGTACACTGAAATGTTGCAAACATTTCTTCAATCTAACGTTAGGATTTTATGGACCCAGGAACATTTGCTGAAAGTCAAAAGTATCATTTTTGAGTAGAAGCTATAAAAGAGCTAAAATAATCAATGTGTTTTGGGGATCCCGTCTGATCACAGTCCCACAGAAGAAGAAGACGTAATTTGCAGAATGCCATAGCATATTTACCTGTGATGTACATACAGTGTATAGCTGTGGCACATCTTGTCTATGATCACAAATAATTATGCACCCTTTACTTAATTTTCTAATGCTTCGATCAGGACGACTGGCCAATATCATGGCAGCAAGGTTTGGCTCGAGAGCGCTTACTATTGCAGGAGGGCTCGTCATGTCCTTGTCGTTTGGTGCCATCGTTTTCTCCACAAATCTGACAGTCTTTTCATTCTTCGTCATTCTGTGGGGTAAGTTTGCTCAACTGGGGACAGTGGTCTATTACGTGATAAGGTCTCGTGTGGGAAGAGGGATCCAATTATCATTCTGAATGAGTTTTTTATTTGAATTTACAGTCGGAATGAGCCTCTGATTTTGTTTTTGCGCAGGGATCGGTGTCTCTATGGCCTACAATCCTTCGATTGTGGCTTTTCTGCCTTATTTCCCCACCAACCCGGTCCTTCCGATCAGTATCACCATGGCAGGAGGCGCACTCGGAATGATGGTGTACCCACCTTTGACGGAGCTCCTGATCGACGCCTACGGCTGGCAAGGAACCATGTTGATATTCGCTGCCGTAAATGCCAATGTCTGTGTCCTTGGAGCATTAATCAAGACATCTCCAGTGGAGTATTCTGCACTTGATGGCAATAATCAGGCCGAGGACACATCAGATGCTCCCGATGAGAGAGAGTCGCAACATTGCCTCACAACGGCTGCACGGGGACTTTGCAAAATTCTGTCTTTGGACGTACTGTGGGACGAACCTAGATTCTCGGCGTACGCCTTCGCCTTTTTCCTGCTTGGTATCGTGTACAGTGCCTGGGTCATCTATCTCGTGCCACACGCAACCACCAGAGGCATAGACAGCCAACTGGCAGCTTTCCTCTCGACAGCTGGAGGGATTGGCACCCTGATCGGCCGAATCCTGTACGGACCCGTGTTGCACATGGAGTTCATGACATCTGTTCAGATGATGATTCTCCTCAGCTTCACCAACATGGCTGCCTTCTCTCTAGACCCTGTTGCATCGGACAATTACGCGGGACTGATTTGCCTCGCCTTCGTGAACGGCCTGGGCCTTGGGACTGCGACAGGTCTGCTCATTCAAGTCGCTCGGGAGGTCTTGGGTGAAGACCTCGTTGTTGGGGGATGGGGAACGGAGTCCGTCTTCTTCGGAATAGGTGAAGTTACTGGAGGAGCATTTGCAGGTAGTATACCATGAGCATGGTTTCTGGGTGATTTTCCAAAGCAATGATACAGTGTGTGGGCATCAGTTGTCCTGATGAAGTACTGGATGTCTTGAATAACTTACTTATACTACCAGGAGCAAAGTTTGTACGTTAATTTGTCTTATGATATTGTTCATTAATTCATTACATGTACTTTTGCTACAAAGGTAAACGACAGCCAAGAAATAATTATATAGGATTTACACATTTGTGTACATTTCCCTTTCACATTATTTTATCATATGCACCCCATTCCCCAACTCGCGGTCCCAAAACAGTTTCTTCCTCCACGAAAGCTAAACTCGATTCTTGCCGTTCAACCCTCTGAAGACCAAGGTATGACAATACTGTTCTCGTCTCTCCAGGTTGGATCTTTGACATATCCGGAAGTTACAACGCCTCGTTCTTGACACTCGGAGGTCTAGCAGCCCTTACCGCCGTGGTCATGGTAGTTGAACGCCTTCTCAACAGGTGCGCTTCTTCTTAGTGGGCCGACGCCCACATGGGAAGTGATGCATCACAACACCATTGTTACATCACCAACCCTCACAACAAAGTGCCACATTTGAGATATGTACCGATTTCAGACACATTATTAAAGATCTTATGCAGGATTGCTAAAACTGTCCAATAAACTATAACGAACCAAAAAGTAGACGTTAGCAGGACACAATTCGACAATAGGCCGACACCGCAAGCAAATCCAAGAAGACGGGTGCTGGTAGATATACTGCTTTAAGTTTTAGCACAAGTGCGGAGTGCTATTAAACTACTGAACAATAATCGTTTTGACCAGATAGTCGTTGCCCACAAACACAAATATTACAGTTCCACATTTACCTAGTATAGGGCTATACATCAGCATGTCCCCAAAAAACGCAACACTTTGTGCCGAGAACCATTATTAAAATTAAACTGTTTATCACTTCAAGATTCAGATGTATGATACACTTGGCTATCACCATGTAGAATTTGAGCAAAATTAGAGGGAAAACTAGGACTGAATCACCCAACATCAAAACCTGATTTTCATCTTTCTTTCATACACATTAGGTGTGTATATTGACCACTTAATTATTCTGAAATACTGCAAATAATCTTTTTTAAAGAGTACTCTTTCAATTGGTCACATTTCGCCAATTGCAGCCCGATTTTGCTTAAATTCTACATGGTTATAATGGTTATATAGCCATCAAGGCATGGTTTATCATATAGGCCTATACCTGAATCTTGAAGTGATAAAAACTGATAAACAGTTTAATTTTAACATAACGGTTTCACTTTCAGACACGGTGTTGCGATGTTTTTGGAGACACGCTGTATACGAATATTCGAGATCGAGAAAATTCCCACTTAGTCAAATACCTGTCACGTAAATCTGGGGCCAATTTCTTAGAGCTGCAGCTTAAGCAAGAAACGTCTTCCTTCCAAATGTTCATGTGATGTTTACGGCTTTTGACTTATATTCGGTCATTGTTTGATGAGCATAACATTCAAAAGGCGTTTTGACTGTCAACCTGATTTCATTTACCAAGGTATCTGATGCTTAAAGGTAGTATCATACTTTGGTTTTTGTCAAAGAAATACAGATTCGTGGGCAAAAATACAAAGACAGATACAGTCACAGTCATCTGTGAAAATTTTAGTCCCATACGTTGCCCACTTTTTGAGAAAACAGCGAAAAACGGCCACAGTATTTCTTAAGTGTTTTCTCTTTTATTTTTGATCTTTTAAAAGATCAAAAAGATGTTCGGTCGTTGTTTTACTAATTTCTGGATAAATACACCATTTCAGGCGGAAACATTTTAACAGCATGTTTCTAACAGCACCATCTTCATACCCTGTAAGTTTTACGTAAGTCTGTCAACATTTCTGTTTTGGTCTCTTACCAAAGTATGATACAACCTTTAAGCAGATTTTGGTGGTTAAGCAGCTCTATGAAGTTGGCCCCTGTACAAAACCGCCAAATCAAAAAGCAACGTGTAACATGAACTGACGTAATTTCCACATTATCATGTACTTACATTAATATTCCATTGATAATCGACGTTTGATGTTGGGAACGGAATAAACCTATCCCAAATCACTGACATTCATGGGTTCCCATCCAAGCACTAATGAAGTTATACACTTTTCAACAACTTATCTACCCAACCAGTTTGTATACAGAATGGTAGGACTATTTATCCATTGTAGACAGTGCAATTAGAGGCGGTTTGTACTGCACTCGTCCTCACCCATCACTCTCACTAGTGCGGCTAGCTGAATCATTATTATGTGCTTAGCTTACAATCGATAAATTGACCTCCCAACAAACGCCTCTTTCTAATGTTAAATATTGAAGGTGACTGAAGTCACGCTAGTGTCGTCCGGGGCTCCTGGCAACCAGGGTAAGATGCGCATTGACAAGGGATAGAATGCACAGACAACTATACTGATCCATGTGTAAATACTGTATAATACAGCACATACAATGCTGAAATGTAACCACCCGCTATGTTGGTGAGCGCATGGGATATTGTGTGTATGAACAATATGATTCGTAGGTCCATGTCCCTATACATTTTTATTGGTTCATCAGCTAGAAAACTTGTGAGAATTGTTTGTTGACACCCACTTAGCTCTTTATTTGCGCTGCAGTCTGCACTTATTCATATCACCTGTGAAAGATACAAAAGAATGGTGCTAGTGTAAACAACGACCATGCACGATCATTATTCCTTCTTTTTTTATTCATTTTCACTGTCATGGATTGAAAAGACAATTTAAATGTAATATCATACTTTGTTTTTTTTTGTCAAAGAAATACAGATTCATTGGCAAAAATATCAAGGAAAATACAGTAACAGTCATCTGTGAAAATTTCAGTCCCATACGGTGCCCACTTTTTGAGAAAAAAACTTTAACCGCAACACTTTGTGCCGAGAACTATTATATAAACATTAAACTGTTAATCACATCAAGATTCAGATATGTGATAAAACTATGTCCTCGGCTGGCTATCACCATGTGTAATTTAAGCAAAATTGGACCGAAATTTAGTGAAAAAAACTAAGACTGAACTATACCCAACCTCAAAACCCGATTTTCATCTTTCGTTCGTACACATTATGTGTATTTGTTTTTAAGGAGTACTCTTTCAATTGGTCATATTTTCGCAAATTTCAGCCCCATTTAACATAATGGGTCCCGGCTGTATATAAAGGAAAGAACACAGTGGACAACACAAGTGACTGATCGAAAACTATGACAGACAATTTGCTGGAAGCAAATAACACCTGATGGTAATGATGTTTTGTCTGTTTCAGTATAATACACGGGTTTACACTTAGATCTTAGATTTTGATCGCAACTTCAAAACGAGGCATTTCTACGCATGCGCACTTTTCGAAGTGTAAACCAGTGTATTACCAAGCCCATGAAGGCCCTAGCTCGGTTCCGCACATTTGTTTTTAATCCTTGAAATTTCTGAAAACGAAATCAAGAACACGGTTGTACCGATTAAATTTAATACGAAGAGACCGGTGCCCTTCAAGTCAAACTGGAGGGTTTGCTTTTATAGAAGCCCGAGAAATACATCATTATTCACGAACAAGAATGAATCGGGAAGTGTTATTATTAGGATGTGCACCAACAACGTGTAGGCCCATTATGTTGTGACGGGAGTATTGTGGCATCTCATGCATGAGTTCAACTTTTTTTTGCGCCATGCTCGACGGGAGGCCAATTTGTTACTTGTTAACTGTTTGGGCCTTTACGGGGATCAAACGTACATTGAATGTAAACCACTTTAAACAAAGACAGTGCTTGCAAAAGTATGTTCAATTAAGCTGTTTGGGGCGGGGCGAGAGAGAGAGAGAAGGGGGGGGGGGCTGTATGTGGGGGTGACATCGGATTTGCTTGCTGTGTCGGCCTATTGTCGGCCACGCCTAGGTTACAGAACATTCTCCGGAATGAAATGGTCTTTTCTGAATTCTTAAGTCTTCCTGGCACAAAATATTTGAAATTAATAGCCAATGGCTTATCCTCGTTGACCCTTTTTTATCGTCTCCAGGTAGAAAATACGTTATGAACATAAAGTTTACCACTGTTCACCGGCACTTCAAGATATTGGGATATTATGTCTGCCGAGTTCACTGCTCATTTGCATATTATTTGGTCTGATGAGTTATAGGCCCCGTTCAGCGACGTCTGAAACGATGTCGCTCTAGCGTCGTTCTGAACGACACAGACCGTCGATCTCTCGGCATCAGGCGCGCCCAGGTCGCTCCTAATTGTTTCAGACGTTGAACATTCTATGTACAATTAAAATTCAAATATTGTCTTTCAATTTGTTCGGCGCACCGCTGGCACCTGTCTGAATTAAAGGGGGGGGGGGGGGTAAAACAACTTCATCAATGACCGAGATCGGAATGCATTGGTGGCGCCCTTCTTTTGTACAAATCACCCAAGACAGAGGGCGCTGTACAGATAGGCGAGATAGGCCTACATTCCGAGCTCGCTTATTAGTGTCACTGGTGAGTCGCTATTCGATTATGGTGACTGGTAAACTTGATTTCAAGGCAAAGGCCTCGTCATTATTGATGAGGTTTTGTTTGACCTGTCAACCCCCCTTTGCCAGAAACCATTTTGAATTAGTACCAATACACACAGAGGATGAATGTGCGTTCATTACATGATCGGCAACAAGTTGTTTCACCTCAGTCCTGGGCCTTTCTCTATAATTAAGCTCAGCTCCGGCTCCGGCTCCGGCTCAAGCTCCGGCTCGGGTCCAATGAAAATCTACACTGAAACTATACAGTAGTCCGAGCATACGGTTTTAAATGGCGCCCTCTTTCTTTCATTTAAGCTAGAAACTGCAGTAGTGTTTATCGATACACTACAACTTTAGATCGGTACGTGGTGCGCGATTTATTCGTGGAAGGAACACGGCGTTATAAGAATATTCGACATAAACAACATCTCCCGGATTTCCTCACCGGTCTTTAATTGCTCATGATTGGCTTTCCAGCTTCCAAGATTTCAATAAAAAATTAACTTGGGCACTTGGCGGTGTACAAAATAATTATTATAATGACACCACCGCGCAGTTTTCGTTTTAATCAACAGAGGGCGCCCTTCAAAAAACTTATGTTCGGAATTATGGATAAAAAGAGACGAAACTAGTCTTGGTCCAAGACTGTAAGGCTCGATAACGGACCCCATCGCACCCTCTCGTGACTTCGGCGCGCCGAGACAATAGCTCGATAGGCCTATATAAGTTTTTTTATAATGTCTATGGCCGAGACTGTCTGGACGCGGACTGTCTCGCGTTTGTCTACATTTCAGCAGCTCCAACCGTGACGCTCCCACGCCCGCTTGGCATCCTATTTTGCATTTCAACGTAAATATTCATAATAAGGTACCTTATTGGCATACAAAGGCCACGCCCCGGTTTATAGCAAATGCCCAAGACTGTAATGCGAGCAGCTGGGTCAAATGAAGTCACGAGAGGGCGCAATGGCACGATGGGTCCGTTATCGAGCTTTACAGTCTTGGACCAAGACTAAGACGAAACCGGATCCGGAGCTGAGGTTTGAGAAAGGCCCGCGCGGCCAAGTAAATTGAAATTAATTTTTTACACAACGAAATTATTGATATAAATTTAAATTGGAGTAGCAAAGGGAAACTTGTAAAGGAGCGTTTCTCATAATGCACAATAAAGATAGTGGTATTTGCAGGCGCGGTTCTAAAGCTAAAATTCTTTTGGGAGGCTAGAGCCATTATTTTGGGGGGGCTAGAAAGACCCATTATGTTGGGTTCTTCTAACACTCGCTTCTGCTGTGTCTTATTTGGGGGTCGAACAAATGCACATTATAGCCCAAACAACGCGTTTTGTATGTAATTGGCGCTTAATAACTGAAAAAATCCAGTATTTTCAAGACTTTTTTTTTCACTTGCATTTTTTTGAGGAGGGGGCTAGACAAAACAGCACCCTCCCTAGCCCCCCCCCCCCGTAGAACCGCGCCTGGATATGTGTGTTTGGTGCATAGAGTATAACGTTGTAACATGTCAGGTGCAGATAGTTAATACAGCATGGCAGCAGAGATATCAGTTAGTTACAGTAGATATACTATTCATATGTCTGTGGTGTTTTGCAATATGGTAAGTTATTGTAATTTTTACAGTACATGTCTGTACCATTTTGCAATAAAATGATAAGTTACTGTAATTTACAATACATCATGCCTGTACTGCCTGGCAATAAAATGCTAAGTTACTGCGATTTTATTTGTCTGTACCGTTTGGCAATAAATTGGTACGTTACTGTGATTTTATAGTTCTTATGTATGTACCATATTGCAATTGGTTAGTTACTGTACATTTACAGCACTATTAACTGTATCACTGTAATGTGGTCGGTTTATGTATTTTTACAGCATGGTCTCTGCATTAGCGAATTCTGCACACACAAATTGGCAATGATGTTTTCAGGATAATGTTTGTTTAGTAGGATTAGTGTGTGTACTGTATTCCGTTCTGTATTGAAATGTCCCTGTTACGGTGAACTACGATGAATTTTGATGTGTGCAACTCAGGTTTTCAATAAATAATTTGAGTAAGCTTTACATAACTCACATGATTGATACATCATATAGTGAATTTAGTCTGAATTATTGTCCTTCAAATACTGACACTAATTATGGTTCCCGTGGGCCAACAATTGCACTGCTAAACGTACTATTGGGCCTACATTAATAATTAATTGAAGTTAATTGCATTCGTTATGATGACTGTTACTGTATCTTCCTTGATATTTTTGCCAAAGTATATGATATTACCTTTAAGTGTCATGTGTTACAACCTACATCATAGCTGTCATAAACTTTATCAGTCAATGAAGCTCACGTGACCCGTTCCAAGTCACGTGGGCTTGGAACAAGTCACATCCCAACCCTCCATTACTCGAGTAACTTTACTATGTGTAATTGGTTTTTTTTTCTCCATGCTCAATCATTTTTGTTCATCGTACGATCCTGTCAACTCGCTGTCCTTGTGCATTTTAAAACAATAATTCATTTTGATCCATTTTGTGTAAAGTTACATCGGAAATTTAACCACTGCACCATATCCTATTCTTCACAGCTTTATGATGTCGGAAAACAAAGTAAGTGCTTTTCCTCCTTAAACCTCTATAAATATTATCAGATTTCCTTGATGAACGAGTCTAAGGATATTCTTGAGCTACTGAGCGCATTACACGATATACTCAATTGCATTGTGCACAATACTTTATTGACTGGCGCTGTGCCGGCCTGGGTATAATTCCTACAATTATGAAACTGATACGAAGCCTGAGTCGAGAAAACAGCAAAAACCAGACTTTTTTTCTTTTTAAACAAAAAGAATGATTTTGATCTTCCCTCAAGATCAAAACTATTTCGGTCTTTTTTTTGCTTAATTCTGAATAAATACAGCATTTCAGGCGGATTATGTTAACGGTATGTTTCTACCAGCACCATCTTCATACACATGAAAGTGGACGTAAATCTGTGAACATTTATGTTTGGGTAGGCCTAAATGTTACCAATCCTGTATACTGTAACTTTAAAAACCCGTACTTGGAATGCCCCCCTTTTCAGGGACACACAAGGAAAGATGGCGGCTATGGATGGGTGATCACAGCGATAAGTTTGTTAATCAGCGTAATTGAGATTGGAACGTTCAAAAGCTTCGGCGTGTTCATCTTGCCAGTTCGCAAATCGCTCGACTGCTCCGTTACAGCCCTCGGAACTGCAATGGCGGCATCCCACGCAGTGACATTTTTCCTGGGTCAGTAGAGAACCTCTGCATGTTTTAAATGACTGTGTTGACACGTCATCAACAATGAGTGGATGAAGTGTATGTTGTACATTATTTTATTTGTGTATATATATATATGTTTGACATACCTAAAAGTAATACCAAATACTCTATAAATACAAATAAATGCATCATACAAAATAGATGACATAAAGTGATATTCAAACTGAATGGCATAAAGTACTCGTTCTAGCCTATGATCACAAATCACAAAATAAATGACACCAACTACACGTTCAAAATAAATGACACAAACAACACGTTGGAAATAAACGACACCAACTACTCGTTCCAAATAATTGACACCAACTACTCCTTCGAAAAAAAATTACTATTCATTTCGAACGAGTAGTTCATGCCCTTAAATTTGAACGTGTAGTTGGTGTCATTTATTTTGAACGTGTAGTTGGTGTCATTTATTTCGAACGAGTAGTTGATGTTATTTATTTCGAACGTGTACTTCATGTCATTCAGTTTGAACATCACTTTATGTCATCTATTTTGTATGATGCATTTTTTTGAACGTCTGCGTCTCTCGCCTCAAACTTTTCAAATTTGAGTTCTCAGTGCGAGAGCACTGAGAACTCAAATTTGAAAAGTCCAACACATGTCGATCATATGTCTGGACTGGTTTCCACTCTGACATTTTGAGGACTCTTGATCTGTTGGGTTGGGGCAGCTAGACTAACCAGACCAGACAAAATGGCCTCACGCGATCAGACTTGTTCTCAACTTTGCAAGAAGTGCTAAAGAAAACTGCATTTGTACACTGAAATGTTGCAAACATTTATTCAATCTAACGTTAGGCTTTTATGGACCAAGGAACATTTGCTGAAAGTCAAATGTATCATTTTTGAGTAGAAGCTATAAAAGAGCTAAAATAATCAATGTGTTTTGGGGATCCCGTCTGATCACAGTCCCCCAGAAGAAGACGTAATTTGCAGAATGCCATAGCATATTTACCTGTGATGTACATACAGTGTATAGCTGTGGCACATCTTGTCTATGATCACAAATAATTATGCACCCTTTACTTAATTTTCTAATGCTTCGATCAGGACGACTGGCCAATATCATGGCAGCAAGGTTTGGCTCGAGACCGCTTACTATTGCAGGAGGGCTCGTCATGTCCTTGTCGTTTGGTGCCATCGTTTTCTCCACAAATCTGACAGTCTTTTCATTCTTCGTCATTCTGTGGGGTAAGTTTGCTCAACTGGGGACAGTGGTCTATTACGTGATAAGGTCTCGTGTGGGAAGAGGGATCCAATTATCATTCTGAATGAGTTTTTTGTTTGAATTTACAGTCGGAATGAGCCTCTGATTTTGTTTTTGCGCAGGGATCGGTGTCTCTATGGCCTACAACCCTTCGATTGTGGCTTTTCTGCCTTATTTCCCCACCAACCCGGTCCTTCCGATCAGTATCACCATGGCAGGAGGCGCACTCGGAATGATGGTGTACCCACCTTTGACGGAGCTCCTGATCGACGCCTACGGCTGGCGAGGAACCATGTTGATATTCGCTGCCGTAAATGCCAATGTCTGTGTCCTTGGAGCATTAATCAAGACATCTCCAGTGGAGTATTCTGCACTTGATGGCAATAATCAGGCCGAGGACACATCAGATGCTCCCGATGAGAGAGAGTCGCAACATTGCCTCACAACGGCTGCACGGGGACTTTGCAAAATTCTGTCTTTGGACGTACTGTGGGACGAACCTAGATTCTCGGCGTACGCCTTGGCCTTTTTCCTGCTTGGTATCGTGTACAGTGCCTGGGTCATCTATCTTGTGCCACACGCAACCACCAGAGGCATAGACAGCCAACTGGCAGCTTTCCTCTCGACAGCGGGAGGGATCGGCAGCCTGATTGGTCGAATCTTGTACGGACCCGCGTTGCACATGGAGTTCATGACATCTGTTCAGATGATGATTCTCCTCAGCTTCACCAACATGGCTGCCTTCTCTCTAGACCCTGTTGCATCGGACAATTACGCGGGACTGATTTGTCTCGCCTTCGTGAATGGCCTGGGCCTTGGGACTGCGACAGGTCTGCTTATTCAAGTCGCTCGGGAGGTCTTGGGCGAAGACCTCGTTGTTGGGGGATGGGGAACGGAGTCCGTCTTCTTCGGAATAGGTGAAGTTACTGGAGGAGCATTTGCAGGTATAGTATACCATGAGCATGGTTTCTGATTGATTTTTCCAAAGCAAGAATACAGTGTATGGGCATCAGTTGTCCTGATGAAGTACTGGATGTCTTGAATAACTTACTTATACTACCAGGAGCAAAGTTTGTACGTTAAGTTGTCTTATGATATTGTTCATTAATTCATTACATGTACTTTTGCGACAAAGGTAAACGACAGCCAAGAAATAATTATATAGGATTTACACATTTGTGTACATTTCCCTTTCACATTATTTTATCATATGCACCCCATTCCCCAACTCGCGGTCCCAAAACAGTTTCTTCCTCCACGAAAGCTAAACACGATTCTTGCCGTTTAACCCTCTGAAGACCAAGGTATGACAATACTGTTCTCGTCTCTCCAGGTTGGATCTTTGACATATCCGGAAGTTACAACGCCTCGTTCTTGACACTCGGAGGTCTAGCAGCCCTTACCGCCGTGGTCTTGGTAGTTGAACGCCTTCTTAACAGGTGCGCTTCTTCTTAGTGGGCCGACGCCCACATGGGAAGTGATGCATCACAACACCATTGTTACATCACCAACCCTCACAACAAAGTGCCACATTCCTGATATGTACCGATTTCAGACACATTATTAAAGATCTTATGCAGGATTGCTAAAACTGTCCAATAAACTATAACGAACCAAAAAGTAGACGTTAGCAGGACACAATTCGACATCCAGAACTATGTATAAAGTAGAAAACATGGTAGAAATCAAAGAAACTACATTGGAATGCTGGTGCTGGTGGTGCTGGTGCTGCTGCTGGTGCTGGTGCGGGTGCTGCTGTATCTCTCTTGAGCTGGTCCACGAAGGTGAAATGCCTCCCCCCGAGTGGAATTGCCTTGCTTTGGCTCCCACAAGATGGTTGTACAGGCAGACAGCTCAGGATGCCGGACACAGTGTCCAGAGAGGAGAGCTTCAGTCGTCGCTCTCGGATCTTTTCTGATACCCTTGACAATCATGCCTGCATGGAGATACATTCTCCATGTGGCTAAGCCATGGTACATCTAGGGCTGTCCGAAAAGTGGCCTGGGGATATGTTTGTGGTGACCGAGAAGGCATTGGCTAAATCCAATGTCTCCCCAAAGTAGTAGGTTTATAATTCGACATTTTACCGTTGTTTTGAGGTATACTGAGGTTTGGTATAAAATGTATCGATGTACATGACAAGCAAACAACCTTAGATGCTAGAGTACAGTACATTTATACTCGCAAGGGAATAAAATTGGGTCATTGGCGTTTACCATTTATCACAGATCATCCTTTACAACTGACCAACATTTGGGACCACGTTCTTGAATTGTCTAATTGAAATCATTTCTGAAAGCCTGCTTTGATGTCGCAATTACTTTAACTTTTGGTATCGAAAACATGTTCACAGTGTTTACATTATTCTTAGACCCCAACATTTTTGGTTTTATTCCCGATCCACAAAAGGTGCTCAATTTATCCTAACAGCTCAAAGGTTTAAGTTCAAACTCTGAGGACCAGGTTCCATCCATTTTGTTTCACCAGACATCTAACATAGAGCTCAGGGGTGCTTTGTCTGTTAAATTCTGACGTCCACGTCCACCAGCAAGGACGCCAGACCATGGGCCGTATGCATAAAAAGGCCAGCACAAGCAATTGCTACTTTTTATGCATATACGGCCCATTGTGTATGATGCATGGGTGCATCATATACTATGATGAACACTGTGTATGTAGACTATGCACCCCCTGACTTAAGTATAAAACCTTCTCTCAGTAGAAAAAAAAAACTTTAGTACAAAACTGCAGCTGGTTGTTTAAACCCTCATCTATCAAATTCTTTTTAATTTTGGATTTTTTCCCAGAAGATTTTTGTTTCCAGTTTTCTAAAAATGTCCACCATTTTCCCATACAAACTTCAACTAACAAACAAATAAACAAAACAAGTATTTGCCCTACGTTCGATTCATTCAAACTAGTTTTAAACATGTACATCGAAATATGGTAAAAAAAAAAAAAACATTTGCCCGTGTATAAGAGTATAGACCGTGTTATAGTCTCACCATAAAATTATATCGTGTGAATGACTAAACACGTAAATTAATGTACACACGTACTCATGCGGGTCCTTGTGCTGTATAATGAACTTGGCAATATAACTTTATTATGAAAACGGAAATGAATAATTCGAATCCTCTCGCTACCATTGTAAGCTTGTGTGTTAATATAATGAAATAACATGTCTCGTCATCGTTGATTTTTCATACATGTATTTCAGTCGTTCAATGGGTAAAATAATTCAACTTAGGGCATCACAAGACGTACACCAATCACAATCCTACATTTCTCATGACGACACGATTTATTCGCAAACACTGATTCCCCTGTTCAAGTTCTTAGTTTAAAAAGAATGCGATGTTTTGAAGAAGGTAAGTGTCTGCAAAACAATGGATAGAGTATGTTAACAAATGGGGATGTGAATTTCCACCTGAAAAAAGTTCCACCAAAAATAACAGAGGCTTCTTTTCCACTGGATTGCACGTCAATTGTGTTACAAGATGTGCCATGCTACGAAACAAACAATTGACCTACATTTTGCTGTAGATTATTCAAGTAATGCAAATGGGAAATAATTGTTGTTTATTAATAATCTCCATATGCTCATTATTTTTGTCTTTGTATTAACCCTGTCAAATAGGTGTCCTTTGATATTTTGAAAAAAAAATACTTCATTTTGATCCAGTCAGCTCCCTGAGCTTTGTACAAATTACAGCGAAAAATTAAGCACTGCGCCGAATTTTGTTCTTCTCTTCTTTTGTTACGATGTCAGAAAACAAAGTAAGTGCTCTTTCTTTATATTCCTCTATACTGAAATTATTATATGATTTTCTTCATGAACCAGTTAATTTTTTTTTAGTTTTCTCAATGTACTACATCGTACACAATAACTTATTGACCGTCGCTACTTATGGAGGGTTATATACATTTTATCCTAAATGGGACCTTAGGGAGACATTCCCATAGGGTTGTGCACTGAACTTTACTTACCTATTTCTAAACATCCTCCAAACCAATGAACTTGAAACTGACATAGGTTTTTGTTGAGAGCATTCTCTATTTACTATAAAAATTTGGACAATAAATGTGTCTATAAAAGGTACCTAAAACAATAGGGAGACATCAAAATGTCTCCCTAATGTTCGGTGTCTCCCTAAGGTCGAATTTATAACAAACCTTGTCTCCCTAAAGTCCGATCCAGGTGAATATCGTAATGAAAATCACGACCCTAAAAATTAATTTTTACCAGAGGAGTAAACCAGTACAGGCCAAATACAGACTGTAGGTAGGCGAAGGGATAAGTTATCTGTTCAATACGAAATGAGGGTAGGTCTTTATGATTATGATATTTATATCAGCTAGACTTGAAGCTATGCATGGTGGAAGTACTATAAGAAGGTAGGTTTGCGGTGACACCATGTAATCTCTTCTGTGTATTAGAATCAACCGCTTTATAGATATTAAGCTTTCAAACAAATGTTTCTTTTCAATACAAAACTGCTGCAAACTGCTCATCAGCCAAAATGACCTGAAATATATCAAAAGCTTAAAGTTAGGAGGGCCTGACGCGTTTCGATCCTAGCAGGATCTTTCTCAAAGGCTGAATGACAAACTACACGAACATGCAAGTGAAGGAAGCGTACATAAATGTTTCTTTTTTTTTTTTTTTTTTTTTTTACAAATTTTGCAACATACCGTTAGGCCTATGTACAAATTACCACCTAGTGATGATTTATCTCCAGTTTTTTTTATGACAGAACCTCTTTTAATTGCATTTTGTATCAAGCATTAAATTCACGTACAGTACCTGGAATACGCTTTTGGCAGGGACACTCAAGGAAAGATGGCGGCTATGGATGGGTCATCACAGCGATAAGTTTCTTAATCAGCGTAATGGAGCTTGGTACGTTCAAAAGCTTCGGCGTGTTCATCTCGCCAGTTCGCGAATCGTTGGATTGTTCCGTGACAGCAGTGGGAACTGCAATGGCGGCATCCCCCGCAGTGACCTTCTTTCTGGGTCAGTACATAGAATATTTATGATATAATAATAGAACAGTGGGCATTGTTGTTGGATATTTACCACAAGTAACATTTAAATAACTTCCCAATGAAGTTATGGTTTCAATAACATTTATTTGAAATCATCAAATAACCACAAGGGAAACTGACTGTGGTTATTTGATGATTATATTAATTAAAAAGCCGTATCCTCTTTGAGTGATCCGCCATTGTACCGTTCCCAGGTTGCAGCTTGCTGCGTGTATCATTGAAACGATCCCTGGGGCGTGGCGGTGTGTGCGTGGTTTCATGGCTTCTGACTGCCGAACGAACAAAGAAAATTGACTATTGGGATCACCACCAACGTAGGGCTAGATGGCTCAGTTGGTAGAGCGCCTGTACGGTATTCAGGAGGTCGCCAGTTCGAATCTCGCTTCGGTCAATTTTTTTTGTTCACTTTTCAATGACATTTATTTGAATTTAGAAAACTAGATGATGGGGATTGTCTCTTCACTGAAACTACATGACTAATTCTTTATATGCCTACTTTAAAAAAAAACTTTTGACTTTCCTTCCTACACCTTAAGGGAAGTAGATACTCTAACATATTTTGTATTCTTATCTCCAAATGCTCCAGTGCCTCTGGTCAATATAATGACGGTGAGATTTGGCTCAAGACCGCTTACTATTGCAGGAGGGCTCGTCATGTCCTTGTCGTTCGGTGCCATCGTTTTCTCAACAAATCTTGCAGTATTTTCATTCTTTGTCAACCTGTGGGGTAAGTTTGCTCAGATTTTGAAATTGAAATCTTTCTTTGCTTGTTCATTGGATTAGATTTTTTACTAACTTGAACAGTACAGCTACCTTTTTTGGCTTTTCCGCATAGTTGCGGAAAAGCCTTACTGTTTGTTATGATTTTTTCTCCCTTTTCTTCTTCCTTTTTTCCCCACGCGTCGGCCCATAGACTTTGTACACATTGTGTTCTACGGGCCACTTTTGCAATTAAACTTTGTTGCACATAGTTCAAAGTTTGTATAGGCATAATCCATACTGCATAGATGTGTCCGGGTGAACTACGTCATCATTACGTCATCAGGTGTCAAATTACAAGCGATTTGAATTGAATAATCAAAATCTTTAAAAATCAACAAAATAATCAACCGTTTGAGATTAAGTTGATTCTTTCGTCAAATATCAATTTTAGGGAAGGTCTTTCTTTGTGACACATTGCTTGACCTCTGTGACCTCAACTTCCTGTCAAACAGGAAGTAGCTCCTCGTTTAAAAGTTGTAAGAGCTATGATCATGATTATTTCACCAAAAGTCAATGTTAGGCAAGGTCTTTCTTTGCAACAGATTGCTTGACCTCTTTGACCTCTACTTCCGGTCAAACAGGATGGGTAGATCCCTACTTAAAAGTGGTAATTAATAAGAGCTAGCACCATGATCCCTTTATCAATTTTCGATATTAGGGATTGTCTTTCTTTGTGACACATATATACTTAGATCAAATGTTGCAGAAACATAATTTGATTTTTTTTTTAATGTAGCGGAAAAGCCCTATGTTCTGTTGCAGACAGACATAGATTTCTAGTTCTTTCTTTCCTTTACGTTTTTTTCGCCCCTTAAAAAGTGACATCCAGGAAACGTGATCCCCAGGTACACATTTTGGCTCATGATACCTGTTTTCTTCTACTAGTGTAGAGCATGCAACAGCATCAGGCAGATCACGAAAACCATAATGATTACTATTCTTTCATAACATACAGTCAAGCCCCGGTGTTACGGGGTTCTAATTTTCAGTCCAAATTGTTTTTGTTTTTTCACTCAGGGATCGGTGTCTCTATGGCCTACATTCCTCCAATTGCCGCCATGTTGCCTTATTTCCCCACTAACTCGGCCCTACCCGTTAGCATCACTTTGGTTGGAAGCTCACTCGGAATGATGGTCTACCCACCTCTGACGGATTTTCTGATCGACGCCTACGGCTGGCGAGGAACCATGTTGATATTCACTGCCGTAAATGCCAATGTCGTGGTCCTTGGAGCATTAATCAAGACATCTCCTGTGGAGTATTATGCACTTGATGGCAATAATCCGGCCGATGACACATCAGATGCTCCTGATTAGAGAGAGTCGCAACATTGCCTCACAACGGCTGCACGGGGACTTTGCAAGATTCTGTCTTTGGACGTGCTGTGGGACGAACCTAGATTCTCGGCGTACGCCTTCGCCTTTTTCCTGCTTGGTATCATGTACAGTGCCTGGGTTATCTATCTCGTGCCACACGCAACCACCAGAGGCATAGACAGCCAACTGGCAGCTTTCCTCTCGACAGCTGGCGGGATTGGCAGCCTGATCGGTCGAATCCTGTACGGACCCGTGTTGCACATGGAGTTCATGACATCTGTTCAGTTGATGATTCTGTCCAGTTTCACCAACATGGCTGTCTTTTCTCTAGACCCTGTTGTATCGGACAACTATCTAGGACTCCTTTGTCTCGCCTTCGTGAACGGCTTGGGCCTTGGGACCATGACAGGTCTGCTCGTTCACGTCGCTGGGGAGGTCTTGGACAAAGACCTCGTTGTTCGGGGATGGGGAACTGAGTCTGTCTTCTTCGGAATAGGTGAACTGACTGGAGGAGCATTTGCAGGTAATATACATGTACTTTAAATGGGGTTTCTGAGTAATTTCCCAAGGATATAGCGAAGTGTGTGTATAGGCTGGAGACCGTTAGTTGTCCACATGAAATATTGAATATCCAGAAAATGGATGTGGATTTGTACCATCAGAAAATATGTACTTGATTTTTTCTTCTGACCATTTAGTGAAACACATATCTTCAGATTCGCGCGGTGATGATAATCTGTGGAATCATCCTGGAAGAGATGTTCGTTATTTTTTGTTATGAAGGCCGATATATTTTTACTCATCTAAAAGACTTGGATGCCTAAAAAGAACCTAAATAGTATTCACATAATCAATAAGAATATACCAATTGTGTGTATCGTGCCAATCGTAGGCACCTCAGCGTATTTCTCAACTCGCGGTCCCAAATTAAGCAGCTTTTCGCCCTCCACAGCTGAACATGATCCTTGCCTTTTAATCGTCTGAAGACCAATAGTCTTTTTCTTCTCGTCTCTTCAGGTTGGGTCTATGAGATATCCGGAAGTTACGACGCCTCGTTCTTGACGCTTGGGGGTCTAGCAGCCCTTACCGTCGTGGTCTTGGTAGTTGAACGCCTTCTCAACAGGTGCGCTTCTTCTTAGTGGGCCGACGTCGATTGCAAGACTAAGTCTAGCTGACGAAGATGACGAGGCAATTGGTGGATTCCGAGGGGTTATGGTTTATAATTGCGATACCGATTGAGACCGGTACTACTTGAACTTGTATACTATACCCATGCAGTAGACTCCCAATGGTACAGAGCATAGTTCCTTACTATTCGACTGTCCTGTGTAAAAGGATTTTCGACTAAAATAAGTCCGAGCTCACATGATTGGATTTCAGCCATTTTTTTACACGATGTCCCCATAGGGCTCAGAAAAGGTTTGAATAACACAAAATCTGTTCAAAACAGTTTGTTGACGCACTCCGACGTCCGCAGCTGAACAACCAGAGAGGGAGCTAGACCATCGCTGTATGATGCAGGGTGCACTACGCTATGCTCCCATTGGCTTTAGTGTAAAACATTCACCTTCCCAGTTCAAAAACCCACAGGAGTGTTCCATTCTTTGGTGCAAGTGAAGATACACATAATGGATCAGTGGATAAGGACAAAAGGGGGTATAGGGAGAAGAAGATGGGTAAGATCATTAATGTGAACAACAACAAAGGCGTGGAGAAGAATGTGGCTGGGGAGCTGGGATTAACAATAGAGGTATTTAGAGTATTTTAAAAGGAAGATGGAGAAGGAGGTGACGTACAAACAAGCAGAGGATTGAGAGTATCTGTAGATGAATGAAAAGGAGAAAAAACATAAAAATATTAAGGCCCGCTTCAAACGTCGAACTTCTGCCGTGTCTAATTCAAATATTGGCCCAAGTTTGAATAAGACACGGCAGAAATTCGACGTTTGAAGCAACTGCCGGTTTTCTGCCGAAAGATCGACAGGGCTTGCCGCTTTTAACGGCAGAAGAGCGGCACGGCTTCAAACGTCGATATTTTTGCCGTGTCTAATTCGATTGAAACGTCCCAAATCGGAGTGCCACCCCCGTATACCATTTTAAAAGAGAGAGCGCCGCCTTCTCGCAGAAGAATATAGTAATATCATAACTCTCTCTTGGTCCGCCATGTTCGAATTTGCATTAAGGTTAACAAAAAACCGGCGTTTGAAGCAACTGCCGAACTTCCGCCGCTTTTATGTCGATTGCAATGTATTGCATTAGACACGGCAGAAATTCGACGTTTGAAGCGGGCCTGGATGTTGAGGCCATGTGGTTGAATTGTCCGGAGAATGTCAATCCATACTTTTTTCTTGCTGAGCCTGACCAAGTCTCTGCGGTGGCCAAGTGATTTAAGGGAGATTGAAGAGGAGACCCGCTGGGATGTTTCTGAGTTTTAACTTTGGACCTGTGACCGTAGAATCGTTTGATGTATGCTTGCTTTGTTAACATGAGAATTTTGAAATTAATTGTTGATGACTCGCAACAATGAATGATTATAATTGCTTCATTGTAAAGGTTATGTTGGACATTCCAATCCACTTCTAGCAATGACCATTAAACTTCTTTTCCACAACCAGCAATATTTTTAGAAAAATAATACAAATAGTGAAATGATAAGTATATTTTCATGACTTGAAAGATGTAATTGTCCGTGCAAAAAACCATAAGCACACAACCCAATGTGAAAGAACAACCATATAGAGGCTTCATACACACGTAAGCTTAATTGAGGTGGTTACCAACTAATAAGAAGCGGGAACCAGGAATTGATATGTTGGTTTGGTTATAATGATGCATCTTAAACATAATTGAACATCCCATTTATGAGAATTAATACGGGTGCAGACGTTAATAAATTTGATACAGGAAAAGACTTGTGCCTACAAAAAAAAGAAGCATTGTGCATGTTCATTAATTTTATTATTCTGAAGGTTCCGTTATTTAACCCTAACAATGTGCACTTACCACACAACACAGGAGCCTCATACCAATACTACCAATGGTTTTACATATTGCATTCAGCCATATGACTGACACAGTCCAATACAGGAAGCATCTGATATCAATTAGTGGATATGAGATTTTACACAAACAGTGTCATATTCCTTGCCTCCATTATAACAAACAAGGCATAGGCCTACCATGTAAATAATACATACATAATTAGATGATATAATATCATTTTCACTCACACCATAATTACCATTATGTCCATTATAGAAATATACATTATCCATTCAGCAGAAACCTAGATATGAATCTAGCACGATGATCATTTCATTATTTTCATTTATTTTTTTTGCAGGAACATACAAACATACAAACAGGAAATACAAGTTACATACAAAACTGTAAATCAATTATGGACGACAAAATCTTACATAGACTGAACAGTAAAAATGAGATTATAAGCTTACATGAAAAACAAACAAAAAAGCACCCCTGCAGGATTGCAAAAAAGCAAACTTAATCACTGTGTAGTTACTATCCTTCAGTGCTATAACGGCAGACCAATAAAAAACAGACGTTTCAAACAATAAAATTACAAAGAAATTGCATACATGTACACTTACATTGGCAATGGATATAATAATAATACATGTACATGATCAATTTATTTATGATCAATCTCTTTTTTTTTGCATGGGCAGATAATCTTCTTTCTTGTGTCTGGCATTGACAAGGAGGCATATTGATTTTTCTCTTAATTGGGTACCATGCCTGCCTTTCACCATTTACCGTTCCCCTAACTGATGAGGTTATAATACTATGCTGGACTGTGGCAGTCATGCATACGTCTGAAAGTCTGTATAATGAATATACAAGAACTGCCTAAAGGCAAAGATCCATACGAAATCGCGGGCTTAATTTCATAATTACAGCATAATTATCATAACAGGAGAAACTCAGTCCTGATAATCAACATCCTTGCTGAGTGCAACTACGCACCGGCAATTCAAACAGTTTTCACAGGTTGTCGCATTATGTTGCATGTTTCACTATTTATTTATTGCAGAACTCAACAAACTCCACATGTGCGATCTGCTGCATTGAGCAGGGTAGGTACTTGCTCCAAATGTTGACATTAAACTCTGCCTATTTGACAGGGTTCTTAGAGAATACCCAAGATGGTTAGGGTCAATGGCCCAATATCATAAATCCCTTCGACTGCCAAGGCAGCCGTTACACAAATGCAGGCTATTTGAGTAACAATCTCAATTATCAACAGTAAGAACTCGATCAGTACAACTTGAAATCACTGCACAGTTTCATAAGTGGTTAATAATCATCTTGTCTCTCTGACTGACAATGGTAAGGAGGTTCATTGATTGTCTTGGTTAATTGGTTACATGTACCATGCCTATCTCTCATCACTTGCAGCTCCAATCACTAGTGAAACACACTGGGCTTGGCTGTACCAGTCATTAATGAACAAATGAAGTAAATGTAGGAGGTCCAGGTTCAAATTATGTAGCTGCACTGTGTATGCAGACAATTGCAGAGGTCTTCAATAATATTTGACTAAATTTCAGAGTCATTTTAGAAAAGAGGATTTATTTTCCAGTTACAACAACTAAGGCTATATATAATGAACAGAGACATCATGTACATGTATACAGGCCTCCATTTTCACTAGTATTGACAGAGGTTTACTACTTGTGAAAGAATCCCAATATTCCCCTGTTATCTACATATGAATATATGTGGTTGCATGGCTGGGTAATATTTATCTTTTGTCCAACTGATAATAGCAAGAAGGCTGGTTGATTTTTCTCTTAATTGCCAACCATGCATGCCTCTCATCATTTCTAGCTCCCCTGACTGGTGAAGGCCTTTTGCTCGAATCTGCAAGTGGTTAATTAAAGTTGTAAGGCAGAATACAATTGTATGAATGATGTCTATATTCATATACCAGCACTGTGTAAACGAGGATCTCTAATTAAGATTGAATCTAATTACAGTCATTTTGATAAGAGGAATAACAACACAGAATTGATCCTAATAATACGAGGCTCGGTTTTTAATTGAGTCAACAACTGCCAAGGGGGCCAATGTATACATGGTCACAACTTTGGAAATAATCTCAATATTACACAGCAACCTTGATGTAAGACCAGTGCAATTATAAATCCCAGTACTGCTGTAATGGCTGGATAATAGTCATCTTTTGTCCAACTGACAATAGCCAGCTTTGCCTAATGGACTTCTCTTTTAACTTTAATTGCCTCTTAATTGTCTGCCATGCCTGTCTCTCATCATTTCCTGCTCCCCTGACTGTGATGAAGGCCATTATTATTTGACTTGACTCTGCAGTTGCCCATAGATCTAACATCGCAAGCATTAGACACTGATATTCATACTGTACACCATCACTGTCTGAAGGGGACACTTCAATATCTTCGATATCTTTTGAATGATTTTTACTGGTTCAAGTTTGGACACACCGTAGCTAGCTTTCGCATTTTGAAGAATCCAGTGAATCTGAGATAAACATAAACCCAACATAGGAAGCAGGACATATCAGCTGGTTGCAGAGAGTGGTATTCATCTGACTGTGTAATCTGGAGTTCAGTTTGGATTTCAGTTTCTCTTCATCAACTCAACAAGGGTTCCAGCATCTTCACAACCAGTGAAGATTAACAGGAATCTAAGTCACTGTACAAGTCTACATTGTAGTCTCTTGACCTTTCACTACAAGCATCAATATGAGGGTCACCATTGCAGTCTTGTTGATGACTTTTATGGCAGGAAACTGTCAAGGGGAGTGCCTGACTCGCTTCACTCCCAATTATTACAAGGCTAACAATCGTGCTTTACTGCATCATGTATATCAAGCGAAGACTACATCTTCTGCTGTGATCTGTGGGAGAGATTGCTCCATGGATCCACAGTGTGCATCTTTCAACTATCATGAGAGTAACCGCTACTGTCAGATGAATAATATTAGTAGGGAAATGAATACTTGCAACTTTGCTGATCTACAAGGAAGTGCCTATTTTGACAATAACTATACAACACCATTATTTTCAGCATCTATTGACATAAAGTATCAAAGCTGTCAGATGTTGCTTCAAGCTGGTCACCATGACAATGGCATTTATACCATCTACCCTCTTGGAATGAGTGATGGCATACAGGTTTACTGTGACATGACAACTGCTGGTGGAGGCTGGATAGTATTTCAGAGGCGTCAAGATGGCTCTGTTGACTTTTACCGTGACTGGGCTGACTACAAATCTGGGTTTGGCAACATGTGTGGTGAGTTTTGGTTGGGTAATGCTAATTTGCTTAAATTGACCACTTCGGAAACATTTGAGCTCAGAGTAGATATGGCGGATTGGGAGGGAGGCACAGCATGGGCAAAGTATGGTCAGTTTAAAATCATGGGTGAGAACTACACACTCGATATTGGCTCATATAAAGCAAGCAGTACAGCAGGTGATTCATTGACAGCACATGATACGTATCCTTTCACAACAAAAGATCAAGAAAATGATGCATTGTTAAGTGGAAATTGTGCACATAATTTTTGGGGTGCATGGTGGTTCAAGGCATGCTTTACCTCCCACCTCAACGGGAAATACCACAATCAAGGCAAGGTAGACTTTGCACAAGGGGTACAATGGGAGGCCTGGAAAGGATTTTATTATTCCCTTAAGATCTGTACCATGAAAATCAGGGAAGTCCTGTAAACAAAATGCATCATAATGTCTATGCACATCGCAAATTGAGAAGGTGCATGATGATTTAGATAATGCTTTTAACCTCACCTCAATGGCAAAATACTACTGGGCACTGTACCACCTGCCATGCTGAGGTTGCACACTGAATGACATAGAAAGGATATGAATATTCATTAAAGAAATGCAGCATGAAAAAATAGGAGGTAGTGACTCAACACACTACAGTGTCTAAACGAAAAACACACGAAAATGTAAACATGATTACATGTAAAGTATGATTAAAGCAGTGCGCGGGGAAACATATGTATATCTGCTTATTGGCAAAGGTTGTTTGATTCTAACCTTCTTTCTGTGACTGAGTGTGCCCTCTCAGAAAATGTTTATTGTTTAAAATATGAAAATTGATTTCGAATTTTAAGATTAATGGTAACACGTGATTTTCATTTAGATATGGACGAGTTATCCTTATGTTCATTTGTCAGTGTTATTATATCTCGATAAGATGTTGAAACATCCTTTAGTGATGGAATTATAGAGATTTCTTTGTAATGGACTACATTATATTATATTATTGATTAATGCATTCCAAAATAACATACACCTACTCCATAACCCTTCTCATCTCGATGGAAGCTCTTCAACCATGGCTTTGTTACACTCCCAATTAGAAAAGAAACACTACATGCCAATGATAATACGTACATTTACACTCAAGATCACATCGGCAACAAATTCTAAACGTCTATCACCCATCAGTGCCAGACGGCCCTAATTTTGTAAAATGATGTAAGTCGATTTTTGGGCGAATTTGAGTTAGAGCCCTATCCCACTAAAGTGGGGCGCTTTTTTTGATTATGAGAATATCAAACCCGAGAAGTAAAGTGTTTAAGAGATGAGAAAAATGTATCTCGTAAAAAGATATCCAAAGCGACATTTTCTCAGTGAAATGATGCATGTCGGACATACATCCCTTGCCAAATCTGGCAAATGAATATGGTAAAATGTTGTATCTCGTTCCGTATTAATGCGTGTATATATATAATGATGACATGCACACATACAACATTTCTTCATAATAAAGTTTTGATAAGCAGTCTTTTTTTTATTTGAAATGATGTATCTTCACAAAAATGTCAATATTTTCACAAATATTCATACGATATGAACAATTACAAAACAAAACAAAATCATGGGTGACAGGACATTAGAAAATGACAGTTTTGTAGTCTTGGAAACCGTAACAACGAAAAGGCAAATGCTCAATCTTTAAGTAAATTTTTCTCAACATACCCTCCAAACGGAGATACATCATTTTACCAAATTAGGGCCGCACACCATAGCTCAATGTAATAATATTTATATTTAAAAAGAAATTAATTACCAATTATGAATAAAATATTCAATTAATTACTGGGAATCAAGTGGAAGTACACAAAGCCCCAGAATTAGCTAGTAGATGGACAAAACGTTTTAGACAGGACTGTGGAAAACTGTCGAGAAAGTGGAAAAGGTTTTCTCTCAGTTTTGTTTTATTTTTGGCATAAACATTTGTGGAAAGAATATAAAATTACTGTGTTGTACCATTACAAGATCAATAGTGGCGATACCCTGTAGACAGACATAGCGGTCGCCTAGAGCTTTGTGAAAAAATATTTGAACAAGTATATAATAGTAATGTGTTATTAAGAGATCAGTGGTAAGCAGAATGATGCTTAGATAGACACAATGCTTAGATAAACAATTTGGCAGTGAACTTTGTGAAATGTGCCACAAGTATTGTTATATTAACATTTTTCAATCATTTTTTTGCGGTACATTGTTATATTAACACTTTTTAATAATTTTTTAGCGGTACATCCCAGATAGATTATATGAAAATTCCTGATGACTTGTTTTAGTAAATGTAAAAAAGATGATGAAAATTAATTGTAAAAGTAAAGAAAAACAACCAAAAATACAATAATTTATGTATAGACAATAAGTGAAAACCTAAGATAAGTTATGTGGTGTGTACAATAAAAACAAAATTGTTTTAGATGTATCAAGTGTAATTAATATTTTTGTTTAAATTCAACAATTGATTCACCTTCTCAATATGCTTTCTGATTGTGGGTTTTTATGAAGAACAGCCGCGTGATCGTGTGATTCCTGTCACAATTTAAATTTTTGTCACAAAACATTTTAGTTATTCATAGTCATCGCCACAGTATGGGGATAATTTGTTTCAGTAACAGCGGCATCGACGTCGAACTATAAGGCCAAAACTAAAAGTTACTATATCAAAGGTAGTATCATACATTGGTTTTTATAAAAGAAATACAAATTCATGGACAAAAATATCAAGACAGATACAGTAACAGTCATCTGTGAAAATGTCAGTCCCATACGCTGCCCACTTTTTTAGAAAACAGTAAAAACTGTCACAGTATTTCTTAAGTCTTTTCTCTTTTATTTTTGATCTTTTAAAACATCAAAAAGATTTTCGGTAGTTGTTTTACACATTTCTGGATAAATACACCATTTCAGGCGGAAACATTTTAACGGTACGTTTCTACCACCATCATCTTCATACCCTACAAGTTTTACGTACATGTGTACATCTATGAACATTTCTGTTTTGGTGTCTTACCAAATTATGATACTACCTTTAAGAGGGTCGCTGTTAAAAATAATTAAAGCTAAATTATGGCATCTTTTAAGAAAACTATTTAATGAAATTGACTGCAACAAAATCCTGATAAATATTAATATTGTAATGGTTTGAGAATAAGAATTCAATATTGAAAACTAAAAGGAAAAGTTAGAGCAGGTTAAAATTGATTTAGAGATAAGCAGTGTCAATATTAATAGCTCCTTATGTTTTCGTTTATGGGTGTATTTAAAATTACGTATTAAAATGTAAATTTGCAATGAGCAATTCAAATTTTGTAAAAACACAAGTAGGCCTAGTGTAACCAACCTACTTGGTTAAAAACATGAATTCACAGGGAATGTTTTGAAATTCACAGAAAATGGGCCACTTCGTTTGTACACATTATTGAACAATCAAGGTTGTACGTTCTTCGAAAATCCTGCATTTAATAAGAAAGTTTTTAAATCAAATGCACATACTGAGCCTTACGCATATAAATGTAGAACTTGAAATAAATGCAATTACATATCAATGATGGATCCAATTTGCTATCTTATTTTGGGAATTTCAAATTGAAAGCTTTGAAAGGTGACAGGATAGCATTTAAATGTATTAGTTTTTAATTTAAAAATAAAAACAAATATAAAAATGCTCAGAAATTGTTTAAAATTTGTGGAGGTAATGACATCCAGGCAAATTAATACTGAATACAGGCTATCTTCGATAAGGTCCATGGACATTTAGACATTTATATTCTTAATGGTTTGTACTTGTGCTCATACTCATGCATTCCATATATTGAAAAAGAAAGAAAGTGTTATACAGGTTAAATGCATAATTGGTTTTAATAGTGACACGCGATGTCCATTTTAATAACCTTTTTGTTTTATTTATGGATGTATTTACAATCACAATGTAAACTTGTTATGTACAATTTTAGTCTTTATAATCTTTATCAACCTACTTGGTGAATGCATCAGACATGAACAAGGAATGTTTTCACAAAAATGGGACGTTACATTTGTACACACATTCAACCACCAAAGTTGCACGTTCTTCGAACATCAAGAAAGTATGCTTTTGTCAAATGCACAAAGTGAGTCAACACGTATGGAGAACTTGAAATATGATTTCTTCATATCAATGATGCATCATTTTGTGGATTGTCAGGATGAAAAAATGCTTTGAAAAGCAAAAGGATAGCAACAAAGTGTATTTGTCAAATTTAAGAATAAATACAATTATGAGAAAATCTAAAAAGAATTTCAGTGAAGTATAGGATGAAATTATATTTAGGTAAATAGAGTTGTTTCCAAGGTAACTGTTTAGATTCATCAATGACTTGAAATTGATTTTATAATTTTTATAATAAAACCCACAACTGTAACAACCCAAAATGTAATGTTTGAAATGGTAACATAAAATTGTTTTACTGTGAACATAAATATTATTTTTCCCTGTCACGATTTCAGAATTAATCATTAAAAAATTGGGAATAGAAAACAAAATTGAAAATTGAAAATGACTAAAAGCATTAAAAATGTATTAAATTTCGTTGGTTATTCCTAAACTGTGTATTCAAAAACTGGTCAAACAAAATTAATAAATATGTTTAGCAGACGATTCAAAATCCATGAAAACAATAGAGAAATTATTCAAAAGCCTAAACCTAACTGTTTAACTTTTAAATTTGTATTACCAATTATGCATATTTGACTTGTCCTTATTTAATAACAATTTGAATTTAGTTTGAATTATCAACTATTTTTTTTTTCAACCGTTCAAGGTTTCCTTAGAGGCCAGTTGCTCAAATTGTCCCAGAAGAAATGTCCCAAACGGAATATGAATAAATTTATTTCATGAGTCATGGTAAAGGTGTTTTCAAAGTTGCCTTGTTATTCTGTTGGTTTATGTGTTAGTGATACATGCTTGCTCTATAAACATGAAGATTTGGAAATGTATTTGGTGATGTATCGCAAGAGCGAATAACTTTCATTTCGTCTTGATACAGTATGTCCGCAACAAATTATTTTCAGAAAGTTTTGAAAAGAAATTGTATGTTTTCAATTTTTCCATTTTTAATATATTGCATTGAATATTTCACTGGTTCAATTCTGACCAAATTTTATGCAATCGATTCATGCATCTCAGAGCAAAAAAAAAACGGCCGAAATAATTTCATTCGAAATCCTTAAAAAAATATGCACCAAATGATTTTGGTTTTGCAATTAAATTTAAACACGTTTTCCCTAGTAGAAACAAGGTACGCTCAGAAACCATAACACCGATTTTTATACAATATACACAATCACTATTAGATGTGTATTCTACAAACGTAGATCGATTGAATTAATGTTCTTTTTAAGCTTAAGACAAATTGTTCATATTATTATGAAAGGGTATGTTAATTGTGAGGAAAGTACACACTAATTAATCAAATGCAGAGCTCTTTCTGTATAATAATAATTGAATATTGAAATACTTAGCGCCATTATGTCTATCCCTTATAGCCCGCTGCCATGTATACCTGACAACAACAGTAAAACGTCGTCGTCTGAATCACTCAAATCCGGAACAAGCATCGGCCCACTAAGAAGAATCGTACGACTTGAGAAGGCGTTCAACTACCAAGACCAAGACGTTAAGGGCCGCTATACCACCAAGCGTCAAGAAGGGGATGTCGTAACTGCCGGATATGTCATACATCCAACCTGTATGGGGATACGAGAAGAGAACGGTTTTGTCATCAAACCTTGATATTCAGACACATAAAAAAAAACATAAAAAAACAAAACAAGGATTGGTTTATTCGTTTTCATTCTGTACATCCTACATGATTTTTGTCGTTTTCCCAAACGTTTAGGTGAGAAAAAAATTAACGGCCTTTATAATTAAAATAAAATTAACTCATCCTCTTGCAAGATTTTTCCACATGTGTAGAGACATTCAACATTTCAACAGGACAACTGACGGTTTGGGGCCAACACACACTTCGATCATTTTTGCCATTGGAAATCATTCAGAATCTCTTTCCAAGGTACTGCTTTACCTGCAAATGCTCCTCCAGTCAGTTCACCTATCCCGAAGAAGACGGCCGTCGTTCCCCATCCCCGAACACCCAGGTCTTCACCCAAGACCTCCTGTGAGACCTGGACGTACAGACCTGTCATCGTTCCCAATCCCAGACCGTTCACGAAGGCGAGGCACACGAGTCCTGGATAGTTGTCCGATGCTACAAGGTCTAGAAAGAAGGCAGCCATGTTGGTGAAGCTGAGGAGAATCATCATCTGAACAGATGTCATGAACTCCATGTGCAACACGGGTCCGTACAGGATTCGACCGATCAGGCTGCCAATCCCGCCAGCTGTCGAGAGGAAAGTTGCCAGTTGGCTGTCTATGCCTCTGGTGGTTGCGTGTGGCACGAGATAGATGACCCAGGCACTGTAAATGATACCAAGCAGGAAAAAGGCCAAAGCGTACGCCGAGAATCTAGGTTCGTCCCACAATACGTCTAAAGACAGAACCCTGCAAAGTCCCCGAGCAGCCGTTATGAGGCAATGTTGCGACTCTCTCTCATCGGGAGCATCTGATGTGTCATCGGCATGAGTAGTGTCATCAAGTGGAGAGTACTCTCCTGGAGATGTCTTGATTAACGCTCCAAGGACCCAGACATTGGCGTTTACAGCAGTGAATATCAACATGGTTCCTCGCCAGCCGTAGGCGTCGATCAGGAGCTCCGTCAGAGGTGGGTACACCATCATTCCGACTGCGCCTCCTGCCATAGCGATGCTGACTGGCAGAGCCGAGTTGGTGGGGAAATAATGCAACAAAGTGGCAATCGGAGGATTGTAGGCCATAGAGACACCGATCCCTGTGTAAAATAAACGAGCAAATTTTGACGGTAAATTAGACCCCTGTAACACCATGCAGGGCTAGGCTGGGTGATATGAAATAATAGAAATCGACCATTATGATTTTCGTGATCTGCCTGCTGTTGTTTCATGCTCTACACAAGTGAAAAAGAAATCTGATGACAGGGAGCTCAATGGCGTATCGGAAGAAAAGCGCAAATGAAGAAATGTAAATGTATAATGTATTATTGAAGCTATTCGTGAAATAACCACAAGGGAAACTGACTGAGTTTAAAGTCATTGAAAGTGAACAAAGAAAAACTGACTGGAGCGGGATTCGTACCGGCGATCTCCTGAATACCGTACAGGCGCTCTACCAACTGAGCCATCCAGCCCTACGTTGGTGGTGACCCCAAAAGTCAACTATCTTTGTTCGTTTGGCAGTCAGAAGCCATGAAACCACGCACACACCCGCCGCCACACCCCAGGGATCGTTTCAATGGTACACGCAACAATGCTGCAACCTGGGAACGGTACATGGGGGATCGCTCAAAGAGGATACGGCTTTTTAATTAATATATTCGTGAAATAACCACAAGGGAAACTGACTGAGTTAGTTATTATTGAAGCAAACGTACGCCCTTTTTCTACATTATTTGAAGACACTGTAACGAAGCTGTATACCCACATAGAGACACTGGTACGACACGTTATAGACCACTCCTCCGATGGTTATAAGCAAACTTACCCCACAGGACGATGAAGAATGAAAACACTTTCATATTTGTTGAGAAAACGATAGCACCGAACGACAAGGACATGACAAGCCCTCCTGCAATGGTAACCGGTCTTGAGCCAAATCTTGCCGCCATGATATTGACTAGTGGTACTGAAGGAATTGGAGATAAAACAAGACGTGTTACGGAGAATATACTTCCCTTAAAGGTGAAGAAGTATAAAGAACTCGGTTTGTTGTTTTAGTGAAGACAATTCATTCCAGTTAGTTTTAGTCTAGTTTTCTAAATGCATATGATTATCATTGAAACCATATCCAACCAGTGGAAAGGTATTCAAAATATTTCTATTGTTAAATTATACCACAGAGGTTCTCTACTGACCCAGGAAAAATGTCACTGCTGGGGATGCTGCCATTGCAGTTCCCAGTGCTGTAACGGAACAGTCCAGCGATTCTCGAACGGGCAAGATGAACACGCCGAAGCTTTTGAATGTACCAAGCTCCATTACGCTGATTAAGAAACTAATCGCTGTGATAACCCATCCATAGCCGCCATCTTTCCTTGAGTGTCCCTGCCAAAAGAGTATTCCAAACACAGGAATAAAATGCTTGGCTAACTTTTTGTCCACTGGGGAGAAATCACAACTAGCCGTAAATTGGTTCATAATTAACCAATAATTAACGGTATGTTGCAGAATTGGCGACTATAAGAAAACTTTATTGAAAGCTTACCGATTATATAGTTGATTCAATACTAATTAATTCTCAAATAGAATTCATTTCCCCAAATATGTATGTTCTTATGGTACATAGAATATTGAGCAGAGCGTACGACGGCAAATTGTGCAGTCACTCAATTGATAGGATTGCACAATGTTAAACATTGGATGTAATTTTTTTGGCTGCGCCCGATAAGCAATGCGTAGGAGAGTCGAGACACTATCCCAATTCGTATAAAGGGTATAAAGATGCTAATCATTTTTGCTGGAGTTGAAATCAATCCAGAAAACGGAGAGGTTCGTCGTTAAGCCTACCTAGTAGGCCCATACGCCTTCTGACAATCGTGTATCACGAGTGCCATATTCACAGCGACAGTCAATTATTGGGCACAATGAGCGCAATGCTCTCAGTAGTTCAAGGAAACCATATCCTTAAACTTGTTCACGAAGAAAATCTGATAACAATCTCGGTATACATTAGTGTATAGAAGTTTAAGGAGGAAAAACACTCACTTTGATTTCTGACATCGTAACAGGTTGAAGCAGAGAAGAACAAGATATGGCACAACGCTTAATCTTCCGCTGTAATCAGCTTATCCCTGGACGGAAAAACAGTAAAATGTTTTGATATATAGATGTATTGCATCTGATGAAGTAGTTGTTGCTACGAAAGCTCATGCACTTTTTAACTCTAATTTGTCAATAAAGTGCTATTTGTAATTTTCTATTTTATGTTGTTACCCGACTCACACGGCTACCCATCATTTCATTATATTGATATATATATAAAATTATTAATATTTTCATGCAGATCATTTCAGTCAGATGTAAATGCTGCACGTCTTGTGATGCCCAACGTTGAATTGCCGCACTGACTTAATTACTCAAAATATGAAACGGAATAATAAAAATACATACGCTTACTATGCTAATGAGGTATTAGTGTGTGCCATATGATTCCCGTATGGCATTTTTCGTATGCGTATTGTTTATTTAATTCACACGACAAGATAATAGACTAACACTGGTAAAGTATATATACACGAGCATATAGACAAGCTCTTAGAGTTTAGAAGTCCTAGCAAGGAATCGAATAACATGAATAGGAAGTTACAATAACAGTGTATTCAGGGTGAAATCTTCTCGCAAAATCTGTCACCGGAAATTAGCCATTCTTTTGTCTGAAAATAAAAATGTTGTCTCACACTCGTACTCATATTTATCTCATTGCCACTGAACAGGTTTCATGGTGTTGACGTTAGCAAAAGGAACCCATTTACAGACTGAGGGAATTGGCATCAGTTAAATGAAACTTATTATGAATGTTTTTATACAGGAACAAACACTCATTAACTGTTTTGTTTTGAAGGAGAGTAGGGAAGTTAAAAGATGACAAATAAGTGCAATATAAAATAGAAAAAAGCAAGTTGCACATTATTGACTAACTATGTGTATAAAATGTGCATGAGCTTTCGTAGCAACAACCACTTCATCAGATGCAAGAAAAATCGGTATAGACAATGTCATGCCCATAGAGCGATATTAAAATTACTAGAGCGCTAGCTCCGTGTAAAAAGTGATGCCTGCTGGGCGCATCCATGTTTGTGCACAAACCTATGGAAATCCCACAATTTTGTACGTTTTTTGTACGTTCATTTGCATACCTGCGTTGTGTTCTATACAGGTGCGTTATCGAAGCCAAATAAGCCCAAAATCCGACGAAGAAGGTGCATCGCACCGAAAGCTTGGGTGATCTTTAACTTCATTGTACACTGTTTTAACTTTATCTTCTTTGTTATCATATGATTCCAGCCGGCGCGGTTCTACGGGGGGGCTAGGGGGGGCTGTAGCCCCCCCCCCCCCCCCCCCCAAATTTTGTCTAGCCCCCCCCCCCCCCCAAAAAAATGCAAGTGAAAAAAAAAATCCTGAAAATAGTCGATTTGTTCAGTTATTAAGCGCCAATTACATAAAAAAAAACGCGTTGTGTGGCCTATAATGCGCATGTTTTTCGACCCCTAATAAGACATAGCAGAAGCGAGTGTTAGAAGAACCCAAAATATTGGGTCTTCTAGCCCCCCAAAAAAATAATGGCTCTTCTAGCCCCCCAAAAACATTTTGGCTCTAGAACCGCGCCTGGATTCCAGTGCAATGCAGCAACTTTTTCTTATTTGGCACCTTTGGTAAATGCGCGTTTCATTTATCACCCTGCACACACACGCTCTGCACTTCGGTCACGCAATGATTGCAAGCGTCATCAAGACGCGCAACCGGTACCGTTCGCGCATACTTGCGCGTTGCATATAGAGTACACTCTTCAAATGGCATTCCAGTCAAAGTGTTCTTGTTCCACAGAAACGCACTCAAATTCAAAATGACTGCGCCCAGAACGGCTTCAAATCGTCTAAGCGCGGAGAATGCGGAGCTAGCGCTCTAGTAATTTTAATATAGCTCTATGGTCATGCCCGATTCGATCAAAAGCACATATGCCTTCCGTAGTAAAGAGGTAAGATTAGTAGTACAGTCCCTCTTAGGGACAAAACCATGCTGCTGTTCGAATATAGCTGGTTGGACATGTCGCCACAACTGATCGTAAAGAATCCTTGAAAAATAATTTAGAGATTTAGAGAAAAATGTGACAAAGGCTTTAATGATTTAAGGACAGTGGCGTCACCAGACTTTTGAGTCTGGGGGGCACAAGGGGGGCACTAGCAATTGTTGGGGGGCACTACAATAATATATATAATATTTTTTTTCGCCAACCCAAATCTCAAATGGGGGGGCACGAGGGGGGGGCACGAGGTTTTCCAGGGGGGGCACGTGCCCTTTCCCTTGGCGACGCCACTGTTTAAGGATAGCAACAATATTGGCTGATTTCCAGTTTAATGGGAAAATACCTCCAGAGCGAGAGCTGCGAAACATGTATGACATATTGGGCCGTATGAATAAAAACTAGCAAACGCTTCTAAGTTCAAGCAAACAGCAAAAGCATTGACTACTAAGTACAAGAATTCAGAATAAGCAAATACTTAGATTGGTATGAATAAAATGTTCCTTTTACTGTTCAGCGTCTGCTAGTGCAGTGGTAGCAAATGCTTTTTTGACTGCACATCTCAATGAATTTTAACAATGGGGCTTTCATTGTGTATACGTACACTCTCCACAGTGTCTGTGGGGAGTGTACGTATACAATTAAAGCCCTATTTTGGTGGAATCACAGCAAAAAAGTGGGCAACGTATGGGACTGAAATATTCACAGATGTGAAGTTAAGTATTTATCCAGAAAAGAGTAAAACCAGTGATCAAAATTAAAGATCAAACATAAAAGAGAAAATACTTAAGAAAAACTGTGGGCGTTTTTCACTGTTCTTAAAAAGTGGGCACCGTGTGGGACTGAAATTTTCACAGATGACTGTTATAATTGTATTTTCTTTGATATTTTTGCCCATGGACCTGTATTTCTTTGACAAAAACCATGATATTACCCTTAACAGATAAGAGACTAAATTAAAAGCTTAACAACAAAAATAAAAGTGAAGTGAAGTGGGATGTTTCCATAACAGGAAACTTTATCCATAGAACACTCTTGGGTAGATACGATACTCTGATGAATGCTAAGGTCTCTCCGACGCCAACTTGAAAACCTGGGTCACCAACAATCAAGCAGAGCCTGCTGTTGTTGCTTAGCAAGTCAGTGCGCCCCCCGGAATGTCCCAAGAAATGGTCGGCAATCTGTTCCATATTTCTTACCTAAAATCGGTACAGCTGCTTGTATTTGGGTTCTGCTCACTCTCTCCTAGGGGCATACACCTTTTCTTGACGAATAACATTCATGAACGCTATACTTTTGTAAAGTAGTATGTGCCTCTCATTTTTCAAGGTAGCTCTGACCCAGTCTTGGAAAATGACAAGTAAATACTCGACATCTGAGGCACTTACTTCTTTTTATTCATACCAAACCAAGTAAATACTAATGGTCTAGCTAAAGCTTCAAAAGTAAAAAGTCAATACTTTTAGGATTTAGCAAATGCTTTGCAGTACAAGCATTCACTCTGCTTTTATTCATACCAACACGAGCAAATGCTTCGAAAATGGTAGTAAAAGCAAATGCTAGTTTTTATTCATACGACCCATTGTCTTTAGTGAAGAGCCAGAAAAATTACATTTATACAATCCATCAACATGTAAACGTTAACAAAAGATTCGTAGTCATTGAAAAGTGAAGAAAAATTGACTGGAGCGGGATTCGAACATGCGACCTCGTGAATACGGTACATGCGCTCTGCCAACTGAGCTCATCCAGCTCGAATCCCGCTCCAGTCAATTTTTCTTTGTTTTATACTTTTCAATGAATTTAGATTCAGTCAGTTTCCCTTGTGGTTATTTGGGAGTTAAAAACATATATTGGAATGCCAGGAGGCACAAGCCCATGGTCAAAATTCAACCTTAGAACTTTTGCTAAGATAGGGTCAGCGTTATGTATCTGTGAGATATATGAACATAGTGACTGAAAACATTTCATCAATATGTCTGCTTTTCTGGTAGAATCAGCTGCCTCTATGCTGCTTAGCTCAGTAGGTCAAGGAAACTAGATCCTTAAACTGGTACATTGTATATACAGATGTATAGATGTTCATGGAGGAAAACTACTTGCTTTATTAGACATCGTAACAGAAGCACAGGGGTCGATTTCACCAAACTCATCGTAACTTACTATCAATCGTAGGACGTAAGATACAATGCAACCCTATGTAGGATACGATGGGTTAACCTTCGTAACTTGAGTTGCGATCGATCGTAGGGCTTCGTGAAATCGACCCCAGGAGGGAGAACAAGATATGGCACAGTGCTTAATCAATAAGCGGAGTTTCAGAACGCTGGCTGCATGGATCAAAATGAATTATTCTGTTTCAAAAAGTCACAGGACTTCAATCAATTTCTAAATTGTAGTCAGGGTTGAGAACTCCAAAATTTTCATGGTCCAGGCTCCTTGTCTCAATGCTGCAAGAAACAGTTTTACAGTATTGACATTGTTGTTCAAATGAACATACATGTAGTAATTAAATCAATTGTCATTAGTGTGGTGGTTATCAGTGGGAATAAATCACAACATTTGGATGATTCATTACATAATATTCAAACGACACACGAGAATCCATTTCGTTATCTTTCATGGTGCATTTGTTTATTTTGCCATTAGACTTTCCTCCATCAGTTCTGTTCTAAGTTAAGCCAATCATGTAGCATATACCATAGCTAATACAAATCCCCATTGCACGCTTGGCCCAATCTCACAGTACCGCAAGGCTGCAAGCACAGTTACCTACTGACAACAGAAGATCAATTTACTTATGTTGATAGGTACTATCATACTCTGGTAGCATACAAACATAAATCTTCACAGATTTACCTGTAACTTGCAGGTTATAAAGATGGTGATGGTAGAAACATACCATTAACATATTTCTGCCTGAAATGCTATATTTATCCAGACAAAAAAAACCCAAAAAACAGTTTTGATCTCAGGGTGAGATCAGAACTTCTGTGAATAGATTTGAAAATATCGTGAGCGTTTTTCACTGTTTTCTCAAAAATTGGGCACCGTGTGGAACTGGAAATTTCACCAATGATTGTTAATGTATCATTCAAAGTATGAAGATACCTTTAGCATATTTTCAGAAATGAGCAAGGCATTTCGCTTCAAGCCTGCACACATTGCATTCAACATGCAAGATCACTTGTTCGCTGACAATAAGGGCCTGTTTGTTTAACGCACGGGATCCGATATTTGGGGATCCACCTCCTATGCAGGGTACGCTAAAATGGGATCCGGATCCGCAGGATTCGTCATAAACAGGCCCTAAGTTGCCAAAAATGTATACTATGCCGCTTACAGTAGGCCTACTGCAGCTTTTGGCACCGCTACGTACAAATGAATATCACCTTTGCGAGCACAAAATCAGCAGCAAAACAGTACTATGAAACTAGACCCCACGTCATTCGTGCAAAATCTTCCAACGATTTATCTTGAGGTAAACTTGTTCAAAATCTGAGACTGCCAATTATATTAAAGAGTATAGCATTGTACACGAAAACTCTTGTGTATGACTTTTCCCAACAACAAACCATCAATTACCATAATTATCGCACCTCAACATCAAATTAGGACTAAAAAGTCGTTTCACGTGACAAATTTTCAGAGATTTTGACAATCATCTTGCAAAAAAGAATAACACCACTAATATTAATGTTTTCCTACATAAATACAAAACAAGTGTTGAAAGGGAAATTCCAGACTATCAGTAAAATGACTCATTTTGTTTAATAAAGGAGCACAATGTGGAATAATTTTGGGTTCCAATTCATAACAGTGAATGACATTAGTATTTTAGTACATGTTTCATTGGGATACTGCATGTTGTATTTTGAATGAAATTAGGACTTAAAAGGTTTCCATGCAAAATACCGACACTGGTGTAAGCAATAATGATCTGCACTGGCTTGTGCAGTATAAAGGACAACACACCATGGTCTTCAGGCCTTTACACTGGTAACCGCCAACTTAGTGATACAAAATTGTTACAATGAAGTTATTTAAGTGGTACCCAGCAACCATGCTGTAACAAAAAATTGTTTAAGTAAACTATCAAGCAACTTAATGAAATCGGAGTAAAATATGAAATGTTTGGAGAAATGTTCAATCCTTTTATTCTGTAGAAAGGAAAGGGTTACATGTTTTCATTATTCTTTTTGATCTGGTTACAATTTAAGTTTCGACTGTTTATTTCCTACAATGCATAACTAGTGACACAACTGCTTCAAAAATACTTGTTTTGCTTTTTGTTTATCAGTTTCATTACCATTAATTCTGTCGTTATATAACGCTGCCTATATGACTGGGGTTTACATACCAAAATTATGATGTCAACATTCATTGCAAAGCTATTGGAAAACCCACAAAATAGGGTGAATAAACCAATTTACATTGTGTTTTGAATGCGTGTATTAAAGCAATGTGATTGACACAATAATATAATTATCATACAGACATCTTAGTTTGTTTATTTCAACCAGGGACAATTTCATAGAGCTGCTTAGCACAAACATTCGCTAAGCACGTCATTTCTGTCTTTATAGTAAAAACAGGAGCAACAACCAAATTTCAGTGTGTTGTGTATCGCTTGCAATTGTTATTTTGCTGTTGTTCACTGACCATGAATATCAAATGGAATTTTCAATGGTGGTTTGTTTTTATTGGGCAAGCTATTTATGTGCTAAGCATTTTTATTGTGCTAAGCAGCTCAATGAAATTGAGCCCTGGTTTGTTACATGTTAATTGATTTGAAAATGATGATGAAGATACAAGTAACAGTCACTGTAGGCATACATTACACATTACAGCATATTATCTACAAAATGAATTACTAAGCACTCACAAATTTTATAATGAAAAATAAAACGTTCACTTGAAAAATTGCCATTAATGAATGGCAATTTTTTAATGGGCCATTATTAAACCAGGCTTGAGGCTAGGCTTGGGACTTATTCCGCTACTGGCATTTGAGGCCCACAAAACAAAACAAAGGGATTGGGCCACATGACAAAGCCAAAGAAAGGCTCCAGCTTCGCCATGTATCTCAAGCCCTTCATTTTTATTGAGGAAACAAAATGGCAGTGCCAAAAAAAAATCCCAGGCCTTGTCACAAGACTCAATGCGTAAAGACCTATTGACTCACCGAGATATGCGCTGCACTTTTATGAATACTGACATTAATTGGTACGTGTTCAAGTGCAACAATAAGTCAGTAAAGCCAAATCATTCTGAAGGCCAAGATTGTGAAAACAAAGCAAGGTTTGAATATCTTGGATCCTAATCTCATGAAAAAAAAAGAAGAATGGTCCAACACATAGAGCTATATTAAAAGTACTACAGTGCTAGCTCCGTGTAAAGAGTTAAGCCTGCTGGTTGCATCCATGTTTGTGCACAATCCTATGGAAAACACACATTTGTGTACGTCTTTTGTACATCTATTTGCATATATCTCCGTTTGTGTTCTATACAGGTGCGTTATCGAAGCCCAATACATGTACGCACAAAATCTGACGCACCTTCAGTAAATTTTGCGCACTGCGTGCACATGCACTGCACTTCAGTCGCGCAATGATTGCAAACGTCATCAAGACGCGCTATAGTTTGCGCGTACTTGCACATTGCATATAGAGTACACTCTTCGAAAGACATTCCAGTCAAAGTTTTCTTGTTCCACAGACACGCACTCAAATTCAAAATGACTGCGCCCAGGATGGCTTCAAAGCGTCTACGCACGGAGAACGCTGAGCTAGCGCTCTAGTAAATTTAATATAGCTCTATGAACCAACCTAATCACAAAACACAATTTATTCACACAATATATTCACAATGTCCATTATCTTGTACAGTACGTGTGTGTGTGTGTGTTGCTCCAATAGGCTCCTCAGTTAGACACACGTGGAAGCCATCTTATATTTGTTGTTGTTTGTAGATCAAGGGTAGGAGTAGTACAAGCAGGTAGATGGGAGAAGTAACCCAATGGAGACGGTGGTTTATGTGCAAGCTGGATAAGATGAACAAATTAAAAAGAAAGCTTCATTTTTATATCATCATCAAATGACATGTACCACCAAATTACAACCAAAATAGGGAAACTGACTGAATAGCACTCCGCACTTGCGCTAAAAATAGCACACTAGCAACCATGCAAAGGTGTGGTGTATGCGCGCGCGTGCTTGCATAATTATGTACACTGCATGTTTGAGTCAATGTTTGTCTGACATCCGGGGATTTTGTACACTCATGTGACGTCATTAGTGCGGAGCGCTATTTAAAATCGTTGAAAGGAGAACAAAGATTAACTAAATTGGGATTTTCCAGCAGACAACCATTGTGTGCCCAATTTGTTTACACCAAGCTCCCTGCCCGGCCAGGTGACCTCTATTTGACCAGTGACTGATAATGAGGCCGGTACAAGCAATGGGAAACTTTTGGAGAGTCGGTCTAGAGTCAACAGCGCACGCGTAAACCATGCTTGCGCAATTGTGAGCATGCGCGCGTTGTATTGGGCGTGCTTGCGCGTGCGTGCGCTGTTGACTCAAGACCGACTCTCCAACAGGGCTGTAGAAGTTAATAATACAAAGTAAGCAACTTGCAAATTGCTAAATCAAATATTTTGAAGACGGAAGAAAACTGGGCTTACCTAGAATGGCCTCCTGTGCAAAGAATTTCACATCAACGTCAGAGTCACCATTCAGCTGGTCCAGAACTGGTTTCACCTGGCTCTGTACACAACTGATACACAAACAAACATATGCAATGAGATTCCAGGCAAAGACCATCCCAAAAACACTCCACAACACGCTTACTGCTAACAGCACTGTCCCATTTGGAAATTTGGTTGTTAATCCTGTTTTTATTTAAGACAGAAATGTCATGCTTAGCAAATGTTTGTGCTAAGGAGTGTCGTGAAATTGGCCCCTGATGGCCATCCTCAGGCAGCCAGGTGACCAATCCCCATCCCAACAAAATAACAATCCATCTGATGCAAACACGTGTCATGTGGATGCCCTACCGGGCAAGACCTACATGAACCAGTAGGTTTCCTCAAAGAGAGAATCCACCAGGCAGGATCATTTGCAAGGAATCTAGCTAAATGACCATATAGTCGCATCTGGCGCTCACGTATCATGCAGGTAATAGGTCTCATCTGACTCTCCCTGACCAACCTCTTGTTAAACACACGGTCCGACCAGCGGTACCCAAGGATCCTCCTCAGAGACCCAGTACCTAAGACATTGAGTCATCTCCCCAGGCCCCCAGTCAATATCCATGTCTCACAAGCGTAGAGTAAGACAGGCAAGACCAGGGAAGCGATACAATCCTGGTGGATATAAGAGAGACCCATTCGCAAGTGGTGTCTAGAATAAGATACATCAATGCTAAGTATGTACTTACCTAGTCTCCAAGTTAGGGGCCAGTTTCTGTAATGTCTTGGCTACGTTGAATCGGACGTTAGCCACCTGGTCCGTGGCCAAGGTGACCACAACGGGCATAAGGAGATTGTTGGTGACTTCTTCGCCCACAACATCAGCCATTACATTGATGCAAAACAGACAGGTCATGCGATGCAAGTAGTTCTGGTCTCTGGCCATGGCCAATACTTTGGGAAGGACTGTGCTCTGTGGCGTAAATCATACATATGCTTTTGTTATACTACTAATAATAATAATTTGGGAGGCTAATCATCCTTACTCGCAGCTGGGGTGCTGAATTGCGAAGGATGCGACTTCAACGTGATCGAGTAGCAGCCTTTCGGCATGGGCGCCCTTGGCTGCCAGCCACATCAACCCATACATGATCACGGAGTACAGTCTGAGATCGAAAGTGTTTGATTTTTGTGGAGGGAGGAAAACCGGATCACCTGGAGAAAAACCCTCGTAGCATAGGAGAGAACCAACGCACAACTCTACTCACATATGACCCTGGCCGGATTCGAACCCAGGCCACATTGGTGAGAGGCGAGTGCCTAACGCACTTGCCACCTATGCCCCCCATATACCAAAGCACTACACTGAGGAATTTCATTGGTCAAAACCTGATCACGTACATGAGCCAACATACAAGATGTATACCGCCAACAAATTTGATGTACAACTTGCATTATTACAAGGTTTTTAAACCCGTTACTGCGCGATGTTTGTCATACACGTATGAGCACTGGGAACGAACTTGCTGCACTGAGTTTTCACTGGTACTACGCAACAATGCATGTACTCTGTATTGCGGGTTTGCAAGGAACAATTAAAACAAAACCGCAGGAGTTTTGAATAGCTACGACCCAGGGGTGCAGTTGGAGGCATTTTCAGTCCAGGATTTGGACAACCTTCCTGAAGATTTCTTCGGAAACCTAAATAAACAAGATGAAAAGTGATGGTATAACAAAACAGTTGTTGCATGTCGTGCGGTGCTACACTTAGAGACGTACAAAACTCCATGTTTTACTGCATGTCATCCAGCATCTGTTAAGGTGGAAACATGGTCTTAAATCTTTCCGGATGTAGCTGCCTTGCAATTATGTAGAGTTGTAGACTTATTCGTCAAAACAAACACAAAAATGAAATGATCTACTATACCTTAGCCCAAGGAATTCCAAACTTCTCCACAAGCTTCTTGAGATTATTTGTGGCTGCTTCTCTAATGGCAAATACTGCAAGAATAATATGTATTGGGATATTCAACTGATTAATGGCAAATAGTGCGAGAATATTACTTAGGATATTCAACTGATCAATAGCAAATACTGCGAGAATATTACATAGGATATTCAACTGATCAATAGCAAATACTGCAAGAATATTACATGTATATTATTAATAGGATATTCAACTGATCAATGGCAAGTATTGCAAGAATATTACATAGGATATTCAACTGATCAATGGCAAATACCGCAAGAATATTACATGTTACGATATTCATGTGATCAATAGCGAATACTGCAAGAATATTACATGTGTATTATTAGTAGGATATTCAACTGATCAATGGCAAGTATTACAAGAATATTTCATGTATTTGGATGTTTTCAACTTATCAATGACAAATACTGCAAGAATATTACAACGTAAAATATGCATGTAATGGATACAGTATTGGCAAGATATCATTGGCAAATACATCAAGGATAACACAAATGAAATACTGCAAGAATACCACATGATAATTACTTTAACGGATAGTGAATAGAGCAATAATACCATGTCGAGGGTATTAGAATGTAATGGAAATTTGTAATTTTTTGTGCTAGATTTTTGTGTATTCAACTGATGGCCTTCACTAAAAAAAATAACACATGTGTGACGTGTGTACAACTAACAGTCTGATTCCAGATGAATTTGAAAGACAACTATTTTTCAAAGTGCCATAACTAGTGTAATGCTTTTAACTATACAGTGCAGTGCTTTACAAACTGACTATCAAATTTTCATTTGCAAATAAAACTGGGACACATACATGTATTGCATATCTTGCCCCAGGCTGGTACAATGATCCTCGACTACTGAATATTTTGCAACTAAAATCACTAATTTCATCTAAAGGTAACTTCACACTTTGGTTTCTGTATTAAAAAAGAAATGCAAATTCATGTGCAAAAATATCAAGAAAGATAATGTAACAGTCATCTGTAAAAATTTCCAGTCCAATACGTTGCCCACTTTTTCAGAAAAGTGAAAAAACGCTCACGGTATTTTCAAATCTATTCACAGGATCTCACCCCAAGATCAAAACTGTTTTAGGGTCTTTAATTGTACTCTTTTCTGGATAAATACATGTACAGCATTTCAGGCAGACAATTGTTAACGGCAAAGATTATATGTAGTGCAAGATGGGGAACTCTCCCTGAAACGTGTAATCGCCATGGGCGCCAGAGTGCACGCTCCATGTACGGAGACGATATGAACGATGTGTGCGATACTTGCAAAAGTAGGTCCAGAAAACCACAAAAAATCGCCGTTTTCATATTCAGCTGCTTCACATCAATGTCAAATATTTCTATTTACAATAAACAATAGGTTTCAATCAATTCCGGGCCAAAATCTTGCCTAACACTCCCCTTTTCTTTGATAAAACTCCCAGCTCCCGTGTACAAACTACTCGCTATTTGCACACCAACATGGCGGATCGTGTTTAATTTGTATGGAGAATGGCGACCTCCATACCGATTACTACGCGCCCTATGGTCAGTTATCCATCTTGCGCATAGCGCTATATAATCTTTGGTTAATGGTATGTATCACCATCTTTATACACTGTAAAGGTTAAGGTAAACCTGTGAAGATTTCTGTTTTGACATGCTACCAAAGTATGATGTTACCTTTAAATGGTGACGGCAGACAACAGAGCATAAGATCTATTCCGTCCATTTTCCCAAGAATCCTTGGCTTTAAGGCTGTGAACCAAATGCCCGGCTGAGGCTACGGCTGCGGCAATTGGCAGTGCGGTCATTTTGTTACCGTGTTACGGCTTCAACATCACAAATATCAAACCATAAAAGGAAGGTGACTTTGTTGTGGCTGGGCCGACGTCAGCTGTTTGTATTGAGGGTGTACCCACATGTACACGGTCAAAAGGAACTCCAGCCAAAGGAGCATACCAACATTCTACTGGTTGAATCCAGTACGTAAATGCAGTTGCAGCCAAAGCCGTAGCCAGCAGCCACAGCCAGTCAATTGGGACAAGGCCTTATATACATTGCTTACAGACTAGTGCATGGAATGATGGGAGTCGTAGCACGGTATACTGACAACGAGCAGGCTTGTGGCGGGCAGGCTCTGCAGGGTACCAGCTACTAACTACAAGGATATATCAAACTCACCGTGATCTACGAGCCAAGTCATACAAAGGCTGTTCAGTTTCTCATCAAAGAAGTCCACTCCCTGTAAAATGGCATCGGTAGATTCAGAAATTGCACGGTCAGAAACACATTCAAGGACCATTAACAGATCATGTACAAAAAAACAAAAACAATAATGATAACAATAATAATATTTTGCGCAGCTTAGGCCTATAATCCCTACTCTCAGCTGGGGTGCTGAATTACGAAGGATGCATAGATCTACAACGTGATCGAGTTGCAGGCTTTCATGGGTGCCCTTGGCTGTCAGCCACCTCAACCCATTATATGATCACGGACCACAGCCAGAGATCGAAAGTGTTTTGATTTTTGTGGAGGGAGGAAAACCTGAGAAAAACCCTTGCGGCATACATGTGGGAGAGAACCAACGCACAACTGTACTCACATATGACCCAAGACGGGATAGAACCCGGGCTACATTGGGGAGAGGCGAGTGCCTAACGCACTTGCCACCTACATGTACATGTATGCCCCCAAACAAAACAATGACTGTCATATTGACAATTTTTTGACAATTTTTGGTGCCATTTTTTTTAAAACTAAGTACCGGTATGCATTTTCTAAATGCTTACCAAATAGAGCCCGTTTGGTTTCACATACGGTATTCAAGGGCCAATTTCATAGAGCTACTTAAGCACCAACATTTGCTTAAGCACCAAAAACCTTGGTAGATAAAATCAGTATGTCAGCCAAAACTCCTTGTGAATGTTATGCTCAGCAAACAATGGCCGAATACAACTCAGAAGCAGTAAATATGAATGGTTGGTAATCCTGTTTGATCAAGGAAGACTTTCCATGCTTTTAAGCAAATTGTGTGCTTACGCAGCTCTATGAAATTGGCCCCTGGTCTCAACCCTCACCCTCCTGCATACAAGTCTACCACACACTGTTTTTCCTACATGTACGTTAAGTTTGGTATCCCGAATACCACAATACACCACACTGTGGTTTGTGCGGAAATGTGTGATTTATGATCATGTTCCCCTGTTAAGAAACATAACAACAAATAATACATGCGTTTCACAATTTAGAGCGCCACCAAGAGGGCAGCAGGGAGAGGCCGATTAACGCATTGCATGATGGGAAATTGTCGGCATTGGAGATTTTTTTACCCTGTACGTTCAACGTTATTGCTAATTCTTGGGTCGTTTTGTGCGTTTATTTCACGTGTTATCACAATGGTTTATGTCTGCGAATCTTTCGGATGCACAGCACACACATCCAAACTGGAAAACATTGAGAAATACCAATGGATGAAAGATATACAGTGGGTTAAATGGCGAGGACGATTGAACGTATAGGGAAAAATCTCCAATGTCGACAATTTCCTATCATGCACCGCGTAAATCGGCCTCTCCCTGCTGCCCTCTTGGTGGCGCTCTCAATTGTGAAACGCCCGTATTGAAAAGGACTTTCCGTAGCAATTGGATGCTTGTAGTCATTATGTCATACAAAATGGAAACTACCCAAACCATTCTACTAAGGGCATACATCATGAAACGTGATTGGTCAATATATGAAGTGGGTGGGGCTTAATGGATCAGTCTATTGTTAACTGGAAGTGATTGGTTGAGCTTGCTGTCAGTCACGTTGCCTTTGCATAGCCAGACTGGCTCATAAATCCTGGTGACATTCAACTCCGTACGAGGAGTAACCTGACCAATACAGGCCACACATACAGATAATGATGCTGGAGTAAAACTTTCCCGTTACCTCTCCAAAGCATACATACCTGGAACAAAATGAATGAACATGTCATTCCACAGCCCTTTATCAAAACTCAGTACAGGCTATGGCTCCAGTTCAATGTTGCACAGTCAGACAGTACAGGTTTTTAAAATGAGGCTTGTGGCTTTGGCTCAAAGCAGACATTCTTTATTGGACAGGAATTTAACAGTGTAATGACTTCCTGTATTTTCAGTATTTGGACAGTGGGTGAAGCCTGAGCTATAGCCTGAGCCAAACATTAGGCTGAGCCATAGACAGAGCCGTATGCTCAGCCATAGGCTGATCCTTAGACTGATCCTTAGACTGAGCCATAGCCTGAGCCATAGCCTGAGCCATAGGCTGGGCCTTTGACTGAGCTGTACGGTGAGCCATAGGCTGAGCCTTGGGACGCTCAGTCCCAAGGCTTGACCCATAGCTTGACCCATAGCCTGAGCCATACATCAGGCTGGGCCTTAGGCTGGGCCTTTGACTGGGCCTTTGACTGAGCCATACGGTGAGCCGTATGGTGAGCCGTAAGCTGAGCCACAGGCTGAGCCTAAAACTGAGCCATAGCTTGACCCCTAGCCTAAACCAAGGTTTGGAAAAGGGCCTAAGCCTACTGTGTGTAACTGAATATACAATTTCACATACATGTACTACAAACGAGTAAAGAGACAAACAAACAAACAAACAGAAAATTCCCATGACACGTGCACATATTGCTGATGATGATAACACTGTTCATACAAAAGACACAGTGTGCTCGTCAGTATGAAGTATAAATAATAGGGCCATACTGATTAGCACACTGCTAGTGCATCATCAGCAGCAATATACAGCATTATGTCATGTGAAGACACACATATACAGGAGCTGCCAATGCTCAACGTAAGTCAGCAAAGTGGTTCAATGCTCTTGTTATATGTCAACCGCACACCCATGCAGTATGGAAATTAGTTTCATTCTCAGTGTATTGTGTCACATGGCAAATGGCACCATTGGTTCCATGCAGGGTAAACCAGTCCACACTGTGGGTTATACAGGATGTCCAAAAAAAACCAAAAAACCGCAACACTTTGCGTCAAAACTATTTATACTGTATATGAAATTATACTGTTTATCAATTCAAGATTCAGATATGTGATACAGCCATGTCTTGGCTATCACCATGTTGAATTTGAGCAAAATTGAACTAAAATTGAGTGAAAAAAAAACTGAGACTAAATTACCCAACTTCAAAACCGAATTTTCATCTGTCTTTCATACACATTGTGTGTGTATTGACCACTATATGTGTTATCCTTGCAAATTTGTTTTTAAGGAGTACTCTTTCAATTGGTCATATTTTTGCCAATTTCTGCCTGATTTTTCTTAAATTCTACATGGTGATAGCCAAGACATGGCTGTATCATATTGCTGAATCTTGAAGTAATAAACAGTTTAATTTCAACATAATGGGTTCCGACATAGTGTTGCATTTTTTCTGGGACACCCTGTATATAGAAAACTGTATCCGCTCTGTGCACAACCCATAGAGGTCAATGCAGTGTATTTCACTATGACAAAAACACACTGTATCAGCACTGCATGTACTGTACAAATGTAAGTGTACACGATTGTCTATGTGTACTGTACACAATCAACTGAACTGTAAAAATCATTCGGAACACATTTTGATCGTTCAACGCAGTTTGGACATCGTTTTTAAAGTTTGATACTTAATTTTTCTTTAAGATGGAGAATTTAGAAGCATTCAGTACCTTTCACCTGAACAAATGAACGGAAAATCAGTTAATTTTATTTGATGACTGAAAATGCATCCTAGCCAAAAGTAGTGCCTATGTAGTTATGTGATATGCCTATGGTTGAAAAGATTTAGCAAACTTTGAAGAAAAAAAAACGAAGCTAAAGAATTATCTGGTAGCTTTGATTTGAAACGGAACCTGCCAGTCATATTTCAGCAAAATTTGGACAGCAATCATTTTGGAGTGTGGCGTCTCATACAATGAAAATTGTACACTCGGCCATAAAATTATTTTGCATAAATTTGATGGTTTTATGGGTGATTTGAGACTATGAATGTTGAGAAATGAAGTAATTTTTAAGAGAGCATCATGAGAATATTTAGGAAACAGAGCAGGCTTTGAAACAAACGGGAAGACACAAAGGCTAATTCCACGACTACCAGTACACTGTATTTACTGTGTAAATTGTGGCATATTAAACTATGTGCAATATTTCAGTTAGGACAAGTGACGAAAATATTTCACAGAAATGTACTGTAGTGTAGTGAGGGAAAATTGTTTGTACACATTGTAGACAGGGTTCTAGCCACGGTGGGCGGCGCTGGGCGGGCCAGCCCGGCACTGGAAATTTGCGCCCGCAATGTAGGTCTGAAATAAACTCTGCCGCCCAGCACAAATTTCCGCAGAGTGAATAAAAGTATTGCCAATATCGTGAATTTTGATCACATTCCGGAATAAAAGTTCACTCTTTTCTGTTATACACCTGAAATTCATTGAATATCAGTCCTTAAAATGTAGCTATATACCATTAAATGGCTCTGCCGTCAGAACAGTAAAAATGTTGGCCTTGGACCTTGATCATATTGCGGCTGCATTTTTCTCACTGCGACTCAACTTCGTATCTAGAGCCCAACACTAAAATTGGTCTGGCTAGAACCCTGATGGTAGACATTGTAAGAGCTTACTCTACAACGTTATAATGCTGATACTTGTAAGACACTGACGACTTTGAGTATGAAATGTCAATATTTCTTTTGAGATAGATTTTAGAATTGAAGCAAAATTCCGCAGAAAGGAGAGAAACAATTTCAAAGCAGAAATGGAGACGTTTCAAAGATTTTCTTATGGCATAGCATCATACATGAACTGCGTTTTTAGCCTTGTTCAAGGTCAACAGTAATCCAAAGAAAACAAGAAGATGCTTGGTGGCGCAACACACAAATTGTAACACTGCGGTGGTATCAGTACAATATTTTGCACAGTGCCAAAATCATCTTTTTTTTTAAATCTGGGAAGCTTGCAAGCTATAAATCATGAGCAAAAGGCCAGTGGGGAAATGTTGTTCATGCCAAATATTCTTCTTAGTTCATGTTCCTTTCGAGAATAAATCTCGACACGTACTGAGCTGGAGTTGTAGTGCATGTACATGTACATGTAGATAAAAAAAAAACACCACTGCAATTTCTTTGTATCAAAAGAGGGCATCATCCAAAAACTTGTGTTCGAAATACACAGGGATGTGAGTGGCCACACATAAAAAAAAATCTGATAAAACACCAAGAAAAAAGGTGAAATTTAAAAGCTCCTATAGGCCTACTTCTGTACAGAGCAGGTGTACAAAAAAAGCTGAAATTCTGAGTTAAAATCGAAACCAAAAAAAAATTGCAATTCAGATTTAAATCTGATGTTTCACATCCCTAAATACAGTATGCACGGATAGCATTTTTAGGCTTGCAGGGCTGGAAATAAACGGAGGCCATGGAGGCCATGGCCTTCGTTGCCCTGGTTCTTGGCCTTGGTGCCCCTTCAAATGTTTGCATCTATAGACATTATGATTTTACAATGGAAGTGGCCCTTGCAATGGAAAATTGGTCTTGCCCTCACCAAACCTTATTTCCAGCCCTGGGCTTGTTCAAGATGTTGGAAATTATTTCAAACAATGTGCAGCTACACATAAATTCTGTACAATACACTGTTAAGTTTACTGTACACTTTTGTACAGCTGCACTATCAATTTAAATCATAACATATTATGCATTATGTACAGTGTATGAATAATTATGTTGTTTGGTGCAGTTTGCTGCAGAAGTTTGAATTAGACGTTTTAGTTGTTATCGCCACAGCCATCTTGGGTATTTAATTAAGGTACTATTAATCTTTGTGCCCAAACTTCAAATTCTTTCACAGCAACCTCTATTTCCAAGAGTCACACACACGTTGCGCTGTAAACATTTGTAAGGTGTGAAGCCAGTTTATGTGTGTAAGTAAGACATTAATTTGGCTGTATAACACACACAAGTAAGTCTTTCATTTCGTTAGCACGGACATTGCTGAAAAATCAGACAACTCTAGTTCAGTGAATAAATTGTGATTCGAAGAACGATGATGCTTCGTAGGAATGAAATAATGATAGAGAAGCAAAATTCGTCTTCAACACGTCCTTTAACTTTAAAATTCTGGTTAAAATCGACGGACTTTGACTGAAAGTTCTAACAAGCTAATGGGTAGACACGGAATGTCATGACCGAAGGGTGCTAAGATCGTGGGGTGCCGTGGCCTAGTGGTCTGGTGTGCCATACTCAACATCTTGTGGTCAGTCTACAGATTTGGGCTTTGACTCCAGCTATGGGCTGGTAGTACTTGGTCCTTGGGAAAGATGCTTTGTTACATATTGCTCCTCTCCACCCAGTTGTAAATGGGTACCTCCTGCGAGGGTAGAGATGGCCTTGTGTGCTTGATTAGCCTACGTGCGCTTTATGGTAGCCAGGGCTGTATACTCCCCAGGGAGTTGAGATGGTTTCAGGAATGTAAATGCAGCCCAATGACCAGGGATGATAGTAATACGCGCATAGACATCGTTGAATGATTGTGATATGCGCCATATAAAAGCGATTATCCATAAAGCCCATGATCTCTGTTGAGTATTCACGGAGTTTAGTTTTAGCCTAGAGCCCAGGACCAATCTAACGTATGTGAAGAGACCAAATGACCACAGACCTTAATTTGCATCGGTCTGATCTTAGGATTTGAAGCCTGTTTGGCTTTTGAATGAACAGAGATGTACAAAGATATGGTAATATCAACTCCTACCGAGAAAGTGGGAAAATGCATCTTTGGAAAGCTGTGATGGGGTAACAACAGCATTGTATAAGGAATTTTGACGCTTCTTAGGTCAAAACCAAACACACCAATGGCCAAATGAACAATGAAAGGACAAACAGACACAATGACTTGTGTTCCATTCACGATGATTATCCTGTCAGACACAAGACAGGTACCTATCACCAATATCAAGGTACCACCATAGGACTGACACCAAGTACAAGACTGTCCACAGTTTACCAGCAATCCTTCCCACCATTACTATCACCTAGTGTAGTTATGCAGCTGTTTGATAGAAACAGAGGACAGACAGCAAAGGAAAAAAGTAGCAAGAAAACTGTGACTGGCTCCTACAAAATGAGTCATTCAGCCATCTGTGGACTTTCCACGTATTAAATAGGGTAGGCATGGGAATGTGAAGTTGTGTATGTAATTTCTATGGCAAATTGGTCTGTCAGAGGTTTTGTCGAGATGACTAACTGTGAAATGGTTAAAGGTACTATCATACTTTGGTAGTACATGTATACCAAACTAGAAATCTCCATAGATTTACCTAATACAGGGTATAAAGATGGTGGTGGTAGAAACATACCGTTTACACTTTTATGCCTGAAATGCTGTATTTATCCAGAAATGTGAAAAGTCTAAGACCCCAAAAAAACCAACCCAAAAAACAGTTTTGCGCTCAGAGATCAAAACTCCTGCATGTGAATTGTTTTGGAAAAACCGCGAGCGTTTGATATTGTATTCTCAAAAAGTGGGCACAGTATGGGACTGGAAATTTCCCAGATGATTGTTGCTGTATCTTTCTGGATATTTTTGCCCCTGAATTTGCATTTCTTTGACAAAAACCAAAGTATGATATAACATTTAATAATGAGCCAATCATAGACTGGCCATGAGATGCGAGTTGTTTGCTGCTAAATTTCTTGACAATTGAGAGTCAAGCATTTCACTGGTTTATAAAACCCATCAACTATAACAGATAGCAGTTCCTGATTCCCTGTGATTTATGACTCATTTTGTAGGATTCATCCACATTCAAGATTCACTCATTGGGCATAGAGATGTGCATGATCACTGAAGCAGCAAGCATGCATGAAGGCATGATGAGCTGGCAGCTCCATGGTAGCCCCGTGACATGCACAACCTAGCACAATTGAGCCACGGCTACTAACCAGTTGGCCGGCCAGTAGCGGCATGTACTCAATAATCGCCAGTCGTACGCGCCACTTGGTATCCTCAGCAAGCTCCACAATAGCAGGCAGTAATGACTGGGACAATTGTTGGGTACCGATCACATTGTTAACGCAGTCCAGGTTGCTGATGATGTTGAGACGCACCTCTGGGCACTCATCCTTCAGTTGAGCGAGGAAGAGAGGCAGAAGATGTTCAATGGTCCTGCAATACAATCAATCACACAGAGCAATGGTGTATTAGTCTCAAGAACTGGTCTCAGTACCCTGCTGTTCTGAAACCATGTGGTCTGGGTCTTAGTATCCCCTGGTCTGGGTCTAAACCCCACTGTCTGGGTCTCAATACCCCCTGGTCTGGGTCTCAATACCCCACGGTCTGGGCCTCAATACCCCATGGTCTGTGTCTCATTACACCATGGTCTGGGTTTCAATACCCCACGGTCTGGGCCTCAATACCCCATGGTCTGGGTCTCATTACACCATGGTCTGGGTTTCAATACCCCACGGTCTGGGCCTCAATACCCCATGGTCTGGGTCTCATTACACCATGGTCTAGGTCTCAATACCCCACGGTCTGGGCCTCAATACCCCATGGTCTGTGTCTCATTACACCATGGTCTGGGTTTCAATACCCCACGGTCTGGGCCTCAATACCCCATGGTCTGGGTCTCATTACACCATGGTCTAGGTCTCAATACCCCACGGTCTAGGCCCGAATACCCCATGGTCTGGGTCTCATTACACCATGGTCTAGGTCTCAATACCCCACGGTCTAGGCCCGAATACCCCATGGTCTGGGTCTCATTACACCATGGTCTAGGTCTCAATACCCCACGGTCTAGGCCTGAATACCCCATGGTCTGGGTCTCCATACCCCATGGTGTAGGTCTCAATACCCCATGGTCTGGGTCTCAATTCCACAGGGTAAAGGGTAAAATGTGAAAGTAGTTAATTGAATATTTTTAAAGGTAGTATCATACTTTGGTAGGAAACAAAACAAAAATGTACACAGACTTACGTTTAACTTACAATGTATAAAGACAGACCTCATACAAACATACAAAAAAGTTTCCTCCTGAAACACTGTATTTATCCAGAAATGAGTACAAAACAAAAGACCGGAAACAGTTTTTATCACCAAGATTAAAACCTTACAAATTCGCGGCACAATTGCAAAAGTTTTTTTGCTGCTTCCTACTGTGTCCAATGATCAATTGAGCTGAAAATTTCCCAGGTTTGTTTCATGACAAATCAAATTATTTTTACCAATGTATGATCTACTACCTTTCAGTAAAACTTACTTGTCTTTGCCTAGTATCGGAGAGAGACCCATGATGACTGAGGCCAATGCACTCTTCACATGCTGGTTAGCATCATTTACAAGTTCCTGTAATCAGAGCAAACAAAAATCATGACGCTCAGTGTTATAGCTAGCCCATTTTACTTAATTTACTTAATAAAAGGGGGTTTTCGATTGACGCGTTCACATAGTGGACTGCGACGTGATGACGTCATTTTTACAATCTGCGCAAGCGCCACGTCCACTGGCACGGCCACTGGCATAATCTAGGACGCGTCCACAGCCCTTTTGCCATTCATCTCAATGGAGAACATGTGACCACGTTCACATTCACAGGCATTGAAGGAGCGCCATTTTCCAAACCATGGAAACAACTTCAAACAACATAAATTCATCATCATCCAACACGTCGTCAAAATAATACAAAACAAGAGCTTCACGGAGTCGGTGGAGGTTTACCATGACACTTAACAGCTGATCAATCAGTCAAGATGGCGCAGGTTATGAATATTCATTGCAAAGACATCACGTGACGTCGTGACGTGCGTCGTCTGTTACCGAAACGCCTCCGTACATACATGAGTGTGTCAGCAATACTCTGTTTTGTTATTGGGGATCTGGTCAAATTTATCTTTCTAAAATTTGTCTCCCCAAGTCAAAACCTTGCTGTTCTTTCAGTGAAAAAACAGAACATTTATGTTGTATTAAACATGTGCATTTTTATGAATATTAAATGATTTTGGTCGGGAAATAGAGAATATGCAAATTAGGCTTGACCTTCACCGACGTGGATGAGCACTGTATACTCAGTGCTTGTGAGAGCACGTGAACAAAATCACATGCTGGCTCAGGTGGGATTCGAACCCACGACCTCCAGCTTACTAGTGCAGATGCCTTACCTGCTAGGCCACCGAGCTAGCTGGGGTCTGCAGGGTGAATCGAATCCAATATCGCGGCGGTTACCGCAGTAAATCATGAATATTAAATGATGTTGGACTGGAAATAGATAATATGCAAATTAGGCTTGCCCTTCACCGAAGTGGATGAGCACTGTATACTCAGTGCTTGTGAGAGAACGTGAAAAAAATCACATGCTGGCTCAGGTGGGATTCGAACCCACGAGTCTGGAAATTTAACCGAGACCATGAGAACAGTAACCGAGCTGGCTTTAAAATACTAGGATGTAAAAATACCTTGATAGGCCATTGTGCATGCGCCATGCATGTACTTTGCACTAACTGGGCATATGGCAAGCATGTGCAATACATGTGCCAAACATGAGATGTGCATGTACCCAACATGTGATGTGCATACACTGTACATGCCTTGAGCATATTGCTGAGCATGCACTGTGCATCTGGTACGTGCAAAATTTTACCTTGACACATGGAAGAATGTTGGTCATGATGATATGCTCTCGGGAGTCTGGTGCCAGGTTCTCACAGAATGCCTTGACTTTGTGTGCACTGGCTGCCCGGACCTCTGCTTCACAGTCCTTCAACAGACTCTGGAATGAATTCACTAAGTCCTGCTTGGTGATCTCTGGGCCAACGGCTTGCTGAAGCTGTATCAGTCAAACACACAGAATACATATATAAACTCCTCTTTGTAACACAGGCTAGGTCAAAATCACTGGCTATGGCTAGATGTCATAATATATTATACAAGGCTACATGTACATGTACATGTATGTATGAGGCAGCAACTGCCATATCAACAATAACCATGCTTAAAGGTAATATCATACTTTGTTTTTTGTCAAAGAAATGCAGTTTCATGAGCAAAAATATCAAGAAAGATACTGTGACAGTCATCTGTGAAATTCCCAGTCTCATACGGTGCCATCTTTTTGAGAAAACAGTAAAAAAACAAAACACCCATGGTATTTTTAAAAATCTTTTCACCATTATTTTTCATCTTTAAAAATCAGAATTGTTTTTTAGTCATTGGTTTCACTCTTTTCTGGATAAAATAATACAGAATTACAGGCAGAAATATTTGAACGGTTTGTTTCTTCCAGCACCATCTTTATACCCTGTAAATTATAAATCTGTGAAGATTTCTGTTTCAGTATGCTACCAAAGTATGATAGTATACAAATATCACATAGTTTGAGGGTGGACAGTCGATTCTAGGTCCCGAGGTTTTGGAAGTTGACAAACTATAGTTCCCGTGGCGAAGCAACTTCCAACACTGAGGGAAGCTAGAATCGACAGTCCACCCGAAATAAACCATGTGATATTTGTTTTCCTATATCTCATAAATATTCTTATTGTCCACAATTTTGTCGAGAAGTCCAACAAAAACGTTCATTTCGTGTACTTCATGTACAGATGTAGGGCAAAGTTCACGCACGAGCACTGCAAACTAGGATAGATGCGCAGTGAGATGTGTAACAGTTCTTTCGGAGATTCCCGGGGTTACTCACTGGTGATCAGCATATATCCACTGGCACGTGATGGTGAATTGACCAATGCGCGGTATTTTTGAACGCATGAGGGCGCTGTTAGGTGTACAACTTTATTTACTTCCCGGGGTACGGTCCGGTTAATTATCAATTGAGCAGAGGTCATTTACAGACAATTTTGTCTTTTTGGATACGATAGAAGTGTATATTTTTACTACGACATGTACGAGTTGTATTCTGACACAGTGGTACACAACAACAAGGCATTGTCAAATGACCCCCGGAAGTAATTCGAAGCGCCCTCAAGCGTTAAAAAATACCGCGCAATGGGATTTGGTTCTAGGTTGTGAATTTTAGGAGGTATAGTTACACCTTTGAAGGTAGTATCATACTTTGGTAAGAGACCAAAACAGAAATGTTCCCAGATTTACGTATAACTTTCAGGGTATGAAGATGATGCTAGTAGCAACCTACTGTTAAATTTTTTTCCGCATGAAAAGGTGTAGTTATCCAGAAATTAGTAAAACAACGACCAAAAATCTTTTTGATCAAGATAAAAAAGAAAAGACTTAATAAATACTATGGCTGTTTTTCACTGTTTTCTCAAAAAGTGGGCACCATATGGGACTGAAATTTTCACAGATTACTTTTACTGTATCTTTCTTGATATTTTTGTCTATGAATCTGTATTTCTTTGACAAAAACCAAAGTATGATATTACCTTTAGGGCCTGTCTAGGGAAATCTGTCCAATTTATGAATGGCAGAGGGGACATTTTGCTTACGTCAGTGAATTTATCAGCCACCATGTAGCGTACTCTCCATGATTTATCCTCAGCACAATTTCTCAGTGTTGGCATGATGAGTGTATCAGTGTCCTCATGGGGCAGGGAGGATGCAATGCTCACACACGCCTCCACAGCCAGCAAACGCACAGAATCCTACAAGAAAACAAATCAGGTTTAGCTTTATCCCGGGGGGTCGATTTCAAAAAACTCATTGTAACTTCCAGAGACTTGCAAAGCATTTCAGACCTACGTTGGATACGATGGGTTATCCTTCTTAACTTGATTTACAATTGATCCTAGGGCTTCATGAAATCAAACCCTGGTAGATGGTCTCTCAAATTTTGGCTTGGGTTTCCAGAGAGAAGGAAATCAACTAACAACTGGAGCTAATTTCATAGAGCTGCTTAAACACAAACATTTGCTTTAAAGGTATAATACATGATTGGTAAAGGTCACAGAACAGCACTCTCACTTTGTCTGGTCATAGACGTACATGAAATAATAAACCTGTGAAAATTTGAGCTCAATCGGACATCTGAGTCGCAAGAAAATAGTGAGAACCCGACTAAATTTTTCTTACGAAACATAAAGAATGGTTTTGATCTTACCCTATATTTAAACAGTTTTTGGTCTTTATTTTACTAGCATGAAAAGTCTTCCTTGATCAAACATGATTACCAACCAAATTTTCATGTGATGTTTTATACCACTGTTGACTTGTATTTTGCCATTGTTTTCTGAACATAACATTCAGTTTTGGCTGGCATACCGATTTTATTGACCAAGGTTTTTGGCACTAAAGCAAGTTTTTGTGAGCTACTTACTTGTTCATCAGCAGCTAAATTGACAAACATTGGGATGACATCAGACTTGAGGTATTCCAGCTCCACTGCCTTGGCAAATTCACCCAGTTTACTGGCTGCAGCCCGACGGACCATGGGAGTTTCATCAGTGCACAGGTTTCTGAAATGCCTGAAAACAACAACACAAAGATAGTACATATGTATATCTTGTTCAGTTATGGGATCAATTTCACAAAACACATCGTAACTTACCGGTACTATCAATCACAGGACTGTTCATTGCATTGCAATCCTAATGGGAGACTTTGGAGAACCGGTCCTGAGTCAACAGCGCACGCGCAAACCATGCTTGCGCAATTGTGAGCATGCACCCGTTGTTTTGCGCGTGCGTGCACGTGTGCTGTTGACTTAAAGACCGTTTCTTCAAAGTCTCCCATTAGGACATGATGGGTTATCCTTCTTAAGTCGAGTTACAATAGATTGCAGGGCTTTGTGAAAACGACTCCTGAACCTAACAGCCTTAAACTCCAACAGCTGGAGCCTGTTGACGTTTGTCAGGATCAGTACCAATCCCTACCAAACCTACAGCTGACCAACTCTTTGGTTCAGTATGCTTCCTAGTACAAGGGCCTAGGGGGTTAGGGTCAGGGTTCTAGCCATGGTGGGCGGCACTGGGCGGGCCAGCCCAGCACTGGAAATTTGCTCCCGGAACTTAGGTCTGAAATAAACTCTGCCGCCCAGCACAAATTTCCGCAGAGTGAATAAAAGTATTGCCAATATCGTGAATTTTGATCACATTCCTGAAGAAAAGTTCACTCTTTTCTGTGTTTTGAAATGTGAAGCACTGATTCTCAATGTTTACAAGAAGATATAATTTCCAATTTTTAGCGTAGGCCTATCGTATATCTGTACATGTAGTGAACTAGGACTCAACTTCATTTCTAGAGCCCACCATTAAAATTGGTCTGGCTAGAACCCTGGTTAGGGTTAATTACCATTCTTGGAATCAATAATGCTAACAGAGTCTTGCAATGTCAAAACTAATAGTGACCTAGTTCATATAAACAAAATATCAATAGCACATATCTTGAAAGGTAACTTCATACTTTGGTTTTTGTCAAAGAAATACAGATTCGTTGGCAAAAATATAAAAAAAGATACAGTAAAAATCATCTGTAAAATGTCCTTTCCCATACGGTGACCCCTTTTTAAGAAAACAGTGAAAAACACCCACGGTATTTTAAAATTGTGTTTACAGGAGTCTTTATCTCACCCAGAGATCTCACAGTATGTTTCTACCATCACAATCTAAATACCCTGTAAGTTATAGGTAAACCTGTGAAGATTTCTGTTTTGGTATGATACCAAAGCACAAGCATGCTAGTACCTTAAAAAAAAGTCTAAAGATTTTCAGTAAATGTGTTGTTCTCCCGGCGGAAGTCCATGGTAGTGGCTATGGCTACTTCCAATAGAGTCATGTGTAATTCTAAGCCATAGCTCAGTAATCTGGGCACAATCTTATTGTCTGGCTTACCCACGAAGCTCTGTTTTGATGTTGTTGGGGCATTTTGTGTAGCACACACTGAACAAGCCGCAGGCTGAGGTACGAGATGTGAACCAGTCCCCAGTTGCAAGTCTCTTGACCAGTGGATAGAAGCAAGACTCCATATCAGCCGCTGAATGCTCCTCAGATAGCTTACGCAGGGAGTCTACAGCCTTATCACGTACCACAGTCTCCTCAACTGTAGCTAGGCTCTCCAGAGGGGGCTGTACACAAACAAATGACTGGAAATGAGACTACAACCATGGCAAGATATTTAAAGGCCACTGGCAATTGCTTAAGTTTCTCATATTCTTATAATAAATTAACTGTCATTAAGCTTTACATCATCAAATAACCACAAGGGAACTGAATGGATTAATTTTAAGTCATTGAAAAGTGAACAGAGAAAAATTTACTAGAGTGGGATCCGAACCATCAACCACCGGAATACCGTACATGGGTTATTACCAATAGAGCTATCCAGCCCTATGTTGGTGGTGTCCCTAATAGTCAATTATCAATTATCTTGGTTCGTTTGGCAGTCGGAAGCCATGAAACCACTCACATATCGCTATATCCCAAGGATCATTTAAGATATGCGCACCGTTAGCAATGCTCTAACCTGAGAAACGGTACATGGGGGATCACTCAAAGAGGATGCGGCATCACAAAGAGGATGATATGCTTTAAGAATGATTCTGCTTAAAATGAGACGATAATCCTCTCACCACACTCAAAACATTTTATACTTATGTTCAATCTTTGGTCAAAAATGGTGGACGGGTCTGATCATGTGGATTTTGGGACAAGAACATTCATTAAAAGTGTTCAATTTTCGAAATGTACATCATGAGATTAACCTCTGAAAATTTCATAAAAGTAAGGTTTGCAAATCACACACAATATCACATGGTCCACTTGGAATAACAAATCCACCTTAAAATTGTGAGACTCATGACATTGAATCAGGAGTCCAACATAAAAATGTGACATTAAGAAAGGAGGTATTATCTCAAGCCTGGATACGGCTAAGGCTAAAGCTAGGGCTAGAGCTTGGCGGCTAGCTTACCAACAGCGAATGAACAAATTCTGGTCCACCGACGAGTGCAGTGAAATTGCCCAGCTGCTCAGCCAGTGCCAATAACACTTCATCCTCATCATAGATTGTATCTGAAATCACAGAAACATGATCAAGTTAGGTATAAACAAAGGTCTTCTCAATGTACTAATAGTACAAATTACAAACAATATGGTTGTGAACTTCATGTGCAATCATTAGAGGATAAAAGATTATACAAATTTAAGGTCATGTCCCAAATCTCTGACTGTGGCTGCAAATAATTCACACGTCTTTGGAAACAGCTGTAGTCACTGGCTAGTGGCTGCCATAAGTGCGTGTGTAATTTGCAGCCACAGCCAGAGATTTGGTGGGATCCTTAGCCACTTCACGATGGAAAACGCATGAGGATGCCTTTCTCATAACTGACAAATATTATGCATGTGCAGTACACTTTTCAAGCCGAGTTGTATTGCGTGTGGCTATTCTGCTCTTTTCAGTCATGTGTTTCCAGAGTTTTCCTTGCCGCTATATTAAACCAACATTGTCTCACAACCCAGCGATTTTGTTGGATGTTTGCCCAGAGGTTTTTCAGCTGCATATATGTTATTTTAACCCTAACCCTCTACACTTACCACACAAGATAAGAGTTGCTTACCACACATTACCATAGTCTCTGCAGGGGGACTGGATCACAAACCATGCATTAATAAGAAAACCACACTTTGGTGTATTGTGGTATTCAGGATACCACACTTACTGCAGGAAAAACCATGTGTGGTAAACTGTGGTATACAGGAGGGTTAGGGAATGACAAACTAAGGCCATTGGTTTGTTTGAAAGTTAATTTAATTACATGCCTGGGCGGCGGCTGGGCCCAATCTCATGGAATCCCTTACAGTCTATTTTTGTGCTTACGGGTACTGCTTCGCATGAAATCTATTTCATGGAATCCATTGGAAGCAAGACTTTCAGTAAGCGAAGAATTTTTTGGCTAACCGTGATTATTTCCTGCTATATACGTGAAATAACCACAAGGGAAACTGACTGAGTCATTTTAAGTCATTGAAAAGTGAACAAAGAAAAATTGACTGGAGCGGGATTCGAACCGGCGACCTCCTGAATACCGTACAGGCGCTCTACCAACTGAGCCATTGAGACGATCCCTGGGGTGTGGCGGTGTGTGCGTGGTTTCATGGCTTCTGACTGCCAAACGAACAAGGATAGTTGACTATAGGGGTCACCACCAACATAGGGCTGGATGGCTCAGTTGGTAGAGCGCCTGTACGGTATTCAGGAGGTCGCCGGTTCGAATCCCGCTCCAGTCAATTTTTCTTTGTTCACTTTTCAATGACTTAAAATGACTCAGTCAGTTTCCCTTGTGGTTATTTCACGTATATAATAATTAAAAAAGCCGTATCCTCTTTGAGTGATCCCCCATGTACCGTTCCCAGGTTGCAGCATTGTTGCGTGTATCATTGAGACGATCCCTGGGGTGTGGCGGTGTGTGCGTGGTTTCATGGCTTCTGACTGCCAAACGAACAAGGATAGTTGACTATAGGGGTCACCACCAACATAGGGCTGGATGGCTCAGTTGGTAGAGCGCCTGTACGGTATTCAGGAGGTCGCCGGTTCGAATCCCGCTCCAGTCAATTTTTCTTTGTTCACTTTTCAATGACTTAAAATGACTCAGTCAGTTTCCCTTGTGGTTATTTCACGTATATAATAATTAAAAAAGCCGTATCCTCTTTGAGTGATCCCCCATGTACCGTTCCCAGGTTGCAGCATTGTTGCGTGTATCATTGAGACGATCCCTGGGGTGTGGCGGTGTGTGCGTGGTTTCATGGCTTCTGACTGCCAAACGAACAAGGATAGTTGACTATAGGGGTCACCACCAACATAGGGCTGGATGGCTCAGTTGGTAGAGCGCCTGTACGGTATTCAGGAGGTCGCCGGTTCGAATCCCGCTCCAGTCAATTTTTCTTTGTTCACTTTTCAATTATTTCCTGCTAACGTTTTGTCATATATGCATTCTGCAGAAATTCCTTGCTTACCGTTACCAAAAAGAAAACACTCCTGTGAAATACGCTAACCGTAAGCAAAAAAAATCTGCTACCCTAAGCAAAGAATTGTTGTTCACAGTAACGGATTCCATGAAATTGGGCCCTGTTGATTAACAGCAAGAATGACTGAACTACATGGACTATGTGGAAATGAATACCTGTCAGGAACGGAATAAGTTCGCTGCGAGTCCTCTCCACACCTAGCGCTAAGGCTATGGTTGACAGCTTCTTGATACTGTTGAGCCGTAACTGCGGAAAAAGAAAGAAAAAAATTGTAAAGCAATCAAATTCACCTTTGTGACATTTGAACAAATTGAAATCTTTATTCCAAATGCATACATGTAGTGCTCAGGGGCCTTTTCCAAATCTCGGATCTGGCTCAGGCTCCGATTCCAATCTTTGGTTCGGAAGTAGATTGTCTGGTTTGAAAAAGAAAACTGAGCTTCACCTTCAATGAAGAAACACAACATATATTCAGCATATGGGTGACAGAGACAAAGCCAGAGCATTAGCTGGAGCCTAGGTTTAGAAAAGTGTTCAGCACTGTGAAGTGGGACTGAGTCGACTGACTAACAGTTAAACTGTGTAGGAAGACTGTCTGACCACAGTCAGGCACTCAGTCTGCAATGCTCATTTATTTATAAATGCTACATCGAATCGATACAGGCCAGAAGTCTGATGCTTCAAAAGTCAATGCAAAACAACAATGTGTACTCAAGCATTATTGAGAGCATGTTTCCACATGCAGGCCCATGAATGTCATCTAACTTGACTGCAGGACAACAACTTGAGACAAGTCGACTGCAAAGAGAACTCGATTCCAAGACAGCTTGACTGCAAAGACAACCAGAATATGAGACAAGTCGACTCCGAGGCAAGTCGACCGCAAAAACAACTCGACTCTTAGACAAGTTCACTCCCTCTGTGCGCTCTGCAGAGTGCCCCCTAGGCCCCACTTAGCTGTCTGTCACGGCTGACCTGACGCCGTGACGCGCTGCGAGTGACCTTTTGCTTCTTAAACTAATAACATTTACCATGAGAATTATTATTTTCTGTGCCACTTATTAGCTGTCTAGGAGTTGTCATAAGCCTTATCGCAAATACCGCCTGGTTGATTTTGGACAATAGTCGAAAGGCACTGTGGGAAGGGAAAAGGTACAAAATATGCCCCTTTTTCCTTCCCATGGTGCCTTCCACCATTGTCCAAAATCAACCAGGCGGTATTTGCGATAAGGCTTATGTGGTCGAGTTGACATTTCCTATGTCCCCTTGGATCAAGCCCAGAATTGGCAATTCTACAAAGTTCTACTACAATTTACACAATCCCTCGTGAAAAACATGGTTGCCATGCACAGAAGTTTACTTCCAACAAAAACTAAAAAGGTTTGGCTTACAAAAGTTAAAATTGTACTTAAAGTTTTAACTCATTGGTATTGGACAGAATGTTTATTTTGCCAGCACCTGCATTTTTCCACTATTTTTCCATGCATGGCCTTCCATTGGTTCAGTGATCAAACAATTTGATTTGCAATTGCCATGTCATGAATGTCGATGAACAAAATAACGTTAAGACTAAGAGAAAGAAAAACAGCATGATGTGTTGAGAACTGGCCAATTAGAAGAATGACGGTCCCAGCAAAAAAATCCATTTCCTTCTTTTTAATGAAAATTCCAAGCCAAAAAGAAAACAAGCCCTCATTCATGTTCAAAATAAATTAGGGGCCTAGGCCTAAGCCTATTAACTTACAACAAGTTAGACGCGTGCAAGCCCAGTAAAACATTTACCATTACGACAGTTTACTTTATCTTAGGGCTAATTAGCTGACATTAACACTAAACAAAAGTTGACCAACAGGAAAACCTGGGTAACGTAACTATAATATTATAATAGGTCAAATTTTATCTGTGAAACTGCGGAACGCGAATTGCACGAATGTGACACTGCACTGACACTCGGCGGCCTAACGTTACGGGTGCCAGTCAACTCGGTCCGTAACCAACTCGGTCCGAGTCAACTCGGTCCGTGACCAACTCGGTCCGAGGCCAACTCGGTCCGTGGCCAACTCGGTCCGTGGCCAACTCGGTCCGTGGCCAACTCGGTCCGAGGCCAACTCGGTCCGTGACCAACTCGGTCCGTGACCAACTCGGTCCCTATGGGAAAACGTACACAAACAAGAATCCATGCAGTTTGCTGCAGCAGTGTACAACATGTAGGCTATTTGCATTAATGTTTTTAATGTCATCATAACATAATATGTTTTGCTTGTGGCTGAAACCGTGAAGAAATAAATTATGTTGATACCATAATTATTTGATAAAATGGCACAATACAATTTTAATTAAAATATTAATTAAATTATACATGAAGTCAAATGCCTTATGAAAATGTGCTTTTTATGTTTAGAATTCATAAATCAATTAATGAATAATAATGATGATTGTTTTGTGTTTTTGTTTTTGATTTTTTAGCTTTGTTTTGATTAATCTGTGTATATACATATAACATAATTTAACATAAGATTTATAATTGGCAGGTGTTTGGGAAGGCACGTCTTTTGAAGACAGGTTTTTTTTTTTTTTTTTTTTTTTTACTTTTTGTCAGGCCCTTGGCAGCACCTGCCAATGTATTTTTCATTCTTTTAATGTTTTTAAGATAATAAATGAATAAATAAATAAATAGACCTAAATAAATAGTTTAATTCACGCAATTTGCGAGACTTCGTACTCGTTTTGTTGCAACAAAATTACCAGACGTTTTTGCGTGCATTTTCCCATAGGGACCGAGTTGGTCACGGACCGAGTTGGCCACGGACCGAGTTGGTTACGGACCGAGTTGGCCTCGGACCGAGTTGGTTACAGACCGAGTTGGTCATGGACCGAGTTGGTTACGGACCGAGTTGGTCACGGACCGAGTTGACTCGGACCGAGTTGGTTACGGACCGAGTTGACCTGAAACCAACGTTACTGTACACGTCAAGTGACATGCATACGAATTTCTGAAAGTGGAACACTCATTTTTAACAACAAATGTTCGTTCAAAATCCACCAAACTGACATGTAATTTTCCTACACCCTTGCAGAGTAAGTTGATGTGTTACCTGGACATCTTCGTTTCTTAATTCGTCGATTAACACTGCAATAGGATACAGAGAGTCGTCACCCGATTCGCCGGACGCCATGTTTTTTTCGCTATATACTCACGCCATGCACGTAGAGGATTCGTAATCAATGCGTATGAAATGCGGACGCACATATTCACCTGCGCATGTTCATGGCCTCCAATGGGTCTTAAGTGCGTATGCGTGTACGGAGATGACGACACACAGCTATTCGGCATTTATGTATACCTCGTTCGGGATATAAGATTTGCTAAATACTTCAAACAAGAGTCATCATTATAAAAGGAAACAGGACTGGCACTTTTTCAGTCTAAGTTTTTGAAGCAAAGTAACTGATTAACTGAAAATGGAAGTTTATTTATTCATTGGTGCATATTTCAACCTGCTTTGGGATCGTATACAGCCATGGTAACCACATTAACAACTTGAAAAGCTGTTTGATAAGCCATTTGTGCCAAATTGCTCTCACAAAAAATTAATTGGAGGCAAAAACTTCTTCCTCCGCAGGCTGAGCTAAAAACTCCGAGATATGACTTAAAAATAACCTATAAAGCTGAATTAATTAAACACTCAAAGTGAAAGTGTGAATAGGTCTGAGAGAGGGAAGGGGATATTTTTCTTAATGATATAACTAATTATCTATTTTATCTTTCCTTTTTGTATAATTGTTGACGTAATAATTATCGGAGTTTCAAGTTCCGTCCGTATACCGCGGCGCGCCGACGATAGAATTATCGCCTCTTTCTTTTTATACCCCGAACAAGATATATTTACTCTTCCGCGAAGGCCGGGTTTCACGACTAATCAGCAGGGGTGACCAAGGTAGTCTTGATTCAAGACTGCCATCCTCTTACGCGCACATGAATTGTGTGCACAACAGCATGCATGAATGATCCATTCATATATGATTTTATCCATTGTAGCCACATAAAACGATGAATTCATTCACATCTCTATTTATGCTGGTGCTGTCTCAGAACTGACGCACAAAAAAACTTCGAAAATGTGATCATTGCTACGCTGGACGACCCTTGCACACATTAATTTCAAATAATAACGTCTGGAATTAAGCCTAGCTAAGAATGCCTTGAATGTAACGCGCGCCATGGGTACAGCACTTAATAATTAACGTATTAAAATGTGGACGTTGTCACGCACTGATGATGTATGAACCATTTTTAGATTATGACCGAAAGATATATCCAGATGAAAAAAAAGTATAGGTCCATAGGCATTCATTCTCAAACTTGCAGTGAAAGGTAGCGAAATGTGATGATAACTGACTTTCGAAAGAAAAAAAAGTTTTAAAAGTTGACAGGGGGTTACCAACCCTCGATCGCCTGAAATCGGTCTCAACAATTAAAAATAAGTCGGCGCTTGTAACGGCACACCCAAAATAGTGCCACTTTCTGAAATAAAGTAAAGAAATCATATAATCTTTATGTTAGGCTTACTGCAAATAAAATGGGGAATATTAATTTAGAAGAGTGTTCTAGCCATACGCTTTTGCGCCTTTAGGCTCAGTCACCCATAAAAATTATCAGGCATTAATGGAATAATAGGTTTTTATTTATTTTTATTTATTCACCATATCCAACAGCAACACAGTCGCCAATTACAGGAACGGTTAATAATAAAAGCAACATTAATATGTACAATAAGTCTTAAATAATAACATAAATATATTTATATATAAAGTACATGTTAAATACAATATTAAATATCTTGGCAATACTATAGGGATAGAGAAAAACAAACAAACACCCCAACAAACAAACAAAAACACCACACACACACCCCCACACCCACACAAAAAAACAAACACCCTAACACCCCAACAAACAAATATCCCAACACCCCAACAAACCGTACACTCCAACACCCCAACAAACAAACAAACAGAAAAAAATCAAAAACAAAAAAAAACAAATAGCCCGACATTCCAACAATCAAACAAACAGCCCAACACCCCAACAAACAAACAAACACCCCAACACCCCGACATCCCAACAGTCAAACAAACAAACACCCCCGACACCCCAACAAACAAACGAGAGTTTATTCGATCATAACACAATGTAGGCCTACTGCAGCATCTCGGCGGGCAAGATCTCCGTCTTCCTGTACTCCAGCCTGAACTCGTTAAAGAAAGTCCATACATGACAACTCAGTGGTATTTGTTTGTTTGCACCGGTTCTAATTAGTCAAATTCCATCTATACGGAAGTTTATGTGTCGCGGCCGCTTTCAGCCGCAATGTTTATATCAGCAAAATGGCGAAAAGAAACAAAATAATGGGCACCCTTTAAGCAAATTATAAATTCGGGTGTAATAATAGACCAGTGAAAATTTGAGCTTAATTGAACATCACTGAGTCACAAGAAAACAGCGAAAACCCGACTCAATTAATTTACTTAATGGTTTTGATCTTAAGTTATATCAAAACTGTTTTCGGCCGTTGTTTCACTAATTTCTTCATAAAATCTACACAATTTCAGGCGGAAATATTTTAACGGTTTATTTCTACCACCACTCTCTTCATATACTGAAAGTTATACGTTTATCTGTGAATTGCCTTTCTGTTTTGGTATATGTTAATCCTGTACTGTATACCTTATAAATAAAGTTTATCTTGAGAAAAGAAAAGAACAAACTTATATACATCGCGTTTTTATGTATTTTGGCTCGTTATTATTATATTGTAAGTAGTAGAACTGGCGGGACGAAAGCCAAAATCGGAATTTAGAGTTTTATAAAATTAACCATCAGCCATGTAATGAACCGCAGTATACAAATCCGACTCATTATAAAAAGTTCATTATCAAAGTAAAACGGCTGCGAGTATGACAAAATTCACAACAGCGCCCCCACGCGGCAGAGATACAGGCCATCCATGCAAAAATAATGCATTCTCAGCGGCCCTCGATTTCACTTAATAATAATGGTAGACGGAGCATGCAACAATGTGTATCGATCGGGGTTGCTAAGCGACTATTTAAGTGATGATCTAAAATCTTAATGCGATTCATTGGCTGCATCCAGTTCGGGGATCAATTTCACGAAACGCATGCTTCCATAATTATTATGCTGATCTGATGACCGAATAAAAATGTTATAATAATAATAATACTGTTAGATTAGGGGCCTGACGTTAATCCAGGGACAAAGGGGTGCACAGGTAGGCAAGATCAGAGGTTGACAATAACAAAGGCGTGAAGATGCATGGGGGCTTAGGGGAACAAGGATGAAAGGGGGTTATTAAAGGTAATGTCATACTTTGGGTTTTTATCAAAGAAATATAGATTCATGGGCAAAAATATCAAGACAGATACAGTAGCAGTCATTCTGTGAAAATTTCAGTCCCATACGGTGCCCACTTTTTGAGAAAACAGTGAAAAACAGCCACAGTATTTCTTAAGTCTTTCCTCTTTTATTTTTGATCTTTTTAAAAGATCAAAAAGGAAAAAATCTGCTGAAAAAATCCTAGCTAGTACGCCGCTGGCACCTATGCCTAATAGCTAGTGATTCTCACCTTTCTGGATAGGTGTCATAGATGGTGTGTTCGTTTAGGTCCCACGAGTCGACACCAGTCAACCTCGTCCTCACTCTCTCGCTTGTTTAGCACAGTATTATACGACCATTACCATGTTAGGGATGCCCCTTGGAAGCTGCTAAACGAACACGCCCTCTGTCTGTACCACGTGTGACGTCATGCACGAAGTGACGTGCATTATCCTTTAGTTCACGGGGAATCCCAGTCAATGGGAAAATCCCTTTTGCCTTGACCTTTGACCGAGCTATGGTATAGACTGTACACTCGTACTCTGATTATGATCCCATGGCAAACATTATCAAATATGAATGTTTGTGGGTTATTATGGTAATCGTTCTTGGCAATGCGCCGAACGGATTGTGCTATGATGGCTGGCGTTTGGGAATTACATGGATGTGTATTGTATATTATATTGACGTGGTCGTGAGCCGAATACAAAATAAAGTTCCACAAACTACTTGAAACTAGTGATTGAGTTCGCTTTTAGGCAAACCTCGGGGGAAGTTATAAGTCTGCTAGTCGTTGTGTATGTTTTGAATATACACCCATAATGTTGTCCATCATGGGTGTCGATCCAGGGGGAGGGGGGGGGGGGGGTGGGGATATCCCCCCCCCCCCCCCCAATTGAGGTGGGGGCGTGTATTATCATCCCCCCAATATTTCAAGGTTGAATGTCATTCAAGTTTATTGTATAGAAATATTACATGATCCTTGTTGTTTTTCTGTGTCTTCGCAGTGAATTTATACTCCACATAATGTTTAATTCTTCTGAATATCGTTTTTAAAAGCTCCAAAAATGCGACTTTTCGACTCTGTTTTTATGAAAAAAGTCCCTGGTTTGGGAGGGGGTATTCCACCTCCCACGGTTCGGTCGGTTCGCTCCTTCGCATAGGACCACCAATCATCTCCCCAATCATGAAAAGAAATCGACAGCAGTGTTGTCTATGGTCTGCAATGTCTACTACTAAAGTCCAGTATATCCACCCGTCGCAGCTGCAGCATGACTCTCATGAAGATTCGACCGGAGCATATTTAACCGGCCGGAACTGACGTCGAGTTAACCGGCTCTTTTCAGAGCCACACAACTCGAAGAAGAGTAATATTTATGCCTCATAATGGTGTTACCGCATAAATCAACATGCATTGCATGGTGTCGATTTTTGTTTTCATGATTGGGGGATTGGTGATTTTGTGTCCTATGCGATCAGGAACCGAAGTATTATTTTGTTGGTACTTCAGAATGCTGATGTTTTGTCAGTATTAAAGCCATCATACATTGGTTTTTGTCAAAGAAATACAGATTTATGGGCAGAAATACTCAAGGACGATACAGTAATAGTCATCTGTGAAAATTTTAGTCCCATACGGTGCCCACTTTTTGAGAAAACAGTGAAAAACGGCCGCAGTATTTCTTAAGCCTTTTCTCTTTTATTTTTGATCTTTTAAAAGATCAAAAAGATTTTCGGTCGTTGTTTTACTAATTTCTGGATAAATACACCATTTCAGGCGGAATCATTTTAACGGTATGTTTCTACCACCACCATCGTCATACCCTGTAAGTTATAGGTAAATCTGTGAACATTTCTGTTTTGGTTTCTTACCAAAGTATGATACAACCTTTAAGTATTGTGTCTAGTCTCACTGGCTATTATTCGCTGACGGCTGACTGAATATCAATATCAATGGAATTTTTTTAATGGTGGTTTGTTTTATTGAGCAAGACATTTTGTGCTAAGCATTTTTGGGGGTGCTTTACTAGTAACGGTAGTATCATACTTTGGTAAGACACCAAAACAGAAATGTTCACAGATTTATACGTATAACTTACAGGGTGTGAAGATACTGGTGGTAGAAACATCACCGTTAACATGTTTCCGCCTGAAATGGTGTATTTATCCAGAAATTAGTAAAACAACGACCGAAAATCTGTTTGATCTATTAAAAGATCAAAAATAAAAGAGAAAATACTCAAGAAATACTGTGGCCGTTTTTCACTGTTTTAAAGTGGGTACCGGTATAGTATGGGACTGACATTTTCACAGATGACCGTTACTGTATCGTCCTTGATTTGTGCCCATGAATCTGTATTTCTTTGACAAAACCCCAAAGTATGATACTGCCTTTAAGCACATGCTCCATGACATTGGCCCCTGATGTGTGCACACTGTTCATGTAGTTTCAGTTAGCCATTTCTGTGAAAGCGGCCTTAAGTTATTGGTTATCGAGAAAATCGTGTAGAAATAACTGAGCCAAGTCTAGGAAAATGTTATCTGAAAAGTTATCTATTAACTATTAAGTATATGTACATGGCAGCTCAGTATCTTGTGTTACGATGTACAGTCTTTTATTGAATGTGATATTCAAACAATAATATTTTGTAATCAATAAAATGAAATAAATTCAAGCAATAAACTGTCAGTGTGCATTGCATTGCGATTTCACAATCGCTGCACTATGGTCATTGCAATTAGTTGCTGATATGTCTGAATCAATTTGACGTTTCAATCCTTACATCAGAGCCTCTAATCAAGACATATTTTTTTGCATTGACAGGATAGCCCTTCCTGGCTTTGCTTGTATGGGCGGATCTAGTTTCATCAAGGGGGGGGGGGCAGTGAAAATCAAAAAGTGCCATTTCGATGAAATTTGAAATCAAGTCGATCCGTACCAAGATTTCTCGATAATTAAAGAACATTATTTTTAGTACCACAGCAACAATCTGGAAATGCAGATATGGCTCCAGAGTAGCCCTTATACACTTAAATGGGCAAATTTCATATAGCTGCTTAGCACAAAAATTCGCTAAGCATGCATGACATTTCTGTCTTAGTAAAAATTAACAACCACATGTCCGTGTGTTGTGTATCACTTGCAATATTGTTCCGCTGTTGTTCGCTGAACATGAATATCAAATGGAATTTTTAATGGTGTTTTGTTTTATTGGGCAAGCTATTTTCGTGCTAAGCAAATTTTTTGTGCTAAGCAGCTCTATGAAATTGGCCCCTGGACTGACAGTTCTGATTCATGCAATGTGGCAAATTTTGTGCTAATCTTCATTACTCCAGTTTTAGGTATAATGTGCATGCCTTTTAATCATGTTATGGGAAACGCGCATTATAGGTTCTTAATATTGTTTTGTATTGATTATTAGCATGACAGTTCTTTGATTTGCATATTTCCGAGAGGTTAGCGTCTGAAGGTGAACGTTTTGATATTCGGGAAACTGTCTCGGGCATTTCTCAAAACTCAGCTCCGGCTCCGGCTCCGGCTCCGGCTCCCGGCTCCATTTTGATATTTATACGGGTATCAAAATAGAGGCTTTTACAGGCGCGGTTCTACGGGGGTGCCAGGGGGGCTGTAGCCCCCCAAAAAGTTTGTCTAGCCCCCCCCCCCCCCAAAAAAAAATGCAAGTTTAAGTGGATTCGGAAGTGGATTCGCTGGTTTGAAAAAAAAAAAAAACAGCGATTCAGCTTCAATGAAAAACCCGACCTATTTTCATCATTATTGTATTACTAGAGACGAAGCTGGAGCCTGAGCCCGAGCCGAGCTTTGTGAAAGGACCATAGAAAGAATGTACTTTCCCGTTGCAAAATGCAAAATGGTTTTTGAAATCCTCGTAGTTTAAAACCTCTGTCTACTAGTTTGGTTCAGCTGGGTTTCCTAAAAAGGGAAAAAGGGGTGCACAATTTCTCCCAAAAAGTACCCAATTCTCGGTATATGGATAACTGCACAACATGACATTTTGACACGAAATGTGGTGTATAATATTATAATGCGCGCGAAAAGTTGTAAACGTCATATAGGCCTACGTCTATCTTGACAGACGGCGTGACCAAATTCAAAGTTTTTGCAAACTTTCCATCGCTGTAAATGCAGTAGGCTTACATACCATCATTGCTTGTGTTGTTTCCATTACATTCAGCAATATTTTTCAATCTTTAAGAAACGTTGTGTACAAAATTGTGCACAAATTGTGGTTAATTCATGTTATGTATGGATTTGACGGCTCGTCATATAGTTTCCGCCATCTTGGTTGGCAAAAACTTGGGCTGTGATATTGCAAACGAAAGGTCTATATATAATTATTATGGGCCTATTATACTGACTAGGCTTGGGATTTATTTTACCTGGATTCGTAGAGGCTGTGACTGGAACCATGCGTACGTAATGTTGACGCTTATGAGGTTTATGAAACGGATGTTCAGGCTCAGGCTCCGGCTCTGTCATAGGTTGCGGTTTTTCATTGAAGCTTGCTCTGCTTTCCTTTTAAAACCAGATAATTAATCTACTATACCGAACCGCAGCCAAAAGCCTTCTGATCCCGCCCCCCCCCCCCTTTTTTTTTTTTAGAATGGATTCACGAAATGGAGCCGGCGACTGAGCCGTAGCCGAGATTTAGCAAAAAAAGGCCTACGACTGCAAAACAAGCCCAGGCCAATGAGTGGAACCACAGGCATTTTCATGGAAGAATATTGAAGTACCGGAGCTTACCAATACCCGCTATTGTGAACATCAATGGGTTCATTCTGAAGTAATCCTCCAAACAAAAACCATTTAGGCGAAACATTTCCGCGCCACAAAAATAACTACTTCCTGTTTTGGAGCGGCAAGCCCCCGTAGCTATGAACCTGTAATCGTTGAACCATACATATAACTGCAAACAGACATAGCTATGTATAGCCATCCCACGTTACAAAGAAATACCAGTGCGATTCCAATAACTTGTGTACACGATAGTCTGGGCTACTTTAACTGCTAAAAATAGACAGGTAAATAAAATTGGTGCCAAATTTCCAAGCGCCCACCTTGACACGAAACTGCGCATGGTCCAAAGTTGAAGCAGGAAGTATTATATAGTTGGAGTCTAATATCTGGTGCAGTCTTGATTACAGTCGTGGAACTACGATGACGTACTTAATAATGATACTGGATTTCGCTGTATACGCTTTGCTGATCCTCTATATAAGTCTGGCCAAATTTGAAATTTTGTTCCCAGGAAAAATGACACGACTAAGTATGGAAACCATTTTGAATTGTGGGCCCGTACCTAGGCGGCGAAATTTAATGCTCGTGCAGTTAAAAGCCAGTGCACGAACCGAATTTAAATGTAAATACATGATTGGTAAAGGTTACAGACCAGCACTCACACTTTGTCTGATCCAGCATGCCAGAAATGATAAACTTGTGAAAATTCGAGATCAATCGTGACATCTGACGTAATGAGAAAATGGCGACTCAATAATTATTATTTCTTATAAAATATAAAGAATGGTTTTGACCTTACCCCGACATCAAAACTGTTTTCGGACTTTGTTTCACTAATTTCTTGGTAAAATACACCATTTCAGGCGAAAATAAAAGGCATAAAAAGGCATGTTTCTACCAGCACTTTTTCATATCCTGAATGTAAATCTATGAACATTTCTACTTGGGTATGAGTTACCAATCATGCATGTACCTTTAAAGAGATAAACATGTCCTCTTTGTCCCCTTCCGGTTCCCCTGACCACACTTGCCCACCTCTATCCTCTCTTTGTGGTTCCCGTTGTTCTAACCCTCTCGTCCATTTATATGTATATTTGCATGTTCTTGACCTCATGTCATGAAGCCTTTGAGAAAGATCCTGCTAGGATCGAAACGTCAGACTCTCATACTATGACTCCTAGCAAATACAAAGCTCGCCGTTGAATAACTTCTGGAAATTATTTAATATGCATGTGCTTCAACTTCTGCTGAAAGCCCAAACTATAGGCCTGTATTATTTTGTAGCGTTGGAGGAATACAGTCTGTTCTTAATTCTTTCATGGTTAGAGCGAGACCTGGGAAACGTCACCAGGGTTTTGAAGTTTGAGTGGCCGACTCTAAACCTTGGAGTGTGATGCATTATAGGCTCATAGAGCAATTTGACACGGTATTTGATGACAAACAGTTGTTGTGACCAACTGACAAATTTAGACCAACTCAACATGTTCCGTCTGATTCGTTGGTGCATGGAAACCACTCTTGCTTCCCAGGGTCGATTTCACGAAGCCCTACTATCGATCGTAACTAACGATCGATCGAAACTCGAGTTACGAATGATAACCCATCGCAGGGGGCCTTTATCCTACGTTGGACAGCAATGCATCATAAATCCTACGATTGATATAAATAAGTTACGAAAACGCAGCGTTTGGTGAAATCAGCCCCGGGTCGATTTCACCAAACTCATCGTAACTTACGATATCAATCGTAGGACTAATGACTTAAATTGCAGCCTATGTACATGTAGGATATAATGGGTTATCCTTCGTAACTCGAGTTACGATTGATCGTAGGCTTCGTGAAATATACCCCGGTCTTAATAAACTCCGCATTCACGTACACTGTATGAAAACGCACGACGTTATGCGTACGTGCATATCCTGTGTGGAGTGTGGGTATACAATCCGTAACAACTAAAAATCTACAGGTGGCCAGATCCGAACTTTGAGGCTCAAAATTTACACAGCTCATACAAAAGCCCTCAGTCTAAATTGTTACACGAAACGTTATAATTGTGCTTACTTCGTCAATTCTTGCGTTGGTAGTTTACACAAATTTTCCTTGATGAGAAATATTTCTTGTAATTGCAAACAAAGACGCCCCTTTTAGTTCTAGGCAATCCAGATACGACCCTGTCTAATGCTGGTGTTAATCACAGACCCGTGCATTCCATGTATTTACCTGTAGTACTGGGAAATCCAAGAACATGGTCAGGTACCCATAGACCCGATAAGTTATAATCGTATTGTGAGATAAGGGATACACGACCACCAATGTACCTGGGCTGTATGGAAGGCTTCGTTCGTTGAACACATTGACCCTGGGTTATTGTTTGCATAGTCTATTGTTGAGTTCCATGTACTCTAGCTCCCAGCAGCTCACCTCTGGTTACTGGGAAAAGCTACCAGGTATCTTCGGAGTTACCGGAAAGAAGGCGATGCCCTGCATCAGTTGTGCGGGAGATGCCGAGGAGTTCAGATGGGAAGTTGGTATCACAGGCTGGTCGCCAACCCCTGGAAGAGTGTAGCTCTGTCGTGGAAGTTAGGATTCTGAATTGGTTGGGTCAAAATACTATGCTTCAGCTTTCATCACCTTCATGCAGTCACCTCTACCATCATAGTTCCTCCACTTCTGAGACGACTTCCAGTTGCAAGAGCATCTGTTGCACCGTGTCCTGACTACACTTAACACCATCAATAGGTAAGGTCATGAGTTCAGGAGCGCCTGACGTTTCGATCCTATAGCTGGATCTTTCTCAGAGGCTTTGAGAAAGATCCTGCTGGGATTAAAACGCCAGGACCTCCTAACGCTTAGCATTTTATTTCAGGTCAATATTTTGGCTGATGAGCGGCAGCTTCCAGCAGTTTCCAGCAGTTTATTAGGCCTACTTGTATTAATTTTATAAGATTAAAATGTAAATTGTACAATCCCTATAATTATTTTAGGCAAAAATTAGACCGCGCGAATGTCTACAAATAGGAAACTAATAATATAAGTAATATAGTGTGCAGATCGGTTTGCGGAAACACCATGCAATAATCGTTCGTACTTTCGCACTTCTATTTCGTTCGCACTTCTCGTATGGTCTCAACGTTTCGAGGCTAGCCTGCTCTATAGTCATTATCAGGCATCCATATCGGAAGACCCTGATGAATGATGACTAGAGCAGAGCAAGTCGAAACGTTGAGACCTTACGAGACAGTGCGAACGAAATTGAAGTGTGAAAGTGCGAACGATTCTAAGCCTCAAAAAGTGTTCCGTTAAAAGATTCAAACATAATTACTATAGGCTGAGATTATTACAGACATTTCTCTGTGCTGCAGTTAATGTTTAAGCGTTACTTTATACTTTAGTTTCTGTCAAAGAAATGCAGATATTCATTGGCAAAAATATCAAGAAAGATACAGTTATGTAAGTCATCTGTGATATTTCCAGTTTCAAACGGTGCCACGGTATTTTCAAATCACAGGGGTTTTGCCCGCCCGGGCGCGGTTCTAGAGCCATGAAATTTAAGGGGGGCTAGAAGAACCATTATTTTTTGGGGGGCTAGAAGACCCAATATTTTGGGCCTAACACTCGTTTCTGGTATGTCTTATTAGAGGTCGAAAAACATGCACATTATAGCCCACACAACGCGGTTTTTTTTTTATGTAATTGGCGCTTTTAATAACTGAAAAAATCCAGTATTTTCAAGAATTTTATTTTTCACTTGCATTTTTTTTTTGGGGGGGGGGGGGGGGGGGGTTGGCTAGACACAATTTTTGGGGGGCTACAGCGCCTGGTTTTGCCGATCTTCATGAGATCAAAACTGTTTTAGGGGAATGGTTGTACTCTTTTCTGGATAAATGCAGCATTACAGAAAGGACAATTTTAAAGGTAATATGGTTTGCTATCACCAACTTTATACCCTGTGAGTTATAGGTAAATCGGTGAAGATTTTTGTTTTTCGGGCATCCGCCTCGAGAAATAAAGACTTTCATTGACCACCTGTTATGGACCAGCTTTATTTTGTCATGGGCTTTTTTTTTTGGCTGAAGGCATATTGTAATGCTGGAACAGTTTCCTGATTTTGTTTGGGAAAATAGCTCTGAAAGTCATGTTAAGTTACGCAGAATATAGTATAAATACATCCTAAAAATTAACTTTTTCAAAATCGTTTTCATATCGTGCTCTAGGCCAAGTACCTTAGTAAGATTTTTGTCAATTGTACGGAGTTAGGAGGACCTGGCCTATTGCAGATTAAGGAATGATAAACTACTGCAGCAGCTGCAGCAGCAGCAGAAAATGAAAAAGCAATATGCCTAAACGTAAAGCAAGGCCAAAAACTTGACTTGTCGAGCCAAAATTGATTACTTCATCTGAGGTCCAATTCACGGAGCCCTACGACCGATCGCGATCGTAACTCGATTTACGAAGGATAACCCGGCTGGGTCTATGTGGGGCTGCAATGCATCAAAGATCCTATACGCTTGATTGATAGTAAGTTACGATAAGTATATATCGACTCCAGCACATAATTATATAATTTATACCCGTTTTATGATCCAGTGGCTCAACCAGCTTGTTCGCAACTTTTGATTCATTTTAGTTAAATCTAATTCGAAACTTTAAGAACTAATATTGGAATACTGTGGTCAGTTCGGCACAAAGGCAATTTTCACCGTCTTTCCAATCACTTTACTTCGCTTTCTTATATATTCATTATACTTTGGTTTTCGTCAAAGAAATACAGACTCATTGGCAAAAATATCAAGAAAGATACAGTTACAGTCATCTGTGAAATTCCCAGTCCCATACGGTGCCCAAATTTTGAGAAAACAGTATAAAAAAAATTTAAAAAAAACGCTCACGGATTTTCAAATCTATTATTCACAGATGTTTTGATCTCACACCGCGGTCAAAACTGTTTTTGGTCTTTGGTTAAACTATTTTCTGGATAAATGCAGCATTTCAAGCAGAAACATCTTAACAGTGGGTTTCGACCATCACCATCTTTATGCCATGTACTTTATAGGTAAATCTGTGACGATTTATTATTATTATTTTTAATGGTTTATTAAAAACATATACGGCAGTTAAAAACTGAATTGCACATGTGAACAGCAGTAAAAATAAATTAATTAATCAACCATTAAGGACACATTAAACAAATACGTTTAAAATACTGACATAGGCCAAGGAATGACAATTGACTTTCAACACACATGGATACAGACAAACATAACAAAGACAATGGACTTGATGTTACATTAAAATTCAAGCGAAAAGGGAAATCTATAGTTAAAAGCCAATTACAAAACACATTGATACAGACAATCTAAAATAAGTTTTAAAAGGGGACACAACATTAACAATAGTCTATATATTACATTATATTAGCAAAATAAAAATGTATTGTTGACATCGACTAATAAACCCTATAGATATTTAAAAGAAATCAAGTTACTGCTGGATTAAGAAGTTAAGAACTAAGTAACAATTTCTGTTTGGGTATGCGTGCTACCAAAGCATGTTAGTCAAATATTTGGATCAGAGACATTGTAAAAAATACAAATTATAGGCCTAACAGTAACAGCAATAGTCTGCATGAGATACGTACATGTATTTCCTCGTGTAGACGGGAACATACCTCATTATGTCAAAGGTGCCGGGTTATATTACGAAATATCATGCTGGTTAATGCCAAATGCATGCAACATTAGTGGATCAAGATGTATTAAATGTCCGCTTCTTATTTTAAAGGTAATATCATATTTTGTTTTTTATCAAAGAAATACAGATTCATGGGCACAAAATATCAAGACTGATACAGTAACAGCCATCTGTGAAAATTACACTCCATAATGGTCACCACATTTTGAGAAAACAGTGAAAAGCAGCCACAGTATTTCTGAAGTCTTTTCTCTTTTATTTTTGATCTTTTTAAACTAAGAGATAGACCAAAATGATTTTCGGTCGTTGTTTTACTAATTTCTGGATAAATACACCATTTCAGGCGGACAGATATCAGTAACGGTATGTTTCTACCACCACCATCTTCATACTCTGTAAGTTATACGTAAATCTGTGAACATTTCTGTTTTGGTTTCTTGCCAAAGTATGATACATGTACTACCTTTAAGCATGTGTGTTTACGATGTGTCTTTTTTTGCCGTGCACAAGTATGCCTTACAAGTCATAGTGCAATTTTATTTCGTAAAGTTGAAGTACTGCATGCAATTATGAAGGAACTTAATAGTGAATGTTTTTTTTTTATTTGAGGAGGAGAGCATATCTTCCAAGCAACTAGTTTTTGTGGTCTTACATTTCTCAGACGGTCTTCACAAATCTCATTTCTTCCAGCTCTGTGAGATTATGTTAAAGGTAGTATCATACTTTAGTTTTTGTCAAAGAAATACAGATTCGTGGGCAAACATATCAAGGAAGATACAGTAAAAGTAATCTGTGGAAATTTCAGTCCCATACGTTGCCCACTTTTTGAGAAAACAGCGGAAAACGGCCACAGTATTTCTTAAGTCTTTTCTCTTTTATCTTTGATCTTTTAAAAGATCAAAAAGATTTCCGGTTGTTGTTTTACTAATTTCTGGATAAATACACCATTTCAGACGGAAACATTTTAACAGCATGTTTCTACCAGCACCATCTTCATACCCTGTATAAGTACCTAAATCTGTGAACAGGTCACATTTTCACAGGTTTGTTATTTCATGTACATGTTTGATCAGACAAAAAGTGACTGCTGTTCTGTGACCTTTACCAATCATTTAAGCTGTTATGTTTAAAACAAAATTTAGCTGCGATCTTTTGCTATACTTTTAAAAGATATGCGATTTTAAAGTTTAACGCGAGATGCTTGGACGTGTCTGGTTAGACTCTACCGTGCAACGACGCGGGTGTGCAACAGGCTGTATTCCCACGAGGATCTGTAGACACGAATGCCTTCCATCTATTGTCATTATGGGGTTGACAGAAAACCATTTAGATGTCAACAGCAACGATTAGAAGAAGGTTTTTCTAACCCATCATAAGGTTTTTCTAACCCATCAATACCTGCTTAAAATCAAACGCTCTTTTAAAGGTACAATACATGATGGGTAAAGGTCATAGGACTGCACTTATACTTTGTCTGATCAAACATGTACATGAAATAATAAACATGTGAAAATTTGAGCTCAATCAGACATCTGATTCACGAGAAAATAGCGAAACACCGACTCGATTTTTCTTATAAAACATGAAGAATAGTTAACTTTATGTTTGTTCCAAAAATCGTTCGGACGAACGATCTTTGGAAAAGACACTCAATCTTGATTTGCTTGAAAAACCCAGCATCTGATGAACCCATGGTGACTGTTTGCACTGTTTACTAACTGTTGAGTCCATTTTCTGTCTCTAACTCAATGCTTTTTTTGGAGGCCTTGCAAATCTTATATGCTCCCTATAAATGTACTATCATACTTATATAGGTAGCATACCGAAATAGAAATCTTCACAGATTTACCTATAACTAATACAGGGTATAAAGATGGTGATGGTAGAAACATACCGTTAACAGTGTTCTGCCTATAAGCAATACTTGAAGCTATGAAGGTAGGTTTGCTGTGACACCATGTAATCTCTTCTGTGAGAGTGTGTGGTTCTGAGAAGAACCGGTGGTATTATCTGGACGTTCCGAACAGTGTGCTCTGTCCTCAGGAGAGTGTTCTGCCTAAAAGTGTTCTCCAATTAAAGAGTAATGTTATAAAACCAATGACCAAAAACAATTTGATATTTTGAAAAAGATTTAAAAGACGAGCTTTCTCATTGGTCAGCCTAAGATCTTGCAAGGGCGGAATTAACCAATCAGCCGATATCACGAAATGTTGCCCGTATAACTTACGCAATGTACAAAATGTTTGGTAAACAAGTTTCGTGAAACGGGCATAAGTTGTGTAACCCAAGGCAGAAAAAAATGTTACGTAAGTTACGCAATTACAAGTTTCGTGAAACCGGCTGCAGGACTGGTCATCTAATTGGCGTGGCTCGCATTGGTCAGAATGTCCCCAATCATTTTCTGCTACACATCTCCGAAGTCAAATTTCTCATGCTAGTCTTGAATCTGTATGCGGCCAAGTCATTCTTCCAAAATCTGTCCACGAACGCAATCTTTGATAGACCTTCCATCAGAGGTGGCAGCAAGTCATTTTTTGCAAGTCCAAGTCAAGTCACAAGTCACAGGGTCCTGTCACAAGTCAAGTCACAAGTCATTTGGAAACGGGGCAAGTCAAGTCAAGTCCAAGTCATTTGGTGTTAACACAAGTCAAGTTGCAAGTCACAAAATCCCAAGGGCATCAAGGCAATAATTATAATCTGAAAATATTGAGAAAACTCATTGATTTTGAACAAACCAAAACAAAAGTGCGATTGTAAGCATGTACAAAAGCATGCGGGGCCAGGGCGACTGTATTGCACATCGTCGAATCTATAGTCGCCCCGCGTCACAAACTAGAGAGTTCGCGCGACATCATTTGAAAATCTAGAAGTTTTTATCTTAAACAAAATGGTTGTTATTTCCTGCTCTGATTTGTCGCTCCAGTAGCATCTGACTTGGGTCCGGTTGGCAACAAGTCATTGTTTGCAAGTCAAAGTCAAGTCACAAGTCATTGTTTGCAAGTCCGAGTCAAGTCACTAGTCAAAGCTGGCATTTCCAAGTCAAGTCGCAAGTCACGAAAATAGTGACTCGAGTCCGACTCGAATCACAAGTCATAGACTCGAGTCAGCAACTCTACCTTCCATTTCTGTCTTTCCTTACACAGTTTATCAATTCCCTTCTGTTTTGTTTAAAGGTAGTTTCATACTTTGTTTTTTGTCAAAGAAATGCAGATTCATGGGCAACATATCTTTAACCGACAGTTACAGAAAATCGAATGCGCGTTATCTGCAATTGCGTGCATGCACCCGGCTACTCCATTGAAATGCACGTTTCATTGTCCATTCAATTTAGTCTGAATTTTAATGATCAGAACATCAATTTGAATTTAAACGGTAAAAATATAAAACAAATCCGCCGGGAAAACCTATACCATACAAAGAAGTGGCATATACGATGTTTGTAAACACAAGAAAACCTTAAAATAAAACCCCTGCCATTTTAGACAAATTCCTTTCGTTAAAGGTATAGTATCATACTTTGGTAAGAAACCAAAACAGAAATGTTGACAGATTTACATATAACTTATAGGTATTGAAGATGGTGGTGGTAGAAACATACCGTTGACATTTGTCTGCCTGAAATGGTGTATTTATCCAGAGAGTATAGTAAATTTAAAACAACGACCGGAAATCTTTTTGATCTTTTAAAAGATCAAAAAATAAAAGAGAAAATACCTAAGAAATACCATGGCTGTTTTTCACCGTTTTCTCAAAAAGTGGGCACCGTATGGGACTGAAATTTTCAAAGACACAGATGACTGTTACTGTATCTGTTTTGATATTTTTTGCCCATGAATCTGTATTTCTTTGATAAAAACCAAAGTATGATACTACCTTTAATTACATGTTTGAACAGCATTTTCGCGATTTTTTTTTGAAAATGTTGCAATCACATCAAAGACCCTACAACTTCTTCTCTATGAAACTCTAACATCTGTGCAGTTGTGACACAAAATGCATTCGAAGTACTCTTCAACATTTTATTTGAAAAATGTTCTTTAAAACGGTAGATTTGGAAAGTATGAAATCGGCGCTTTCATTGATAATACTTTTGAAAGTTGGAACTTCATAATTGTGTTAAGCTGTTCACAAGCTTTTGCGTGAAATACTTGGTGTTTATTTTTGTTTCAAAATCACGGGATTGCTTGCGAACGTTAATGCTTCTTGGGCAAATTTGCACGAACAATGAAGTCATTTGAAAGTGCAAAAACAAAAATGGATTGTAAAAATGGCAAAAGGAAACGATACTTTTACCCCTGTTATTGGAAACCTTATACGAAATTGAATTATTATTTACCGAAGTTGGGTGGAGAAAATGCAAAACAGGAAAACCTGTATGAAGGATCGGTCATGCAGTCTCGTCTGTTTATCTCTCTTTTGTTTTAGAGAACATCACTTTTGATCATTTTTCAAAAATAATGCATATACGATCATGAAACGAATCGTTTTGTAAACATTTCATCAAAATTAATGTGTGTTAACATTTATTTTAGAAAACAAGGGATAATGTGTGTCTCTTTTCATGTACGGAATTGTGCACGGTTAAACATTGTGGTTTATGCAAGCAGTTTTATGTATATTTGTCAATGCAGTTTTCTCGAGTTGGACATTATTTCAGAGGGACGTACATTTCACGTAGAATTTGTTTCTATAATAGAAAAAATCTATAAAATATTGATAAACTCCCAGACCTATAACAGCAGACAATTATGTTACCTTTCTTATCGTAATTTTAGAGACGTAAAATATTGCCCAATCTTAGGATAATGTTAACATCACTTAAAGGTATTGTATCATACTTTGGTAGCATAACCGAAACAGAAATCTTCACAGGAGTACCCATAACTTACAGGGTATAAAGATGATGATGGTAGAAACATACCGTTAATTAACGGTAGTATCATACTTTGGTTTTTGTCAAAGAAATGAAGATTCATGGGCAATATCAAGACAGATATAACAGTAACAATCATCTGTGAAAATTTTCAGTCCCATACGGTGCCCACTTTTTGAGAAAACAGTGAAAAATGGCCAAAGTATTTCTTAAGTCTTTTCTCTTTTATTTTTGATCTTTTAAAAGATAAAAAAATATTCGGTTGTTGTTTTACTCTTTTCTGGATAAATACAGCATTTCAGGCGGAAATATTTTAACGGTGTGTTTCTACCAGCACCATCTTTATACCATGTAAGTTATACATAAATCTTTGAACATTTCTGTTTTGGCTTCTTACCAAAGTATGATACTACCTTTAACATAATACTTGGCCTGAAATGCTGTAATATCCAGAAAAGAGTAAAACCAATTCATCAAATACAATTTGTATCTCCGAAAGATCCAGAATTCTTTGAAAGGATTTTTAAAAATAACGTCGGCGTTTTTCATTGTTTTCTCAAAAAGTGGGCACCGTATGGGACTGGAAATTTCACAGATGAGTGTTACTGTATTTTTCTTGATTTTTGGGTCCATAAAATTTCTGCATTTGTTTGACAGAAACCAAGTATGATATTTTTTTGTTTAATGAGAATTATACATTTACTGAGTAAATTCTGCCAAAAAGTGAAGCTTAATCCAAAACCATGATAAAAGACTGGCCCATCCGTTATTTAGCAAATAAACGGAAAAGAAACACAAGACTTCAAATTCAATATCGGATAAATTATGTCTTTAGTTTAGTATTCATCCTGGAAGTTTAATAACGAAAAATAATGGTTGACTTGAACTTAATCTGCATTTTTATGGCACAGGTATTCGCGGTATTATAAGAATAAATAAGAATATGCAGGACTTAAAATTTTAATGGCTTTGAATTTGGTGATGACAAGAGTGTTAAAGGTAACTTCATACTTTGGGTTTTGCCAAAGAAATGTAGATTCATGGGCAAAAAATATAAAGAAAGATTTAGTAACAGTCATCTGTGAAATTTCCAGTGCCATACGGTGCCCATGCACTTTTTGAGAAAACAGTGAAAAACGCTCACGGTATTTTCAAATCTATTCACAGGAGTTTTGATCTCACCCTGAGATCAAACTGATTTTGGTCTTTGGTTTTACTCTTTTTCTGGATAAGTACAGCATTTCGGGCTGAAAACGTTTAACGGTAGGCCTATGTTTCTACCGTCACGATAATCTGTGAAGATTTCTGTTTTGGTATGCTACCAAACTATCCTACTTTTAAGCAAAAATCACCATTCCCCGTTTCTTTAATGTATGAACTAATTTGAAATCAATAAATTGAATTTAAAAATGAATGAATGAATTAATTAATTAATTAATTAAAAAAAATTCTCCTGACGCAGTGACCATTTACTTCTCTATATAGGTTAGGGTATCCACATAATAACGATAAAAAAGAAGAAAATGTTCAGAAATAGGTTAAGGTTAAATTTGTCAAGCGACAATAACAATCCCAAATTGCAGGTATACTGATATTACCGAGCTTTTAAAGAATATACCGTTAGAATTGTTCTGCCAAGTGATTTTTTTTATCCAGAAAAGATTACATCCAAAAACAGTTCTGATCTCAGGGTAAGATTAACAATTCTGTGATGAGATTTGAGAATACCTTGAACATCATCACTGAGTGTTTTGATTCTCAAAAAGTGGGCACCGTATGGGACTGAAATTGAATGAATAAATGAAATTTCACAGATGACTGTTACTGTATCTTTCTTGATATTCTTGCCCATGAATCTGCATTCCGTTGACAAAAACCAAACTATGAAGTTACCTATAATGAGGATCATAAAATTTGTTTAATGTGCAGCAATTATTGAGTGAACATCTTGACATCTTCCAACACGTCTCCTAAACTGCAATTTATTGGGAAACATGACATGAAAGGAATTCCAAAATAAGTCAGTATATGTAATTAAGTCAATTTTAAAACTTGACTCGAAAAGTACGTAAGGACTGACAAAAAAGAGGAAATATGGTCTCTTCAACTGTTATATTTTGAAAAAACTTGGAAAGCAAAAGACACTGCAAAATCAATTCCAACAGAAGGAGTTAATACGTTAACTGACAATGTGATCGAATTTGGGAATTTGTTAACTGTTTTGGGGAAAACCACTGAAATGTAACGATAAATTCTTTCTATGGTTGGCCTACGTTTTCTTAGTAAGCGACTTAGGCAATACAGTAATCAAAGGTAACGCCTTATCAATATGATTTCATTATTTCCGACTATGATAGTTTATTGGATCATCACGGAGATTTGTTTTGCAATAACGAAGATTTTGATCTTTATGACAAGTTAGTGCTTAGTCACACAAAAGCTACATTTAAATCACACTGTACAACAGCTATATATAATCCAATATTTCCTTTTCAAAAATGATTTGGTCACATTTTGAAGAGTGAGCGTTAAACCGAATTACATGAATACTAAACGCAGTACAAATTGAACGTAGAATATTGACATCTCAGCGGTGCCAACTCTTTGCGTACGCCGTGATTATTGTTGATAGGCCCGGTGTAACAACTGCTCGGATTGCGGTCGGTTTATGAGTTTCTCGGAGTTGTGGGTACCAAACCCTTATCATCAGACCAAAGAGGTACAAGTTGCTGTTTTTCTGTAAAATGTTTCATTAATTTTGTTTAACTAAACACCGAAAACTGCTCTGTTTGTACTTGCAATAATAACAATAAGCTAATTTTCGGTAAAAGGCTAAGTTTCTGCTGCTTAAATAGAATAATGAAATGAAACGAAAAACTTCCCGAGTTTGAAACTGTTTTAAATCTTGTTGAAATACTTTCAACATCTTAAAACTCAAGTGCAATTTCCATTGCCATTAGGTAATAATAGTAAAAACATATCGGACACTTATTTGCACTTTTAACGACAAATCTAAATATTCATTCCCAACGGAGGTGAATAAATATGTTCGATTTGCTTATCGATTAGTTCCAATTTGAAATCGATTATCAGAAAATATTTATTAATAATTTATGTGAGAATTAATATAACTTCGTGCGTTTTTAAGCAAAAAAAAAAATGATTTGGGGAGTTTAGATAAAAGTTTGAGTAAAAGTATATAATTGTTAATATTTTGTATTTTATTTTATTTTTTAAGTTATCATTTTTATTTGAAGTTTGTAATGGGTGTGAATTGGACAGATTCCTGTCCGGCCGACCGAGGGTACGGCGTTGTTTCAGTGACAGTGTCACAACCATTTTGTAGCACTACTAGACATAACGTATAGGGCTAGGGGCTAATTACACAGTGTTGTGAGTGATGTCATTTACTGTACGATTCGGATGGTGGGTGCACATCATGACCTGCAGTTTTCCAAACTTGAATAGATGCAACAAAAAAAATGAAAAATACCAGCCGAAAACTTGCGTGAATGTTCAGAAGATTGAAGAGATTTAAGGTAGGAAATGAATGTATGTTTTGTCATGTGTTTTAACGTTTTGGTCCCACGTATACATCCTGCGCATGTTGGGATAGAGTTGGTGGTATTTTCAGTGATGACTCGTCAGATTAAGGACAGTTAATGCATGTTCCATGTTTCAGTTATGACTGGCCTTTATTTAAAAACAAAAATGTATAGCCTTTGAAAAACAAATCCGTAGGCGTTTAATTGTACCAGAAGTGTATGCCCCCATAAGGGATGTGGTTCGAACCACGGGCATTGCCGTAGGCCGACGCGAGGCGAACGGTCGTGTGTACGTAGGCCGACCTGTCGCTCCGTTTGACGGTCGGCACACAAGCAGAAAACGCCGGTCCAGAAATCACCGGTAAATAACATTTTTCTCTTTTACAATTTCCATGGCTAAAAACACATCAGGGTTTTGACATTAACATTGTTGTTTCAAATTAACATGACAATGCATGTTTAACTTTGCTTTACCGATGTTAAGTTTATGATACTGGTCGTGCGGTTATGGTGTCGACGCCATTTTGTTGTTTTGACGCCAGCCATAGGTGCTACGACTGCCATGTGTGTAACGTGCACTTATTGCTATGATCCCACGTCTTTACACCAGAATCATGCAGTTGGGCTGAAGTTTTCAGGAAGAAGTTCTTTCGAATTCCAGCTTCGGTGATAGACTAAACCTTGCATATTTTGCATAACACAATTATACCAAACCAGGGTTTTAAATCAAGGAATAAATCGACTAGGTTGGGCTTCTTGATCTGACTTGGCAACAGCAGTTTATTCATAAAAATCATAGGTCTACTCGAAATATAGATGTGTTAAGCAAAACCATTCTAGTTGTGTTATAACCTATAATTATGTCTTTCTCCACGGCTTCAAAATAAAAACTGGAGAAAAATAATATTATTATTCTAATTATCAACGGAAAAATGGAATTGTATCTGCTGTAGGCCTATTGTAGGCCTAATGTCATTTTGTAAGCTAAATAAAACAATTTCCATACATTTAACTTTTTTGGCAAAGAAATTGAACTCACAGAGCCGAACAATCACTGCTATCAAAAACAACGAAATGAACCATAAAGCAATGTGTCATACAACCAGCTTATAGCCAGGGATGAGATTGACCAATATTATAAAAAATGTCTGAAAACAGCTGACAGGGAGCATAAAAGGTCTGAAATCTGAAAATCTCCAATAATTTTGTACACAGCCTGTGAGGGAAAAAAAATTGAAATCCCCCCCAAAAAAGAAGAAATCTGAAGTCAGATTTTAATCTGAGAAATCTCATCCCTGCTTAGGTTAGAGTGAGTGAACGTGGATATTGATGATTTCCATGTTTCAATTACGATCACCAAGAGTATAATATCCTGAAGAATTTACGAATGAATGAGAAAAGCTTGCGATCGCGTGTCGAGTCGGTAGTTGTATGCAAAACCCAACGTTGGAAAAACATTTTATGAAAAACAGTTGTAAGGTAATAACATACTTTGTAGCTTTACGAAACAGAAATCTTCACAGATTTACCCATAACTTTAATACAGGGTATAAAGATGGTAATGGTAGGAACATACTGTTAAAGTATTTCCGCCTGAAATGGTGTATTTCAGAAAAGAGTAAAACCAATGACCAAAATAAATTTGATCTTTTTTTTTAGATCAAAAATAAAAGAGAAAAGACTTAAGAAATACTGTGGCCGTTTTCACGCATTTTCTCAATACATGGGCACCGTAAGGGACTGAAATTTTCACAGATGACTGTTACTGTATCTTCCTTGATATTTTCGCCCATGAATCTGCTTTTCGTTGGCAAAATCCAAAGTATGATACTACTTTGAAGAAACCAAGTTTAAAGTTACAGAACAATTACTCAAATTACAGAAGAAATTGACATAATTAAAACATAAGACAAGATAAATGTGTAGGCCCTATGTTAAAATATAGCAGTTTGTTATCCATATTATACATGCACTACATTCCTCATGATTATACAAAAATTATTTTCATGTTCAAGTATATGGTTTCATTTCAAATCTAGGCAAACCACTGCATGCATACTCGCTACAATGGGGTGCGAGTTTGTTAGCAGCCGTGTACAATAGTCATGCTGTTTGAAAACACAAAAAGAAGGAAAATTACCTTTATCATAATAAAACCCCGAAAACACGGGAAAAATATTAACAATTATTTTAAAGAGGTAAAAATGTTGCATTCTCGTAAGAAATGGCGCCCTGTGCAGTAGAGCTACATTTTGAACACAAGTCATACACATTGATTTAAGCAGTAAGAGTGAAGTCAAGTTAAAATAAAAAAAATAAAAAAACGAAAAAGGATTTTTTTTCGATAAATGTGACCCCTGCACTTCGCAAATTGAGGCAAAAATAATCATCATACAATCATGAAATAATGTTTGGAGTTAGGAAGGCCTGACGTTTCGATCCCTAGCCGGATCTTTCTTAAATGCTGAAAAAAAAACTTTGCGAAAGATCCTGGCTATATATATCCTGCTAGGATCGAAACCCTTGAGCTCCGTACATATAATTTCATTCCAGGTAATTATTTTGGTTGATGAGTACAGTTTGCAGCAGTTTCATCAGAAATAAAAGTGAAAAAGGAGAACAAAGAACAACAAACACCCAAAAGCAAACGTCTATAAAATAAAACATAACAAGGAACAAAAAACAGTCATCCTGCTCTAAAAAAAAAAACATGTTCACAGAATCCTTTTATGGCACAAAATGCAATATGCATGGCTGACGCAGCAGAACATGACCCATTTTGATAAAGCTGGAGCCGCAAGAGACAAATGGATAATGTTTGTGTTTGAAGTACCACTAAAATTACGTAATTCCAAACTACCATGCTAGCGATGGTGTAGCGTTTTCAACTATACTATGCCTAAAAGAACAAGTTGTTTTTATTAGTAGGCCTATTATAAAATAACAATTTCCATTATGTGCATGTTACATTAAGTTTCTGAGGAAAACTTGCAATTCTTACGCTTATTAATATAAATTGTATGATAAAGAACTAATACTCTCTTTTATTTTTCAGTGGTAGGCAAAATCAATCATTCCAAATTGTCATTAATTAGAAACAAAGCAATTAATTCTAAAACACAACTGCTAAAAACAGTATAACGAGTAGCATGCAGTGTACGTTACTGTGACAAGTACTGCAGCATCAATAGCGGTGTGCTGTATGTGACCCGGCTGTGAGTGACAGTCAACCTGTACTGTGACCGCAAGTTCACGATTCTGCTCTCAACAAGATCCCCATCGCAGACAACAAAATTGAGTTTATATCCATACACTTGCAACGACTCATACATCCAATGTGGAGAAATTACCCCCGTACAAAACATTATAGCTCGCTAGAAGTAGAAATGCTGAAATTTCTGTGCATATTTAATGTGAGAAAAAAAAGCAATGGAAAACATAGTTGATGCAGTGCGCTGTAGGCCTGTGTTACACAGTTGAGGAAATCCCCTTATGAGAAATGTGCCCGGTGGTCCATGACGCTTGCGCAGAAGGCTATTAATATTTTGGCAAAGCCCCGATTCCAGTGAAAAACATCAATAGAGGCCTGCAATGCATATACAGCATACAGCTGGGCTCGATGAATTGAACTTCGGTCTATTTCTCTACGACGGGAAGTACCTCATGAGAAATAGCTAGTCTAAGCCATAACAGTCGAGAAATGGCTGTGTTGAACTATGTAGTAAACCATGCACGCGGCTTAGGCTATGGTTTGACTTAGTTTCTTTTATACAGGCATAGGATAGGAATATAGGGACTCTTTCGTGTACACTGCAGACAGCTTTGGAAAAGAAAACGGAACTTTAGCTCAAAAACACTAAGTCCTTTTCCTGCAATTGAATAATAATTGAGCTTTAATTGATTGTGACAATGTATAGCTTGTTTCTGTTTCATCCCAACATATCCCCATTTCGACCAAGATTTGAAAGTTTGAGTTTGTTTTCTTTAAAGGTAATATCATACTTTGGTTTTTGTCAAAATAACACAGATTCGTGAGCAGAAAAATATCGAGGACGATACAGTAACTAACAGTCATCTTTTAAAATTTCAGTCCCATACGTTGCCCACTTTTTGAGAAAACAGTGTCAAACGACACACCTCTTTTATTTTTGATCTTTAAAGGTTTTGGAAGGACTATGAGGGTCCCCTGCATAGTGATCTGGGTCGATTTCACGAAGCCCTTTACGATTGATCGTAACTCGATTTATGAAGAATAACCCACCATATCCTATACATTGGGCTGCAATGTATCTTAAGTCTTACGATTGACAGTAAGTTACGATTAGTTTGGGGAAAATCGACCCCTAGACCTGTGATCAAGCTTGCAATTAGGCCGCGTCCCAAATCTCTGGCTGCGGCTGCAAATTACACACGCACCTATGGCAGCCATAGCCAGTCACTGCAGCCGTTTCCATAAACTTATGACACGGCTTCACCAGGTATGTCGTTGCTTAGACTGGTGCCCGCGCCCTTTGAAAATGATGAAAATAAAAAAAGGCGAGAGAACAACATTGCACATTAATGGAAATATCCCCTTATCTGTTGCGCGTACTGGGGAATTTTCTTTTGCTAGTAACCGAGGGCTTGCCTTGGAATTTTTAGCATGTGTTGACTTTTTTCTTTATTGTATGGTTATTGTGTGTATTTCATTGATGAATTGTGTTGTGCAAAACTGTAGTGCTTTTTTCCAATAATACTATTAGCCAACTATGCGTTTCAATTCCATTTAATATGAACAATGACTCTTTTTTTTATCTCTTTAATGGCCCAGGGGTTTTATTAGACTCAAATAGTAAAACATGCCATTCGCAATTTCAAGGAAGATTATTTCTTTGATAAGGCTATTTTTGTGCAAGTTCCATGAATGCGGAAGGCTTCTGGGCTGCTAAGTTCCTGCTCAAAAATACGGGAAACTAGAATTTGCATACAGATAAAAACTTATAGGCCCTAGTCCTAAATACATTAATTTTGGAGACAGTGTTTAAAACCACCGACACAATTATGCAGTCAATAGCAGGATTGCTGTCATTAACTTGAGATGCTATTTGTAGACAATTCTATGCATACAGTAAAATAAACCCTAATGTTTGGAGTTTATAGGAGGGCCTGACGTTTCGATCCTAGCAGGTTCTTTCTCAAAGGCTATCTTCTTCTTCTCGGGTCACTACACAGTCCAGTGAAGGGTACAAGATCTGGCTTTGGTGTTGAAGGACTCCAGATCTTTGGCAGTAAAAAGGACATTAGCCTTTGAGAAAGATCACGATAAAGGATCGAAACGTCAGGTCTCCTAATTCCAAGCATATTTGAGGTAATTATTTTGTTGCTGATGAGTAGTTTGCTGCAGTTTATTGTTAGGACTGACCAGTGACCACAGTATTCAACCAAACATTACATAAACTTTCAGGCCACTAGAATCCTCGCAGGAAAAGAGTTTTGCGACGTTAACAAATATTGTTTATTTGTTTACTAGCCCAGTATATTTCGCCCACCCTGAATATTATTTGGCAAGGTTTTTGGTGCTTACGCAAATTTTGGTGCTTATAAAGGCATAATACATGATTGGTAACTGGTCACAGAACAGCACTTTTAAAAGATCAAAAATAAAAGAGAAAAGACTTAAGAAATACCGTGGCCGTTTTTCACTGTTTTCTCAAAAAGTGGGCACCGTATGTGGGACTGAAATGTTCACAGATGACTGTTACTGTATTTATATTTTGCCCATGAATCTGTATTTCTTTGACAAAAACCAAAGTATGATACTACCTTTAAGCAGCTCTATATAAAATTGTCCCCAGAATGTAAATGGGTACCTGCGAGGGTAGAGATGGCTTTGTGGTATGATTAGGCTCTGTGCGCTTTAAAGGTAGCCTGGGCTGTAAGCTCCTCATGGAGTTGAGATGGTTTCAGAAATGTAAATTATGGCCCGATGACCAGGGATAATAAATTATAGCGCGTAGAGAATCTTTGATTATTATGCGCGATCATCATTATGTTCACCACGCGTCATTTCGCAATCACAGTCAAATTTTAGCGGCAGGGTCCGCGGTTTACGAAACACTTTCAATGTTATAGGCTAAACCAATGGCTATGACGCAAACTGCTGTCTGTTTTGAACTCATGGCATTGTGATTGCGTAAGACATACTAACTTGTTGGCTTACGCATCCCACATTGAGTAACTCTATAACCGGTACACACTGTACATATAAACAAACCATAACATAAAAAGCTTCATTTTTTGTTTGGTATTCGCTCTGCGAAGATCAACGTTAGGGTCAGATTTTCTTTTTGTTTCACGTTCAAGTATAGGGCCTACACACGCAGTTCTTCCACATACACTCAGGAAAGTGGTTGCTCCAATCATGCATTCACTATCGCTGTGAATTTTCTCTTACGTGATTAGGGGATTTCCCGTATTAGACTGGTATGATGTCCTGGATTGAGACTGCAGGTAGGAGTTCGTTTTTGATTGCCGTAGGGTGCATGTAACATCAATTGTGCCTTTTCGTTGTTGATTGATTAATTAGTTGATTAATTCCTTGATTGGTTGATTAATTATTGGTTGATTGATTGATTGATTGATCCAGGGACTATTTCTTTTAATGTATTCATTCTTGATTTGATTGGTTTTATATTCTTTCCCCTCAGAAAAAAAACTTCAGAGCAGATTTCGGAATACAAACGAAAAGCTGATTTTTATGGTGTAAAGGATTCTGAAATTGCATGAAAGGACATGTTCTATAGAAATAATAATCACTTAATAATTGCGTATATCAAACTATGATATGATGTGAGGTCCTTATGATTCCTTGGGATCCTCATCCGTGAAGGAGCTTTGTGATTGGTGCTCACTGGGGTGTGAGAGGATCCCATGTGTGGAAGGGCTTTTCTGATTGGTGCTCACTGGAGTGTGTGTGGATCCAGTGGCTGCTCGCTTGGGCGTATCATGTGAGTGAGGATTGCCTGTTCGGTCAGGTGTGTCAGTAGTAGGCTGGACATGGCTTTGGCTGTGTGGGAGGATAGGGTGCCAAATGTTGCTTAGAAAAATATCAATGTCTTATGGGACAGTATCATGTTTGTGAATCTCTATGGCTGAGACCTATCCATAAGTGCGACGAAATAAGACGTGCGAAAGTACGAACGATTTTTACATGGTGTTTCCGCAAACCACGTTGTCACCATGCAAAGCCTAAAAAAAAAATTTCCAGGAATAATTTTAATTTTGTGCGTGGTTTCATGGCTTTCTTGAAACCAACAAAGATAATTTACTATTAGGGACATCACCAACGCAGGGCTGGATGGCTCAGTTGGTAGAACGCCTGTACCGTATTCAGGAGGTCGCCGGTTCGAATCCTGCACTAGTAAATTTGTCTTTGTTCACCTTTCGATAATTTTAATTACTTAATAAATTAGGCTTGCCCTTCACCAACGTGGATGAGCACTACATATACTCAGTGCTTGTTGAGTGCACATGAAAAATCATGTGCTGGCTCAGGTTGGATTCGAACCCATTACCTCCTGCTTACTAGTGCAGATGCCATACCGCTTTTGTCATACCGCTAGGCCACCGAGCTTTTTCCACGTGCACTCAACAAACACTGCGTATAATGCAGTGCTCATCCACGTCGGTGAATGGGGCAAGCATATAATTTGCACATTATCTATCTCCCGACCAAAATGATTAATATTGTGCTGTTGTTTTATATAATGGCCATTGACTTCACCCATTTAATTGTTCCAGCAGTTCCATCACAAACTTTCTCAGGAATTAGGGGCGGCGCCTCCAAGCCCCGCCCCTTTAGTGACGGTCATGTTCTTCATGATGTATTTAGCAAGCATGCAGTTTGCATTTTAAAATAAGAGCATTCACACACTGTACAAAAAATACATGTAATAGGCCTGAGCAGCATATCGACTAGAAGTGGTTAATAATTAAACCATTTGGCTTGTCAATATTGACTCAATTCTTTACCATCTTTTTTGTCATTATTAATATCAAGCATGAATAATTTTCCTCATTATTTGTTTGGAAATGGAGATAAATGTTTGATATTTTGTCACGTTATGGTTAATTGAAAAAAAAAACCATATAGTCCTGCTGGAAACGCCAGGCCCTCCTAACTCCAAGCATTTTATATATTTCAGGTCAATATTCTGGTTGATGAGCAGTTTGTAGCAGTTAATTACTTTCGTTCAAAAACAAATCCAATTGGTGCATTACAACACTGTGTTCATTTATTCATGCAGTGTTCTGTTCGTGCGCGGTACTGAACGAGTGACTCGAACGACCATTATAATATAATACTCATGCTATAATTATAATCAATGCGTTCGTATTGCTGACGTCAATCCCAGGCCTCCATAAGGTGCGTTCGTTTAGCTTCCATAGGGCAGCCCTGAAATGTGAATGGTCATGTGCACTGCATAAAACAAGCGATAGGGGTGAGATGAGGTTGAGTGGTGTCGATACGTGGAAGCTAAACGAACACACTTATTATGCGTGCTCATCATCAGCCAAATGAATGCGTGAAGATACTCGGGGATTCCCCGTATACTGTATGCTAACTGTCCACGTATCACTGCACACGACAGCAGCAATCTATTGAAGACAATGAATTATTTCAAGGTTATAGGATGTTCACTATTAACATTATCACTGTACCTTTAGTTGGCCTATCTAATAGCATAGTGACATGTGTGTTTGTGGTTAATCAATCAAACAGATGTGCTCATTATGAACATTGAGTATGTCCGTATAGTTATGTCCGGGCCCGGCCCTGCAGCTAGCTGCAGTGCAGCCTGCGTACGCATAGAGCGCGCGCGCAGGTCAGTTAGAAAGTGGGAATTCCCCGAGCTGGGGAACCACCGCGTCTTTAATGCTTACCCAGGCGCGCTGCATAGCTGGCTGTATGTATTATAGATGCCCCACTGTTAAGGTCAGCGGGCTTCGTATTGTTTCGAGAGCGGACATTTATACTGTGTGAGCTGTCGATTGTGTGTGCCTTCTATTTTACTGCATATTGGCTGGTATACACAGCTACATGTTTGTTGGATTCACAAGACGTCAGTTTTGGTCTCATATCTGTTCTCGTTTTTCTGTTTGGAGATGCGCAGATCATTCGAAGACGTTTTTTATTGAATCGGTTCTACAAAATGAATGACTGGGTCTAGACACAATGGTGGATTGCTCTCAGTGTGCAGAGTTCCGATGTCACCAAACATCGTAATTCGCTATCAATTGTAGGACTTGTGATGCATGCATTGCAGGTTCGGTTGGGTTATCCTTCGTAAGTCGAATTACGATGGATCGTAAGGCTTCGTGAAATCAAATGGCAGTGTATAATTGAGCGTGGGAACCATTGCATACATGAACGGTTGTTGTTTTGTTTCAACGATCGTCATTTTTTTGCTCGCATCCCCAGGGTGTTCGCATCGGTGGGAAATCCCTTTGACTGAATACCAGCATTCTGTATCAGCAGCCTTGTCTAGTAGTATTCTACAGTGCTCGTCGTCTATTTCGTCTACATGTCTCTGTGTGTTGACCCCATGGCGTTCATCGTGTCGACTGGTATGGTGATGAACGTGTACCCTAAGGTGGAGATTGCGGCAATGGAACCCGACTCCACTTCTCCAGCAGTAACCAAGGAGGTAAATTAAAATCACTCACAACAACCTTCCCATCACAATCAAGTATACAATTGAATCCGTGCTGTAAGCGTGGGTGGTTTTTTTTTTCATTAAAGGTAATATCATACTTTGGGTTTTGTCTAAGAAATGCAGATTCATGGACAAAAATATCAAGACAGATACAGTTATAGTCATCTGTGAAATTTTCAGTTCCATACGGTGACCACTTTTTGAGAAAACAGTGAAAAACAGCCACAGTGTTTCTTAAGTCTTTTCTCTTTTATTTTTAATCTTTTAAAAGATGGCAAAAGATTTTCGGTCGTTGTTTACGTGAACATTTTCTGGTTTCTTACCAAAGTATGATACAACCTTTAAACAGAAGTGAATGTCTTAAACTTTCTTACAGACGTTGTTTCATGTACCTTAAAGGTAGTATCGGTTTTGTTTTGGTGACGTTTGAATAAAGTAAGACAGATTCCAATTTTAAATTTGTGTTTTTATTGGCATCACAAGTTGGAATTAGGGGCGCAATTCTAGCGCTTGCCCGGGCGCCGTTTTCCCATACACTGCACAGGACATTACTCATTAAGGGACTTTATGCCGGAAAACATCGTATCACATGTTATTGTTTTCCAAGTTCCGGATTGTTCTTTGTTCTTGGTTTGTTCACAGGGGCGGATCTATAGCTTTCAGGAAACGTGGAGTTGCAAATCAAAAAGTGCCATTTCGACGGAGTCATTAGTTTGAGTTGCAATCACGAAGAGTGTTGCCCTGAAAAACTTTCGAGGGGCGTTTTTAATGGCTAGCTTGAATTGGGGCACGGCCCTCAATGAATTCTTCGTTTCAAAACGTTTTGATTTTTGTTTGTCGAGATTTGTCATCCAAAGGACGCAAACTCTGCAGAATAAATATTTCATTATAGGCATTTGGGAACACGTAATAAAAAATACACGTTTTGTTTTCGAGTTTCATCTTTTGCCGTTGTGCCCGTATTATAATATTTCTTGCACTTTTTAAAAGATAGTATCATACTTTGGTTTTTGTCAAAGAAGTACAGATTCATGGGCAGTGAAATATCAAGGAAGATACAGTCACATTCATCTGTGAAAATTTCAATTCCATACGGTGCGCACTTTTTGAGAAGATCGTGAAAAACGGCCACAGTATTTCTTAAATCTTTTCTCTTTTATTTTTGATCTTTTAAAAGATCAAACAGATTTTCGGTCGTTGTTTTACTCATTTCTGGATAAATACACAATTTCAGGCGGAAAGATTTTAACAGTACTTAGGTTTGTACTAGCATCATCTCCATACCCTGAAAGTCATACGTAAATCTGTGAACATTTCTGTTTTGGTCTCTAATACCAAAGTATGATACTACCTTTAAATAGAAATACAACACACACCTGTGAAATAGGCACAATGTAAACTATAATGACATTAGATTTCTCGTACAGTATTGTGAAAATCGTTATTTTTTCTGAAAGTAGTGGACGGAAAATCGAGGAAGTTTTTTTTCAGAGTTGTTCAATTACGTATTTTTGTTTATTTTTTTTCAACCGAACGAGAACCGAGCGTATAGGTTTACGGTCGGTCCAACATGGCAAAAAAGGTCCGACTCCAAATTCCGTCATGTTCACTGCCATTTTTGTTTACATACATTTTGCTAAAGCGTTTGGCGTCTTTCCCAACTACGTCTGCCAAAATATGCGCATGCTGTGCATTGTGATTGGCCAATTAACGGGTTGCAAACTCTTGGAGGCGCATTTTTGTGAATGGCCCGTATGGTCTCATTGCCTTTTACAATGTAATTTGTTTGTGATGTTGGGTTCGACGCTGGCATCATTTAGTGGTGATCATGCAATGGTGATCATGCAATGGTGATCATGCAATGGTGATCATGCAATGGTGAGAACAATTTCACAACCTATCCAACCTCTTTCACCAGCAGCAAAAGAAGCGTGAACTGAAGAGAGAAAAGAACAGAGAGTCTTCAGCCAGGAGTAGAAAGCGGAAGAGACTTGAAGATGAGAGCAACGAGCAGGTAAATGCTGAAACTAGGGTTGCTCTGGGTACAGTTGTGGCAGTTATAGGTACAATAGGGAATAGATATGGGAATAGGTGGATGTGAAGTGGGTTTAAGTGGGTACCTGGGTGGGTGGAGAGGGTGGGGTTATGAAGGGTCATGGGTTGGTTTGATGAAGCCAGGCGGATCGTGGATTTGAAAATGGTTATAGGGGGCTTATAGAATTATGGTTAAGATTAAGATTTTCCGATGAGGGGTAGGATATCATGACTCATGGTTCGAAGGAGATCGACAGGAAAGGAAAACAAACCAGAGCTGCAATTTGGGTACTAGTAATTGGGGGCTGGGCTGGAAAGGTTTTTAGGCAGGCAATACACTTAAAAGTGGGCTATCATGGTACTCGTTAAAATAAATGCAAAAGAGTGAAAAAATACCACTTCTTTAGAATCGAGTTGTCCTTTATATGGCTCTTTAAAAACTGGTTATTTCACTCTTTTGGAGTGATTTTCACTCTGGACCAGAGTGAAAAATCACTCCAAACGATGCAATTAAACATCACTCTAAAAGAGTGGAAGACAACTCGATAAAGAGTTGTCCCTCGCATGACCCTTCAAAGAGTGGCTTTTCACTCTTTTGCATTTAGAGAGTAAGGGCATAGAATGGAATAAGTGAAGGACAAATGAAGGTATCAGACTGAATTCATCACCACACTGATAACAATTTCAAATCCATTTATTCCACCCACCTCCAGGAAATTGACAGACTTATGAAGGAGAATGAAGAACTTTTGGAAAAGGAACAAGCAATTTTAAAGGAAGGACAAAAATTCCTAATGGAAGTGGACCCATGGTACCTTGAGAACCCTCCGTGCAGAGGATGTGCAAAGAAGGACATCACTGAAACTGAAGACATGACAACCTCTCAAACCTCGGAGCAGAGCACTCCTTGTCCTACAAACGCCAACGATTTCAGCTGCCCTAACCTTTAGTCTAAGGAGATTTTCTAAAGAAGCTGGGCTTGGATAATTATGTACTTTATCAGGAGCTCACAGGCTTCAGTGTATTAGGATCGCTAATTGGAAGCCTGCTGCCTGAAACCTGAGCCCAGGAGCTTCTAAGGTTTGGATGATCAGACAATAACTTGGAGCGGTGCATCATATGATGATTGAGAGTCTGCTGCCTGAAACCTGAGCCCAGGAGCTTCTCAGGTTTGGATGATCAGACAATAACTTGGAGTTTTGCATCATGAGATGATTGAGAGAATGCTGTCTGGAAACCTGAGCCCAGGAGCTTCTAAGGTTTGAATGATCAGATAATAACTTGGAGCGGTGCATCATGTGATGATTGAGAGTCTGCTGCCTGAAACCTGAGCCCAGGAGCTTCTAAGGTTTGGATGGTCAGACAATAACTTGGAGTTTTGCATCATGAGATGATTGAGAGAATGCTGTCTGGAAACCTGACGCCAGGAGCTTCTAAGGCTTAGATGTTCAGAGAATAACTTGGAGCAGTGTATCCTGGGATGAGTGAGATTCTGGTGCCTCGAGAGCTAATCCTAGGAGCTTCGAAGGCATGGATGATCAGACAATGCTTGACTGAGTCTTCTGCCTGCAAACCTGACTCCAGGAGCTTCCTATAGGCTTGGATTCATGACCAGACAGTAACTTGGAGCGGTGCATCATGTGATGATTGAGAGTCCGCTGCCTGCAAACCTGAGCCCAGGAGCTTCGAAGGCATAGATGATCAGACAATGCTTGAGAGTCTTCTGCCTGAAAACCTGACTCCAGGAGCTTCCTAAGGCTCGGATGATCAGACAGTAACTTGGAGCGGTGCATCATGTGATGATTGAGAGTCCGCTGCCTGCAACCCTGAGCCCAGGAGCTTCGAAGGCTTGGATGATCAGACAATAGCTTGGAGTTTTCCAATCATGGGATGATTTTGAGAATGCTGCATGTCATGTAATGAACACATCACATATCAGTTTGCTATAAAAGAACAGAGTTGCCTGTCGACGCTGTCTTGCAAATGCAGTGATAAACAGTGTTGGAATTGGAATTGGAATTGGAATCCAGCAGCCCAAAGCTCATCAACTAAGAGACCTTTCTGCCTCATCAGGTTTTCAACCCATCAAGACCTGCCTGTCTTCTCTCTGTATGTGTTGGAAGGCCTTCCATCACTGCAGCCAAGTGAGAGTGTGCCAGATGTATGCTGTTTGATTAAATACCCAGCTTTTTGTGCCATCTTCTCAGTTAACGATGCAGTAGGACCACATGGAATGCCGTCATGTTTGCCAATTGCTTGGAGTAAGGGGCTGACGTTTTGATCCGAGCAGGATCTTTCTCAAAGGCTAATGGTCACACAAAGTGTCTAAATAAAGTAAAACATTTGCCTCAGTCCAGTGAGTTGAATAGGGCTCCGTGCTCGAGCTTTTCATAGAATATGACCTTTATATCGACAGCTATAGTTATCCGGGTGTTCGGACAAACTTCACAATGTTTACGTGTATTAAGGACAACGTGCGACCTGTTTGTCTGAACATTTGAATGTGACGTCACGAGCGCGGAGCCCTATTGTCAATTTGTTACAATTGGGCAAATGCTATTTGACTCATCTTCCATGTGGTTGTCAGGCCTAGACTTTGAAGGGGTAAGGGTAATTTATATCCTTCACACCGGGCACTTCCATTGAGACATCTACAAGCAACTGCAGGAACATAGCTTTATGGAAGACTCAGTGACACTTAGGGCCCGTTTGTTTAATGCACAGGATCACGGATTCTACAGATCCGGATCCCATTTTAGCATATCCTGCATAGGACGTGGATCCAAAATCTGAGATCCTGTGCTTTAAACAAACAGGCCCCGTAAATCCACCATGTACAGTATTTGGATGCAGACCATTCATTGTATGTACACAAATTCCTCAGGCACATAAGTACAAACTACTTCTACTACGTATTAGGCACATTTAGGGTATTCTGCCTGAAAACCTTTTGCCAAAGCTTATAAGACTTGGTAGAACAAATAATAACACTTTGAGTGTTGTATCATGTGATGATCATGTGATGATCATGTATTGGTCACCTGATTAAAGAAAACAGAAGTCTGTGGATCTGTGAAGAGTAGCATGTCTGCCACCCGGTGCTACATCCGAAACCAGTAGCCTAGATCTAGGTCTAGGTCTAGGTCTAGGTTTGGGCCCATTGCAAATGCATTGGAACACGATGGCTATAGACATAGCCATAGCTCTGGAAACCCGTTTCGGATTCAGCATTACTGACTTTTTGGGAAGCCTGTTTCATTCAGCTATTTATTTGTATAGGTACCGCATATTACATACAGTTGCTTTGATTCCCTTTTATGGTTTATTTGTCTGTTTCAAGAGCATATCCCATTTTAGCACTCATCATTTTGAAATTCTGGTTAAAACCCTGTTTCAATAAAATTTAACAAAGTAGCATTTTGTTTTTCATTATTTATTATGATTAAATAATGAATTATTATTTTTTCTTTCACAAAACATATATAATACATTGAAAAATAATAGATTCAAGATCAGACAGTGAAATTAATTTCGGACCACTAATTAATAATTCACTGTAATTTTGTTTTTTGATCAAAGTTTGTCAGACCAGCGTAAAGACCCCCTCATAATGGGTCCCGGTTAAAGCAAGGTTGCTGGGCAACAGCTTAAAGGTAACATCATACTTTGGTTCCACACTAAAACAGAAATCTTCACAGATTTACATATAATTCGCAGGGTATAAAGAATAAGATAGTGATGGAAGAAACAGTGATGGAAGAAACATACCGTTTAAAATTATTCTGGCTGAAATTCTGTATTCATCCAGAAAAGATAACAATCAAAGACAAAAAAAGTAGATTTAAATAAACTGTGTTTTTCATTGTTTTCTCAAAATATTTGCACTGGACATTTCACAGATGAATGTTACCGTATCTTTCTTGGTATTTTTGGCCATAAATCTGCATTTCATTGACAACAAACAAAGTTTGATGTTACCTTTAAGCTACATATACAGTGCAACAGGTAATTATTCATTTAATATACACCTACAACAAAACAAAGTCTGATAGAAACAGGAGTTTGATTCAAGAATGAATTAACAATCAAGCGTGGAGTGGACACAAGAGGGCGGTATTTTTGCACTTTCTGGCTGGACCAAATAATTATAATTATGTTGTATTAGTACGTATCACTATGGGTGGACCACACTAAATAAACATCCATCGACTATAGCCAAAAAAAAAAAATTGAAGTTTGAATCCTAATCTCTCAAAGTCTTTTAAATTGTTGGTTGTTTTTTTTTGCTACTCACCCCGACAAAATAAAAACAAAATATGCCTTTTTTTTTAATGCTGACTAACCTTCGGTTTTCAGATTTAAAAAGAGCATTGTCTTAAATGTACTATCATGCTTAGGTAGCATACCAAACCAGAAATCTTCACAGATTTACCTATAACTTGGTTTAAAGATGGTAATGATACTGAGAAACATACGGTTAACGTTTCTCTGTTCAAAATGATGTATTTCTCCAGAAAAGAGTACAACCAAAGACCAAAAAACAGTTTCGATCTCGTGGTGAGATCAAAACTCCTGTGAATAGATTTGAAAATACCATGAGTGTTTTTCACTGTTTTCTCATACAGCGAGCACTGTTTGGGACTGGAAATTTCAGAGATGACTGTTACTGTATCTTCCTTGATCATGTTGATTTTTCTGCCCATGAATCTGTATTCTTTGACAAAAAAAACCCACCAAAGTATGAAATTACCTTTAAGGTAAATACAATGCTCAAAAGTAAGAAAAGATCTAGGAAAACAATAGATAAGATAGTAGTGTATAAAAGAAATAAAAATCAAGTGATACCTATTTTACTATTAAGACATGTTAGAGTAGAGTGGGATAGTACAGGGGCCAATTTCATAAAACTGTTAAGCACAACAATTTGCTTAGCACAAAAATATCTCGCCCTGTAAAACAACCCACCATTGAAAATTCCATTTGATATTCATGGTCAGCGAACAACAGCCAAAGAACAATTGCAAGTGATACACAACAAGTGGAAATTTGGTTGTTAACCCTGGTTTTTATTAAGGCAGAAATGTCATGCTTAGCAAATTTTTTTACTTAACAGATTTATGAAATGGGCCCCTGAATAGCATGGTACACAGTAGCATGTTGCTTTAGTCATAATTATGTCACTTATGATTAGAGGTATTGGTTGATATCAAACAATATTATCCAAGTGAAAGCACAATGTTTTCTCAATAAATTAAACCACAAATTAATTGAACTGTTACAGAAGGCTGGATTCTCTTAATAAGGGCAACGGCTAGGGCTAAAGGTTGTTGGCAAGGGCAACAGTGCATGGGTCTGTCTCAATCAACCTAAGCGCAGACCATGCATAGAAATGTGCTTAGCAACAGCCATAGCTGTTAATTGGAATCTGACATTTATCTTTTGTGGATTTGTCTTACACTGACTTGATATCATTGTTTGAGCACATTAAAAAATTGGAATTCCCCCGATTACATATACATATTCCTGCAATGTTGCCATATAACCATGTGATCTGGTGATGGGGGACTGACATGTACATATGTACATGTACAGGGATGAGGTTGTAAGCTCTTGCACAGTTGACTGTGGGCCTTTTCGAAACGGAGGCTTAGGCTCAGGCTCAGGCTCCAGCTCTGACATCCATATGCTGAAAATATAGGTTGTGGTTTTTCATTGAAGCTGGAGCTCTGTTTTCCTTTTCAAACCAGATAATCTACTTCAGAACCGCAGCAAAAAGCCTCTATTTTGATGCCCGTTGTTTTAGAATGGATTCAAGAAATGGGGCCGGAGCCTGAAACCTATGTTCCAAATCTCTTGCTCCAGCTCATAGAGATACATACTAATAAACTAGAGGGCGGACGCACAATACTCCCCTGTACTGTGGCGCTGTGATCGCATGGGCCTGTGCCGCCATTACTATTATGGGCACGAATTACGTATACGCATGCGTACCAGGGAATGCTGTGCTGACGGAGCACTTGCATAAATTACAGTACAAAGGCCTACGCCGTCAAACACAGCAAAGATAGTAAAGCGCCGGCGCAGTGCCCATTTCAGTAATGGCGGATCGAACCCCATGTTGTCACAGAAATTTGGCCAAGCCCACCCTCTAGTTTATTAGTATGTATCTCTATGCTCCAGCTCTACAAATAACAAACAAATCTAATGCAGCCAAGCCAGCCAATGTGGCTATTTCCATACACGTGCAAACATACAAGAACTTGGCTTTGTTCTCGTGTACTAATGAACACTCTCCAAAGAGCAGAATTGAAATCGCTCTCATTTGAGCCAGAATCAATTTCCTGGGTTGATATTTCTAGCAAACATCCCTTATTATAAAATACTTTTCTTTGTGACAGATGAGTATACCTTGGAAATTTCTCCTTTTTGAGTTAATTCCAAATATCAGTTTCATGAAAACCTTGTGCAGACCTAAATGTACACTGTATATGTACACCTTTAGAATTTCCCTGTGGAGACATATTCAAACTATTGTGTTCTGTCTCCACAAGACAACAGATATGTGATCATCATTTGCATAGCTGGAGATTTGAGATATGGTGTAACCTCCACTTTTGAAAATAATGTTCTAGAAGTTGAAGCCTTTATGCCATTCTTACCCATAATGCATTCATGCTTCCGTTCCAAATCATGTGACATTGGGATAGTCTCCCTAGTCTGGTGAAGTCAAATGTTATGTATTGCACATGCCATTAGTTAAGTCTAGGTACTAGGCACAATTCCAACTCAAATTGCCATTATATTACATTTTTAGGTTTTAAAAAGAACCTGCTAGGATCGAAATGTCGGGCACTCCTAAGTCTACGCATTGTGTATTTCAGGTCGTTATTTTGATGAGCAGTTTTGTATTAGTTATCACTTTTTAATTGCTTGCCAAAGCCTTACTTACATGTTATAACACAGAAGACTCTGTGGGGTACTGTGGCCTAGTGGTCTGGCGTGTCGTACTCAAGATCTTGTGGTCAATCTTCAGATTGTGGGTTCGAATCCAGCCATGGGCTAATGGTGCTTGCGTCCTTGGGCAAGACGCTTTATCACACATTGTTCCTCTTCACCCAGGTGTAAATGGGTACCTGTGAGGGTATAGAGATGGCTTTGTTTGTTTGATTAGCCCTGCGCACCTTGCAGGCAGCTGCGGGCTGTATACTCCCCAGGGAGCTGAGATTGTTTCAGGAATGTAAATGGACCCGATGACCGGGGATAATAATAATTGTTTAAAGTGTGTGATACCCTTCTTGTGTGTAAGAACGCTATATAAATGTCCAAATAATTATTATTATTATAAGACTCCCCTTTGTTTTGGAATTCAAATTTGAATTTTAGTGCTAAATTTAAACAATCCAACTTGTACAATACCCAAAGCTCAACAGATTATAGTTGTACAACTCTATTTATCGTAAACTTGTAAATGTAACATACATATATTTTTTTACAACAGATTTATGCTTAATTCCCTGTTCATGGGCATTGCGTCAAAGTACCAAACGTCAATGGTATAGTTTGAACCTCCAAGTTTAATGGTTTGATTGCATGCTTATTTTAAATTAAAAGGATGATTTGTTTTTATCAATAATCAAGATTACATACACGTTTTATCAGGATTCAAAATCTTGCCTAGCTGTAGTGCAAGGTAATAAAAGTTCAAATATTCAACTTGAACATGTTTTGTTATGGTAAAAACTAAACTTGTATTAATTAACATACATGTCTTCAATTGGGGGGCGTATTTTTGCGTTGGTTATTAAGGGATGAGATTGACCAATGATCAAAATATCTGAAAACAACTGACAGGGGGCATGACAAATCTGAACTCTGAAAATCTCCCATACTTTTGTACACAGCCTGTGAGGGAAAAAAAAATCTGAAATCCCAAACCAAAAAAATCGGAAATTAGAAAACAAATGTGAGGAATCTGGTTATTTATTGGTTTGGCATTTTAGAGACTTTGGTTCTACTTCAATGGTTCAACCGAACAAGAATCGAGGGAAGGGAATGGACCCTGTTAAATTCTGTTGTCATGGTTGTAAAATTAATGAACTGAATTACTTTATGTCCATTTGTAGCGGGTTTGCATTTCATGATGAATAAATGTTTCATGAAAGGGAAACAGATGTTTTAACTTTGAATTGGAAGATGAATGTACGTATGCAAGTAATCCCCTGAATGCCCATGTACCACAGTATGATAGTACCTTTAATGACATGACGGTTGGCTATGCTTCCGTTTCATGTGATTGAGGTAGGACTGCAGATACTTGAACTTTCTACCGCAGTTTTTACACTCGGTGACCTCTTGCATATGGTGTGCCTTCTTGATGTGGTTAGCCAGCACATTCTGTGAGGAGAATTTACCTTTGCACAGGGAGCAGGAGAACTTGTGGTCCTTGGTGTTCAGCTGATGTCGGTGCAAATTCTCCAAATGCTTGAAGCCTTTATTGCATATCTGACACTGATGGACTTTCTGCATAGCGGGCAAAAAGAGAAATGGAGAATATGGAGGGGATGAAATAACAGAGCATACATGTACCTTCTCAAAGATGCTGCATCAAGAAACTTTGTCTTGAATAATATACAAATATCATGGTTTGGGGTGAACAGTCGATTCTAGCTCCCCAGGGCCCTTTTCCAAACCTCGGCTCCGGCTCTGTCATCCATATGCTGAAAATAGAGGTTGTGGATTTTCATTGAAGCTGAAGCTCCGTTTTTCCTTTCAAACCAGAGAATCTACTTCCGAACCACAGCCAAAAGTCACTATTTTGATACCCGTTATTTTAAAATGTACTCAAGAAATGGAGCTGGAGCCGGAGCCTAAGCCGGAGCCGAGGTTTGGAAAAGGGCCCAGGTGTTGAAAGTTGACAAACCATAGTTCCTAAGGCAAAGCTGAGGGAACTAGTTTGTCAGCTTCCAACACCGAGGGAAGCTAGAATCGACTGTCCACCCGAAATAAACCATGTGATATTTGTTTTTACTATACCTCATAAATATTTTCTATTGTCCACAAATTCGTCGAGAAGTCCAGCAAAAACGCTTGTTTTTGCTGGACTTCATGTAGGGCGAAGTTCACGCACGGCACTGCAAACTAGGATATACAGATGCGCAGTGAGATGTTCCGTGCGCAGTGAGATGTGTAAAAGTTAAGCAGTATGCAGTATGCAGTTAAAGTATGCAGTTTTTTTTTAGCTGTGTATATGTAACTAAAATGACTCTTTAGGCATTTGGGTCGCACTCCAAATCGTGACCCAAATAGTCACGCTTTTTGGTGTGTTCCCACAGCCAAAAAAGCGCGACCCAAATCGTACCGGTACGATTTCTATCAAACGGCCGTGCGCAGTGAAGCGTGAAGTTGGCATGCATCCTATGCTAAACTCGCGGGCCTGCCTTACATGATGGGATATTAAAAACCGGGTTTTTTTTGGTGCACCGTTCACGCAGCAAATAATCGTGACTATTTGCAAAAAGATGCACTATTAGTGCGATTTGGAGTGCGCTCCAAATCGCACTTATAGTCACGATTATTTGTGTCCCCACACAAATAAGCACGACTATCTGGGTCGCGCTCCAAATCGTGACCCAAATAGTCGCGCTTTTTGGTGTGTGAGAACGTGCCTTTTAATACACTTTCAGATGTTAAGATTCAGTAAAGCATTAACATTCCACAAACAGCTTGCAAAATGAGTATCTTTATTAAAATGTACATGATTGCTGATTGCTTAGTCACTAGATCATATCCTGGTTTTGAATGACATAGACGAAGCCACAGCCGCAGTCCAAGCAACAGTTGCAGAATGGGTATTGTAGTGTAGTCTGGTACCTAAACCATGAACTGCCAACAGCTATCCTAATACAGTAGTGAGGGGCGTGAGCTTATACTGACCTTCTGACTGTGGCTAATGACATGCCGGTTGTAATTGCCTCGTTGAATAAACGTCCGCTCACAATGTGGACACTTATAGTTGTGCTGGTCATTGTGTGACTGGATATGTGCACGCAGGCAATCCGATTTGAAGGACTTATTGCATATCTGCATAACAACAAATAAAGTAATATAAAAAAAATAATATTTAAAGATACATGTAACTTCACACTTTGATAGCATACCAAAACAGAAATCTTCACAGAATTACCTTTCAAGGTAATATCATACTTTGGTTTTTGTCAAAGAAATTACAGATTCATGGGCAAAACTATCAAGGAAAATACAGTAACAGTCATCTGTGAAAATTTCAGTCCCATACGGTGCCCGCTTTTGGAGAAAACGTACACTGAAAACAGCTAAGTATTTTCTCTTTTATTTTTGATCTTTAAAAGATTAAAATAATTTTGGTCACTGGTTTTACTCTTTCTGGATAAATACAGCATTTCAGGCAGAACAATTTTAAAACGTTGATATTCGGTTTCAGTTTCACAAAGTGACACACAGACACATAAAAACACATAGGCGCAGCACTATGTAAAACGGTTTTAAACAGATACAAATACACATGAGTGTCCCTACAGTTTACTATGGGAAAATGACTCCCGTGTCAGTTTGGGGGAACTCAAAAAGTGACACTCTCAGTTAGTCGAATAAGCAGAGCACAAATTTCGTAAAAAAAAAAACGCTGGACAGCAGAGGTCTAGTAACTGACTAAGGCAAAAAAAAAAAATTGTTGTGTTGCCCTCAAGTGGAAAAATTTAAATTTTGGGTTGGTCGGTCGATTTTTTTTCTGGGAAGACTTTCAAACATGATTTCATTGCGAATACTGAGCAGGATGTATGGTCACCAAGGTTTATAAATCAACGGTCTTTGGTCGTTTTGAGGAGACACGTTTTTTTACTGCTAAATCTTACATTTTCTGTCAAAAATGGTGAGTTTTTATATTTTAGGACTCAGAGAAAAAAAAAAAAAAAAACCCGAACCAAAGTTTTGGCATTTTACGGTCTGTCGCTGAGGGCAACACAAACATTTTTTGTTTAGGCCTAATTATCATCAATAAAATGAAAATCATAAAAATATGCACGCATTAGATACAGCGGGTGTCACTTCGTGGTGTCAGTGACGAATTCTGTGAGTAGAGCTCACCTTACATTTGTACTTCTTCCCTTTATCAAGATGTCGTCTTGATAGATGAAGTCTCAGTGCATCCACACGCCGATACGTCTCCCCGCAAAACTCACACATGTGGCTCTTGGTGCTGGTGTGTACTATTTCATGAGCGGCCAGGTTGCCAGCATTCTTGAAGACTCTACCACAGATTCCACAGCTATGGAGACTGTCCAGTGATAGGTTGGGAGGAATCGGAATGAGGATGTGCTCGTTGGTGTGCTCTTCCAGCTCCTCCTGGAATAGGAACACTCTCTGGCACGGAATACATTTCAGGATGTTTTCCGCTGCTGTTTTATGGTAATTCTACAGTAAGAAAAAAAAAATGGACTGAAGACTAAATGGCATTTTCGAAACAGAGGCTCTTCAGCCTCAGGCACCATTTCAGGAATCCATTCTAAAACATGTAAAATAACGGGTATCAAAAACGAGGCTTTTGGTTGCGGTTCGGAAGTAGATTCTCTGGTTTGAAAAGGAAAACAGAGCTTCAGCTTCAACTGTTTAGTGTCTAATAAAAAAAACAACTATATTTTTGTTAATAAGAGCACTGTTAATAAAACATTCTGCTTATACATGTAATAAGGACCTATAAGGTCCCAATTCTTTCCTTTTTTTCTGTAATAGCTACTGCCGGAATAAATATGGCTGTTCGTGAACTCAATGTGCATAATTACCTGCAAATGTTGAATGAGTGTGTTCATTTTAGTGAAGTTACATACACACAGATTACACTCCTGTACATCATCTGCTGCATTCTGGACTTGAAGCAGTTCCTTGATGCCGTCCCTGCTGGTGGCAACTCGTAGATGCAAATATTTGTGATTCTCAAAGTTGAATCGCTTGTGGAACTCCCTGTTGCAGAGCCCGCAGGTAAACCTCTGCTTCTGATGTGTCAAAGTGTGGTGATTCATGCTAGACTTGCTGCGAAACGTTTTTGGGCACTGGAACATGTTACAATTACTGGGGCTGGTTTCTTTAGCCTCGTTGGCATCGACAGTGACTCGGCGTTGACGGGCAGTCAAACAGCTGTGCTTCAAGAGGTTCTCCTGTCTGCAGTAGAAGGTTTGGCACTTCTGGCATTTGAACTTAGGTTTTTCATGAGTTCTACGATGGTGGTTGAGAGCTCCTACTCGTAGGAAGACTGCGCTACAACCGTCGCATGGTAACTTCTCCGCATCTGGAATGTTTAGATTATTCTCGGGGTGGATGCTAAGGATATGTTCCTTCAACGTCACTTGTGTACTGGTGCTGTATGATTTACAATACTGGCAGGAAAATTTCTTCTCAACGTGGACCAAGGTATGGTGAACCTTCAGGCCTGTCTTGGAAGGAAACTGCCTTCCGCACTCTTCACAGTTGAACATCTCCGTTGTGTCGCTCTGCAGGGCTTGAAGTCTGTGATCTCTTGTGTGAAGTTGATACTTAGTATTGTTCCAGAGCTTGCAGTGGCAGGTCATGCATGTGAATACACTTGTATGAAGAACTCTGAGGTGTTTGCGATAGGTACGGGCACTTCCCAGACGCTTCTCACATAGAGGACAAACTGGACTGCTGCTAGTCATGTCTTTCTGGGATGAATCCTCGTGGATGTTTTGGATATGATCCTTGAGTCGTTCACTGCTCACAAAGGTCTTTTCACAGTTTGGACACGGGACTGGTTCTCTCTCGTGTTCAGACATGATGTGTTTCTTCAGCTGCTCAACATCATCAAGAATCATGCAACATTCAAAGCAAGATCTCAAACCTTCTCCTCGGACCCGTTCTGCAATCCTACAAAATTCCTCCTCAGTAAGACACTCGTTTCCTTTGGAAGCTGATGTCTTGTTTGCCTCTCTGCTTCTCTCTGAGGTCCTGATGAGAGGTTCCTCAACTACACAATTTTGTTTTGGTTCAATTGACTCATTCTTTTCAGGAGAACTTGTTAGCATTTCATCTGCTTCCTCTGAAGGCTGCTCAGGGCCGACCTGATCAACACTTGAAGGTGATGCAGAAGGATTACTCACTTCAAGTTTCTCTTTATTCCCTTCAACTTTGTCAATCACAAAGTTGGAGGGCTTCCTTGTACCACCAGTCTCTGAGCTCTCCTCGACAATGTCCCTGCCTCTCCTCGACAGCCTAGCTGACTTCCTCTTGATGGTCTTCTCAAACTCAGAATCCCTGTCAGGCCTTGCAGCTGTTTTCCTTTCTCTTCTTTTCAAGATAGTGTTATCCGTCCCTTGGAGACAGCCTTTGAGAGAGGCTTTCTTTGCTAGAGTCTCTGAAGATATGGTCTGTATTTTCACTGGACTGCTACAGGAAGAATCACTTTTCATTGTCTCTAATTGAGTTTGGATGCTTGATCGTGTTGCATATGATGTACGCTGGGTGTGAAGGGGCATTTGACTTGATGACCCGACAGGCAAATAGTCTAGTGATGAGGATTCTGACAGCACTTCTTCAAATGGTTCCACTGATTCACAGTCAGAGTTGTCATAGGATGGCGAGTAGGAGGAGGAGGATGACTGGCAAGGTGAACCCATTGAGGGTACTGAGAGATCTGCTTCCGAGGCACACATATCGTCATCTGTGTCAAACAAACAAATTGTATAAAACCTATCATTCAAGATCTGCGCAGCATTAGGGGGCATACAATGTAGGTGGCAAGTGGATTAGAAACTCGCCTCTCACCAATATGGCCCGGGTTCGATCCCGGCTTGGGTCATATTTTGAGTAGAGTTGTGTGTTGGTTTTCTCCTATGCTACAAGGTTTTTTTCCGGGTTTTCCAGTTTTCCTCCCTCCACAAAAATCAAACATTTTCGATTTCAGGCTGTGCGTCGTGATCATTTATGGGTTGATGTTCCTGGCAGCCAAGGGCACCCATGAATGCCTGCAACTCAATCACATTATAGCCGCATTCTTCGCAATTCAGCACCCCAGCTGCGAGTAAGGATGATTAGCCTCCCAAATTATTATTACTAGGGGATCACTCAAAGAGGCATTTTAATCAATATAGTCATCAAATAATAACCACAAGGGAAACTGACTGAATTTTGTTGACGTCATTGAAAAGTGAACAAAGAAAAATTGACTGGAGCGGGATTCGATCCAGCAACCTCCGCAATATCATACATGCACTCTACTAACTGAGCTATCTCTCAGTTGATGGTGAATAGTCAACTATCTTTGTTCGTCATCTTCGAGTGATCCCCCTGTACCGTTTCTCAGGGTGCAGCATTGCTAATTCTACATTCATGTGCTAATTAATGTTGCACGTATCATGAATGATCCTTGGGATATAGCAGAATGTGAGTGGTTTCATGGCTTCTGACTGCCAAACGAACAATTCTTTTCAAAATATGGCTGACAGATTTGTCAGTGTGTACTTACCACTCAAAAGTAGCTGGCCTAATTGGGCAGCATAGTGGGGGGCGTACCAAACCCGTAACTCCTCCCCTGCTGATATGACCCTTGTGCTGGTGAAATACAGAGAGCCTTGGTACTGATGCACCATCAGATTCTGATTGGCTGCTGCTGTTGCCGGGGTAACAAGTGTCATCCAATTGCAGCACCTTTCATCAGATGTGTCCAACTGCACACAGTGCACAGTACAACCATCTTTCTGAAAGACCTGTATGCATCCACATGTACAAACCGACACCATTTTGTCATTAAAAAGTGAAAAAGAAATATTGACTAGAGTGGGATTCGAACCAGTGCCAACCCCAACCCCACACCCCCACCCCAACCCCCCGGAATAGCGTACTGGGGCTCTACCAACTGAGCTATTTCGTTCATTATGCCTATTTCTTGTGAAGCTTCTCGAGACTTTGATGTGATATACATGTATATAAAAATTGTTTGAAGTTAGGAGGGCCCGCCATTTCGATCCTAGCAGGGTATTTCTCAAAGTGAAAACTGTGTAATTATTACACTACCTGGGGTCATTTTATAAAGTGTGTTACACACAGACTTCTCGCTTCATGGCACACACTCTCCTGAGGACGGCCAGCGTACACTGGCTGGAACATCAAGATCAAACTTCTCATCGGTTCTTTTCAGAACCACACTCTTAAAAGAGATTATACATGGTGCCTCAACAAACCTTTCCTTATAATTATTACGTGACTTCCACCATGCAAAGTTTCAAATCCTACTAATAGTTGTTGCTTTCATTCCTACTGACCTTAAGGACGAACCCATTCCCCTCTTGATTTGACACAGTACTGCCAGATTCCACTGCCTCCATGGGGCCAAACATCGTCCTCTCTGAGATGGTTTCCTTAGCAACCACCAGCCTCTTCCCGGCAACGGTCTGAAGATGCAGACATCTTGGTAAAGAGGCAACTGCATGCGGTACAGTTGGGGAGTCCGATATGAGGATGGGTCTTCCTTTAAGAGGGCATTCCAGACCATGGCACTGCTTACAATCAATGCACCCTGGAACAAGAGGGTAGAAAATAAACCAGGAATTAAACAATCAATGCTATCAGGGCAATTGTGATTAAGTGGGTTCGAAAACTAAAAGTATAACTTTTCTCTCTGTCGAAGATATCCTGATCTTTTAGGTCACTTACATTGTACACAATAATGTTAATTAGGGCTGTGCATTCTACCCGGGTACTCGAAACCCGACCAAAACCATCGAGTACCCGGCTCCATTTTTTTTTATTCTAGGGGCCTATTAAAGTATTAGTATTAAGCCTACCCGTAAAAAAATAACAACCATGCCCTTTTTCATATAATACATCACTGACCTGCAAAATTGGTAGATATTTTTTTGCAATGTCAAAAGCAGATTATTTACCGCAAATCTGTACCGAAGCCAGCAGCGAGCCACATATCGATGCAGTCCGGTCGCGATCTACGGTAGTACTACTGGGTAGCTGGTCCTGAGTGTACTAACCCCCTTAGGCTTAAAAGAGTATGATTGAACATCGAATGCGACATTCGCACTGTGCGTGCGTGAAAGCAGCACGCAGCGAGTTACAAACCAGCATTAAGTGTTACTCATTGATCACCATTTAGAAAGACTTTCTAAATGGAGATCAATGGTATTGTTTAATATGCCTAGGCCTAATGTTACATCAGTACATGTGATGTAGGCCTAGGCCTATATAATATTATACAAATAATGAATGTTTATGAGTGGAATGGTAAAAATAATTTCATGAGGTGACAGATGGACTGTTCCATTTCACGAGGCGAAGCCGAGTGGAATGGAACAGTCCATCTGTCACCGAATGAAATTATTTTTTCCATTCTACGAATGTGAAACATTCATTATTTGTTTTATATAACATCTAAGTACCGGGGGGTAGATCTTTGTCATTTGATTTTGATTGGAGGATAACATTTTAAGAGTTAGCGAGACAAAAAAAAGCTTAAAATCTTGGCAAATTATGCTTTTATTACAGTAACGCGCGTTGCACACCAACGCGTACGCGCGCACGCAGTGACAAATAAATAGAACGCCGCTTGACCAAACACGTATTTAGAGTCCCTGGCGTGCAATGGATGGCACCAAAAATGCACGGTGGATGGAACAAATTTCAACGGTTGTGACGTAAGTCATGAATTGGTCTATTTATCAAATATCACGTGACATACAATCCTCCAATCAAATGACAAGGATCTACTAAGGTGTTATATAATATAATATATAGGCCTAGTGCCAGTGGTTGCAGTTTTAACTCATAACTGTCACTGTGTACAAAGCAAAAGCAACTTCGATGAACAGCGATTTGGAAATAATCATTCAGTATGACATCCAGATCACTCACACAAGAGGTCCATCACATTGTAACCTTCTCCATCCATCATCTTGCTGTCTTGATGAGGTATTTTTACTTCAGAATCAACGATTTTATGTCGCCAAAAAACTTCACAAGATAGGCTCAATGCGCAGAACGTGCAGTTGTAGTCGTAGTTCAAGGCGGCGATTGGGCGAAATTAACATAGCTAAATTTTGAGGCAATCCGCTATCTTCCCTCGGTAGGCCTGTACGTCCACGAGTTGACATAATTATTTTTCTTTTACCCATATCTACCTTGCTTTTGTAAAAGACAAGTTGCCATTCTTAAAACAATTCTAATCGTAATTTTCTTAGACAGAAAAGAAAGAAAGGTTGGAATGAAAGACCATGTTTATTGACTCGTAACAAGACTAGAGCCACTATCACTGTCACCAATAGGGGGCGCTGTGTCGTGTAAACCTCAATTATTTTTGAACAGGGGAGAAGGAAGGACGTTGGCGCTTCTGACGTGAAAAATAAGGCTTGAAATTATCAGTTTTGCATTCAGTGTCGGCCTCACACATATGTGCTTACCATAGTCTCGAATCAGGTTTGTATTGGATATGAATTTTCACGAGCTAGTGTACTAGTAGTCTGATGATTACAAGATTCTTTCCTCCATGCTCATGATGCTGTACTCTAAACCTAAGCTCCTCAGTGCTCAGGCCGCTGAGGAACCCCATTGGCAATGTGTTTACGGCATCCCTTCTTACATTCTTATCACGGGGTTCCTGAAGTTCACTCAGGTTAGCTGGTACCCAGCCTCTACTCACCTAAATTCTAGGAGAGTAAAAGAAGGGTACCAGCTAACCTGAGTGTACTAAACTTCATGAACCGGGCTTAACTTAATTATCACAATCCCCAGACCCACATGGGGAAGGAAAGAATTCCTCCATGACCATGGACAGAATAATAAAGAATTTAAGTAGGCTAGGCCTATACTAGACCCGTAAACAGGGCCCAGATACATCGCTACTCTCAGGTCCTGGCTCTGAGAGTAGGCCTAGCGATGTATCTGGGCCATGTTTACGGGTTTAAAAAAAGGCCTAGATCTAGGTACGTTACAATCCATGCACTGTGAGTAGGCCAGAAATGTCCACTGTGCTTGCGCGGGCTTGTAGCCCTACTGGGGGATTGCCCTACAAAATGTGGCATTTTGATTGGTTGCCGGGGGGTAATTTTTTCCTACATCATCGATATCGTGTAGTTGGAGACTCATTCTTAATTCCTGTGAAAAAAAAATGGGATCCGTAGCTCCTTGCGAACGTGCGATCAACTTGAATTATTGGGTCACATTCAACCCTCTCCTATTCATAGATCAAATGTTCCTACCATTTTGAAAGGTATACATACTGATAAAGTGACATTTCAACTACCTTGTGGTGAAATTTGGGTGGAATCTGACGATCAGAAATGTGACTTTTTTGACCAGGAATGTCATGATGCTGTGCGTTGTTGTTGCATATTGGTGCCCCTGCCCATATTGAATTTATGTAATTAACCACTAGAATTATAATTTATCTGATTAATCTTGGATAATTAATATCAATTTAAATCATGTATTTGAACCAGAATACTTCAACCTAATGTTGGAAAAGATTTCATGCATTTATTTTAATCCCAAAGATATTTATGGACATAATTGTACAAAATTAGCCCTCCTCCAGTCCTCGATCACAACTTTTTTTTCAATGTAATGCAAAACCATAGGGACCAAATATGCAAATTTTGGATCATGAAAATGGCTGTAACTTCCTTCAAACTAATGGTATGGAAGTGAGTGAGGTATCAAATGAAAGGTATTCTCATGCTCTTTCAGATGATATACCTTGCAGTGCATATCTATGATATCTAAAAATTTTGTAACATCCCTACTAGATCAGTGCGGACATCGGGGTACTTTCATTCTCATAACTTGACAACTGCCATTACTGCCATTGCATCAGATGGATCGTTATTTTTCTGAGATGGGGGGATGGGTCGCGTGGCTGCCTGGGGGATGGCCATCAGGAGACCAAAGGAGTACCGCTCGAAGGTAGATACGGCAACGTGCTGCTGTAGCGCATGCTCCCACTGATTGATTTGTTAAATCATGATTTGACTTTGTGGGACCTTTAAATTTGTATAATTTTTGTCTTGATTGTATATTCTCTAAATCCAGTTTGATCCAGTTTGATCCAGTTTGATCCAGTGTGATTCAGTTTCATCCAGTTTCATCCAAGTTTGGTCCAATTTGATCCATTGCACTCCACCACTTTGATCCAGTTTCATCTGGTTTCATCCAGACCAGTACGATCAGGTTTGGTCCAGTCAAATCTGGCTGTGTTCAGGCCTTTCAATCATGCCTCCTAATTTGAAGAGACTAGCCATGGTGTTGCGGTGCGAATGGCAGCAATGTGAGGTTGTCGAGGATGACATGCTAGCATTCCTTCGTCACATTAATGAACATGTTAACAGTCTCCTTCCGGATGGCGCCAATGCTGAAAACTACAAGAGCTTTGTAATAGCGCCAAGAGAAGGTACGTGCAATCACCATTAACTGGGGGCCTGTTTGTTTTGTGCACTAGATTCATCATCCGCAGATCCACATCCCATGATGCAGGATACGCTGAAATGGGTGCACGAAACAAACAGGCCCTAAAAAGGTGTGTACAACGTTGGTAAAGGTGACAGAGCAGCTGCAGGCTGTTCGTAATTTGATTTGTCATGGAATGAAAAACAAACCTGTGAAATTTTCAGCTCAATTGATCTTTGGAAACAGTAGAAAAGAGAAGGTACAATGTACCGGTAAGTGCAATCGTGCATGGGGCCTGTTAGTCTTGGTTCACGACTATGTTATTGCGTGAACATACGAACCGATTACCCGCACTGACTCGCACGAACGTATGGTCATGTATGTAAAGGCCTCTCTGAAACATAGTCTTTGGAATCCTGTAAGGGCCATGAGTTGCATGCGCACCTCGTTATGTAACGCACTACTGTACGTCGTCTCCATGACACACTGTTGAATATGTATAATTACCTGCACAGGCCGCATAATTAAGCCTGCTTGCACATACGTGTATAGGCAGCACCTGATTCAAAAGTAACGCATGCGCAGTGTTTTTCCCCTGTTTTTTTGGGGGGGGGATTTTACAGGATTCCCAAGACTATGTTTCAGGGAGGCCTTTACTTACATGTTCACGTGTGCATGCGGGTCAGTGCGGGTAATCGGTTCGTACGTTCGAGTAATAACATAGTCATGAACCAAGACTACTTTCCAAGATGAAAAAATGTCTTGGCTACAATTCAAAATTGAACTCTGATCTGAATCGATCTATGATTGGAATAAACATACCATCACTTGCCGAGAAAATTTCACAATGGCTAGGCCTATAACTTTCTTTGATTATTTTCAAAATTTCCAGCCTCGAGACCAGCCTCGAGTCATACAACACTGAAAATATGATTTTGTTCTGAACAGATGAGCTGCGCTGTGAGTGGACGGATTGTAACTTCACTACCTGTGATGGCGAGATCACACTCATACGACATCTATACTTCCATGTCTACCACACTAAGATCAAATGGTGGGCCAAACAGGAACAAATGAAGAATAAATTTGGCAAGTGCATTCTTGGAATGGCTACCAGAAACATGATTCCGGAGCTTCCAGAAGGTTTTGTGTGCTACTGGAAAGACTGCCCGGTGAGTTCAATACTAGGTTTGCTAAATTTCCATGAAAAAACGTCAAATTTTAAAGGTAGTACTATCATACTGTGGTAAGAAACCAAAATGTTCACAGATTTACGTATAACTTTAAGGTTATGAAGATGGTGCTGGTAGAAACATACCCTTACAATATTTCCGCCTGAAATGGTGTATTTATTCAGAAATTAGTAAAACAACAGAAAATCTTTTGATCTTTTAAAAGATCAAAAATAAAAGAGAAAAGACAACTTAAGAAATACTGTGGCCGTTTTTCACAGTTTTCTAAAAAAGTGGACACCGTATGGGACTGAAATTTTCACAGACCATTGTGACTGTATCTTCCTTGATATTTTTGAACATGAATCTGTACTTCTTTGACAAAAACCAAAGTACGATACTACCTTTAAAACTGAAAAGATTTTCAAAGGTATCATATAAATGGTAAATCTCTAAGAACAGGATTCACACTTTGTCTGATCCAGCATGTACATGAAATGATAAACCTGTGACAATTTGAGCTCAATCAGACATCTGAGTCATGAGAAAATAGGGAAAACCTGGCTAGATTTTTCTTATAAAGGGTAATTTTCCGTGTCAATTCAACACCATATCTGCATGAATTTCATAATTTTATTTTTGCCGTCTTTAACGTCTTCATACTTTTGACAAATTTTTATCGTGGTTTCTTTGATTGATGTTCAGTTTTACACTGACAATGCGGAGCACTTCTACCGTCACGCTGACAATCATGGTAATATTGAAGACCCAGTATTACGCAATGGAACTGAAACCTTTCCTTGCTGCTGGCAAGGTGAGTAATAATCAAGTTTTTTGAGTATCTTTTGTGAGTCCTAAGTGAGTGCATATCTTTCTGTTATGAGTCAGTATTCTGCTATTGTTAGTGAGTCATAAGGATTTAAGGGTATAATGTAATTTTTAATTACATTAAAATTTGTCTTGTGAGTCACAACTGTATGCTTGACAATCTTTTGTGAGTCTTATCAACTGAGTGGTTGGCTATCTTTTGTGAGTAACAACTGAGTTGTTGGCTATCTTGAGTCTCAACCGAGTTGTTAGCTATCTTTTGTGAGTCTCAACTGATTATTGGCTATCTTTAAGTGAGTCACAACCGAGTTGTTCAGTGGGTATCTTGAGTCTCAACCGAGTTGTTGCCTATCTTGATTCACAACTGAGTTGTTGGCTATCTTTTGTGAGTCTCAACTGATTATTGGCTGTCTTTATGTGAGTCTCAACCGAGTTGTTCAGTGGCTATCTTGAGTGTCAACCAAATTGTTGTTGGCTATTTTGAGTCTCAACTGAGTTGTTGGCTATCTTTTGTGAGTCTCAACTGAGTTGTTGGCCTTCTGAATAACCACCGAAGACACCTCTCTCCGTTGGACTTTGGTTGTGGAAAAGGCAAAAAAATATACATTTCCTGTCAGCCAGGGCATCGAGAGTCAGCAATATAATGAAAATATAAACACCGCTTGACCATTTCCAACTTTTTTGCATGGTATCTGAAATTGGATTTCTTTTGCAGGTTGTTATTCTGTGACCAAGACCAAGTATAAGTTAGCGGAGCATCTACGTAGTCACACCCAGGAGAAGAGGTTTGCCTGTCCAGAGTGTGGTAGTCTCTTTAGCAACAGAGCCAAATTCATCGACCATGTAGCACGACAAATTGCCTTAGAACGTGAGTATTGGGTCGTGCCACCAAGGCTGGCCAGGGGCCAATTTTACAAAACTTTTAAGCACAACAATTTGCGAAGCATGACATTTCTGTCTGAATAAAAACAGGGTTAACAACCAAATTTCCACGTGTTGTGTAACACTCGTGATTGTTCTTTTATAGCTGTTGTTCGCTGACCATGAATATCAAATGGAATTTTCAATGGTAGTTTGTTTTATTGGGCGAGACATTTTTGTGCTGAGCAAAATTAACAGTTAACAGTTTTATGAAATTGGCCTCGGGACTCATGATATTGTCCATTAACTTTCCTTAAAGGTAATATCATACTTTTATGGGCAAAAATATCAAGGAAGATACAGTCACAGTCATCTGTGAAAATTTCAGTCCCATACGGTGCCCACTTTTTGAGAAAATCGTGAAAAACGGCCAGGAAATTCTTTAGTCTTTTCTCTTTTATGTTTGATCTTTTAAAAGAACTAATTTCTGGATAAATACACCATTTCAGGCGGAAACATTTTAACGGTAGGTTTCTACCAGCACCATCTTCATACCCTGAAGTTATACGTGAATCTGTGAACATTTCTGTTTTGGTGTCTTACCAAAGTATGATACTACCTTTTATTTAATTAAAATGATAAAAATGTTATACGTTATATACTCTATAAAAGATGCATAAAATGGCATACAATATCCTAAAAACAGTAAAAGCAATAGTGCCTAAAAAGTGAAAGTGCAAGTATCATTACATTATATTAATTTGATTTGATTTATTCAAAAGTGAAATTGCAACTGGAATTTAAACGAAAATGTCTTTCTATTGGTTTTGCATGGAGGGCATCTTAGACGACGCCCCGATGGGAGCTATTCGACATTCAAAGAAGGTTGTCAATACACGTCAGTTTCACTATATTTAGCTTTTCTAAGTATTTGTTGTTCGCAAAACTGACTGAAGTTTCTTTGGGGCTCCAGGGCTCAAATTTTGTGAAACAAAGCACTGGACAGCAGGTCTAGTAACTGAAACATTTTTATGGACCTGAACTTTTTTTCACTAGACCTGTGGCATTCATTCACATCGGAAAAACCGTAATTGTATGCAATATTGTGTCAATAATCACCAATTTAGGAACCATTTTCTTTGTGCAAGGAAAACAAAATCACTAGACAGCCGGGCTATTGCGGTACACACTTTACTAGACCGACACTGAAATCACTAGACTCGGTCCACGATCTAGTGGATATTTCGAGCCCTGGGGTCTCCGGTTCTTTTGGAACCCAGATTAACAATCCTCTGCAAACTGCTCTTGTTCTTAGCACTGAGGTTAAAATACCAGGAAATGATCGAAAAGCACACACACACTTATGCCTTAAACTTCCTGTTTTTTGGTTTATTTCTTTGTTTCAGTACAAAATTACCAGTGTTCTCATTGCTCGAAGGTTTTTGCATCAGAGCGGTTGCTAAGGGACCACATGAGGCATCATGGTATGTGTTTTCAACTTTTTATGACCAATCGGATTTAAGAATAAAATTGTATGATGGCTTTATGACCAATCAGATTTTGAATCATGACCACATGATTATTGATAGCTTCGTTCTTGACCAATCAGATTTTGAAACGTCATCACATGATGTCAACTCATCAGATTTTGAAAATTGTTGGAAATTTCAAAAATTGTGTTAAAGGTATAATACATGATTGGTTTAAGATCACAGAACAGTACTTTCACTTTGCCTGATACATGAAATAATAAACCTGTGAAAATTTGAACTCAATCGGAAATCGAGTCATGAAAAATTAGCAAAAACCCAACTCAATTTTTCTTATAAAACAAAAAGAATGTTTTTGATCTTATCCTGAGATCAATACTGTTTCGGTCTTTATTTGAGTCATTTCTGGATAAATACAGCATTTCAGGTGGAAATATTTTAATGGTATGTTTCTACAGGCACCATCTTCATACCCTGAAAGTTATACGTAAATCTGTGAACATTTCTGTTTGGGTATGTTACGAATCCTCTACTGTACCTTTAAATTCCAAATATCAGTTTTGTGAAAACCTTGTTGATACACCTTTATACACCTTTAGAATATCCCTGTGGAGACATATTGAACAAACGTCATAAATTTAGATTCCGTTCACGCACTTCATACATGCACACTCACATGTCAGACTATATTCATGGTAGTATACAAGTCACATATAAATCACGTTAGTGATAATGTGTTAACCTTTGTTTTGTACTTGTCTTTTGTTTCAGTTAACCACTACAAGTGTCCAAAGTGTGATATGACATGTACGAATCCATCGATGCTAAAAGCACACGTTAGCTGGAAGCACTCGTCAGTCAGGCCATACCAATGCGAAATGTGCTCACACGGGTACGTGACATCATCTTTCTTTTAAAAGGTTGCATTCTTTTAGCTCCCCCGGGTCAGACCTTTCTGGGAATGGTCGTGTTTTACTGCACAAAACAAGCGAGAGAATGGGGACGAGGTTTACTAGTGTCGACCCGGGGGAGCTAAACGAATGCACCCAAAGGTAGTATCATACTTTGGTTTTTGTCAAAGATGTACAGATTTATGGGCAAAAATATCAAGGAAGATACAGTCACAGTCATCTGTGAAAATTTCAATTCCATACGGTGCCCACTTTTTGAGAAAATCGTGAAAAACGGCCACAGTATTTCTTAAGTCTTTTCTCTTTTATTTTTGATCTTTTAAAAGATCAAAAAGATTTTCAGTCCTTGTTTTACTCATTTCTGGATAAATACACCATTTCAGGTGGAAATATTTTAACGGTAGGTTTCTACTTGCATCATCTTCATACCCTGAAAGTTATACGTAAATCTGTGAACATTTCTGTTTTGGTCTCTCACCAAAGTATGATACTACCTTTAATACGGCAAAGGTCCTTACTTTCCTTAATGGGAAGTATTTATTCCAATCATATTTTCAAACTGCATTATAAACATGGAGCTATATTAAAATTTAAAACTAGAGCGCTAGCTCCGTGTACAGAGTGATACCTGCTCGGCGCATCCATGTTTGTGCACAAACATATGGAAAACACAAAATTTTGTTTGTCTTTTCTACGTCCATTTGCATTATATCTGCGTTTGTGTTCTAGGTGCGTCATCGAAGCCCAATATGCTGATATCTTTTTGATTGTTTTGTTTGGTTTTTGTCTTGGTTTGAATTACTGCAGTTTTAAGTCTGCCAGCGCTCTTCAGAAGCATCGTGCCACTCACACGTCTGGTTGCCTGTTAGCCTGTGATGAGCCTGGTTGTGACTATACAGCCTATGCAGTAGCTACCATGAGGAAACATGTGCTGCGACAGCACTGTGTAAGCTTTAGCATTGGTTTCAAAACCTAGGGGCCTTTTCCAAAGGTTTTTCTCACAAAGCAATGTTTATCATGTCGAAAAATAGTGTTTATTGGCGAAAAACATGTTTATCTCCGATAAATAGGGTTTATCAAATTATTTTGCATTTGGCTTGCTATATGAAGTTGGCCCGGCCACAACGAAGTCACCTTCCCTTGTGGCTTGATATTCGTGACGTCGCGGCCACAGCCACAGTCACAGCCAGTGAATTGGGACGCGGCAACAAGATGGACGCGCTGCCAATTGCCGCAGCCACAGCCACAGCCAGTGAATTGGGACACGGCTCTAGCTCTAGACAACCGTTTCCGACACTGCCTAATTTATGATGTGATTGATTTTCCCTGCAGAATGAGTTGAAACAGCCATATGCATGCCATGTATGTGAAATGAGATACTCAACTGGAGCTACATTGACCAGGCATCTTAAAGTCAAACACAAATTCAAATGGCCGTCAGGACATAGTCGATTCAGGTACGTCTAGTACATACTATGGACTGATATTTAGGGCACTAGTGTAAGGTGAACAGACGTCCCCGATTTCCGGGGACAGTCCCCGATTTGACAGTGCTGTCCCCGATGAAAAATTGTCCCCAATTCAACGAAATGGCCCCAAAAATTCTAATTGTCCTAAATAAAAAAACAAATGAATGAAATGCTGTGCTAAAGAAGGTTCATTCTTCACAGAAGTATGCGAAGACAACCGCCTAAGACATGTAAGTAACCCATTCATGTCAACTGGACAAGATGTCCATAGATGCCACCATTTTGCATGTAGGCACCATCTGGATTCAACAAATTTTCGAAATTATACCCCTCCCCCAGGACATGGATCACTGTCCCCGAATCATCTTTACAAAATATGGTCACCTTACACTAGTGTTGGTCTATTGCACCCAAAGGGCACATAAAGGCACTAGTGCATGAATAATATACTATGGACTCACAATAAGGGCTTATAGTGTCGGTCTAATAGTTTAAAGGTATAGTATCATACATTGGTTTTTGTCAAACAAAAACAGATTCATCGGCAAAAATATCAAGGACAATACAGTAATAATCATCTGTGAAAATTTCAGTCCCATACGGTGCCCACTTTTTGAGAAAACAGTGAAAAACGGTCACAGTATTTCTGAAGTCTTTTCTCTTTTATTTTAGATCTTTTAAAAGATCAAAAAGTTTTTCGGTCGTTGTTTTACTAATTTCTGGATAACTACAGCATTTCAGGCGGAAAAATTTTAACGATATGTTTCTACCACCACCATCTTCATACCCTGTAAGTTAAACGTAAATCTGTGAACATTTCTGTTTCGGTGTCTTACCAAAGTATGATACTACCTTTAACTCAATATTAATTTGATACAAGTAAGAAACTGCTCATCAGCAAAAACAATGACCTGAAAATTATAAAATGCTTGAAGTTAGGAGCCTGATGTTTCAATATTAGCAGAATCTTTATTGAAGGCTAGATATTCTGCTAGGATCGAAATGTCAGGCACTCTTAAAGGTAGTATCATACTTTGGTAAGAAACCAAAAACAGAAATGTTCACAGATTTACGTATAACTTACAGGGTATGGAGATGGTGGTAGAAAGATACCGTTAAAATGTTTCTGCCTAAAATGGTGTATTTATCCAGAATTTAGTAAAACAACGACCGAAAATCTGTTTGATCTTTTAAAAGATCAAAAATAAAAGAGAAAAGACTTACAAAATACTATGGCTGTTTTTCATTGTTTTCTCAAAACGTGGGCCCGTATGGGACTGAAATTTTCACAATTTGCCACCGAATCTGTATTTTTGGATAAAAACCAGTATGATAATTACCTTTAAAGGTAGTATCATACTTTGGTTTTTATCAAAGAAATACAGATTCATGGGCAAGAATATCAAGGAAGATACAGTAACAATCATCTGTGAAAATTTCAGTCCTATACGGTGCTCGTACTAGCACATTTAAATTTGGAGTTATCTTTGCCACAGACTGCCATTTTTTCACAGCAATAACTTGTGCATGTTACGGTTGTTAATGCACAGGTACAAGAAGCAAGAGGATGGCTTGTACCGTTTGCAGACTGTCCGTTACGAGAGCTTGGAGCTCACCGAGCAAATACTCAAGGAGAAACAACAGGAGGTAGAGAACGGTTTATTGGAGAAGAGCAGTGCTCATGACATGGAGAACAGTCAGGATGCGGAGCATGCGGTGAACTTTGAGAGTAGCGACGATGACGGAGAATTTATGTACATAGTAGAAGATGAAAATTTAATGGTTGCCGTTGCCAGCGATGTGGATCATGATGAGTCTGAGTCTATGGCTTACCATGATGATTCCAATGTAGCTAACCATGTGGAGTGCGATGCGGCTAGCTCTGTGGCTACTGATGGCTACAACCCTGAAGTTTTGAATGTGGATATTCATGACAATTGAAGTCTGGTTCCCAGCGTTCCATGTACAAATACTGCAGAAGTGGTCATGATGGACAAAGTTGTGGGTGCACCAGTCTGGAGTCTCCAGTCACATGGTAAAAGTGACAATTAACTGGGCCCAATTTCATGGAATCCATTACCGTAAGCAAATATTCTCGCTTCAAGACAGCAGAATTATGGTTAGCATATTTCACGGGAGAGTTTTCTTTCTCGCTACTCTAAGCATGGACTTTCTGCAGAAAGCACACATGCCAGCACGTTAGCTGAAAAAATCATGGTTAGCCTATAGATTCTTCGCTAACCACTTAAGCAGCAAAGGTTTTGCTTACGGATTCCATGAAATAGATTTCATGCTAAGCAGTGCCCAAAAGTGCACAAAAGTAGGCCGTAACAAATTCCATGAAATTGGGCCCAGAACTCGTGTACATGTACATTGCATATGGATCCCTATCATTCACATTGTAGTCTTGGTTCAAGGCTGCATATTGGTTGCATGCCAAAACTTTCAGATTTTGCAAGCCAACCGTTACGTTCCTCTTACTTTTAAGGTAATTTCATACTTTGGTTTTTGTCAAAGAAATACAGATTCATTGGAAAAATATCAAGAAAGATACAGTAACAGTCATCTGTAAATTCCCAGTGACATACGGTGCCCACTTTTTGAGAAAACAGTGAAAAATGCCCATGGTATTTTTGAAATCTAATTGTCACTGTTAATTTTTTTCTTCCGAAGATCAGAATTGTTTTTGGTCATTGGTTTTACTCTCTTCTGAATAAATACAACATTTTAGGCAGAACATTTTTATTTCTACCATCACCATCTTCATACATGTACCTTCATAAATCTGTAAAGATTTCTGTTTCAGTATGATGCCAAAGTATGATAGTGAATTGACCATTTGGGATTCGGCTCTTGGTCATGAATATTTATGAGGTAAAGTAAAACAGCACTTTCTGTCATTCCATGGTTTATAGTGACATGCGAAGTGTACGTTTTACATACATTAACATGTACCTGCACATTTGTACATTTAATTTTGTATTCAACATTTGTACACATGCATATACATCCACAGTTACACATGTACATGTACATATACATGTACATGTACCTTACACATGTACAAGTACACTGTATGTATGCACTGTTTAATACACATGTAATAAAAATAGTATGTGACACATGTACATGTACCTGTACCTGTACATGTACATCACAATGTACATCACATGCACATGACTAAATTGCCTATAGTTTTTTCCTGGAGTTCCCTTTGCTCAAAATATAATGTTCACAATGTTTCAATTTCTTTGACAGAAGAAATCTTTATTTATTCAAAAAATGTCTTGCCCCAATGAGTATAATTAAGGGCCTTTCTCAAAGCTCGGCTCCATATCTGTTTTCGTATGCACTGAAAATATAGGTTGTGGTTTGCCATTGAAGCTGAAGCTCTGTTGTCCTTATCAAACCAGAGAATCTACTTCCTAACTGCAGCCAAAAGCCTCTATTTTGATACCTGTAATTTTGAAATGGATTCACGAAATGGAGGCGGAGCCGGAGCTGAGCTTTGAGAAAGGCCCCAGAAAAAGTTCCCAGCTTTAACATTGTTTCATTTCAAGTCTTATAATTAGGGGCCTGTTTGTTTAACGCACAAGATCACAAATTTTGCGGATCCGGATTCCATTTTAGCATACCCTGCATAGGACGTGGATCCCCAAATCTAGGATCCAGTGCGTTAAACAAACAGGCCCTTAATTTTAATGTTATCGTTGCTAATTATATACTACTTGTCCATGTTTCAAAATCAACAATGGTCAATGAGAGATAATATGTAATTTCCAGTATATGAAATGCTTTTGTATTTAATAAATTATCAATTTACATTTGTAATACAGTATACAATTGAATATTATAACCAACTCAGTTTGCATTTTGAAATTATTTCAATGGAAAACTCAGAACCTTTCTTGAACACATTTATAAAAGATTGTGGATGGAATTTTTGTGTATTGTATTGTTCATGATTTAAAGGTGCAGATGGCTAACATACCCAAACAGAAATGTTTACAGATTTACATATAACTTTGAGGACATGAAGATGGTGCTGGTAGAAACGTACTGTTAAAATATTTCCACCTGAAAATGAAATGCTGTATTTACATGTACATGTATCCTGAAATTAGTAAAACAAAAGACTGAAAAAATCATGTGATTGGCCGTCTAGCTTTTCTATGTTGTCCATGGTTACCCGTAGGACACTGATCACGTGATTTTATGACGTCGGTGAATAACCTCTATAGCAGGGATGAGATTGACCAATATTGATACAAATGTCTGAAAACAGCCATGAGGAAAACAAATCTGAAATCCAAAAAAAGAAAATCTGAAATCCGATTTAATCTGGGAAATCTTATCTCTAATCTATAGGCAGCTCCATGCTATAACATACTTATGCACATGTATACTGTATAAGAATAGCCTATAGATGTACATGATTGTATATAGAAACTTGAACATTCCTGTGTATAAAGTGGTGTATGGGAAAAGGATTTTGCATGTTTTTCAAATTTCTGTAAGGAAATGTGTATTGTCCCGATTGATTTGTGAATGTCGCAGAAAAGAATGAAGTAGGCTTTTAGTTTTATTATTTTTTGAATTCATTTCTTTGGGGTGGGGCTTTAGGACAAAAATGTATAAACTCAGTACATGTAACTGCGAGGGGTTTCACCACCAATATTGGGCTGGATAGGTTATTTGGTAGAGCACCTGTACGGTATTATTCAGGAAGTTGCCGGTTCGAATCCTGTTTGTCAATTTCTTTGTTCACCCTTCAATGACTTTTATAAAACAAATGATGCCCTATACTCTGCAGGAGTTATTTTTTTATAATTCCAGGCCCCTACCACTTTACTGCCTGGTCGTTTTGATTTTCTCTATAGCCTACCATTGTACCTAGCCCCTAAACTAGTTTTCACTTTTGTCTTTACACTTACAGAAACAAATTTATTCAGTCAGGGGGGAGGTTATCAATAACTAATTTAACGTTAGTTCTTCAGAAATCCAATAGGCCTAAGTGAATAACTAAATTAGTTATTATTGATACCCCCCTCCCACCAACTAAATGAATTGGCCTCAGTTCAACAGTTGGGCAAATTGTAAATTTGGATGGCGACACGTAAGTAGGCCTAGGCCTAGTTTTACAACTTGTGAATTCCCTTTTCCCAACGCAAATAAATAGGAGTAGGCCTAGGACCAATTGCATAGCGGGGCCGAGTAAACTTGCATTTTAGTTGGCTGGACATTAGATTTTTTACTTTAGGCGGCTAGAGACTAACGTACGGTAGGGACGAGGCCTAACGTTACTCTTTACTCTTTTTAAAAGACTTTTAGATCCAATTTGGAAATTAAGAAATTGTTCGGACTTTGGGGAGTATTCATACACAGCATGAGCACTGACAGTACACGCATTTTAATCTCTTTTATGATTTGGTGGCTCTGAAAAGAGCCGTTTTGTTTATTGGGTCGTTGATGTTGGCGCTCAGTACTCGAGGGACTGCGAGGTTTTCTTGCCACCCTTGGCTGCTGCCGACTTCTTGGGCAGGAGAACGGCCTGGATGTTGGGCAGGACACCTCCCTGGGCGATGGTGACACCGCTGAGAAGCTTGTTCAACTCTTCGTCGTTGCGGATGGCGAGTTGCAAGTGACGGGGGTTGATTCTCGTCTTCTTGTTGTCGCGGGCAGCGTTGCCGGCCAACTCGAGGATCTCAGCGGCCAAGTACTCCATGACGGCAGCCAAGTAGACCGGGGCACCGGCACCTACACGCTGGGCATAGTTACCCTTGCGCAGGAAACGGTGAACACGGCCTACGGGGAACTGCAGACCAGCTCTTGCAGATCGGGTCTTGGCCTTAGCGCGTGCCTTTCCTCCCTTGCCACGTCCAGACATGATTGCAGATTTTTCTTTCACGGTAAACTCACAAATAAATTCCAACGGCTTATAATTTCAGGCTTTCGGCTGCGTTTATATACCATCTAGTTTCGCGGGAAAGATTTGGAATTGAACCAATGAGATCGCAAGGAATATTAGTGAAACATCCAATGGGAAACGTCGTTTTTCTTACTTCCGCGCCTTGTTCTTCCTGAGTAATCTAAATGACGTCCGCAATAAAGCGCCACCAATAGTTCAGATTCTTCAATCATAAATCCGGCTCCACGGAGCTAGCTAGGTTGCATGCACCCAATAATAAACTCCCATAGACAACAGTGATAATAATGCTTATACTTCAGAAATCATTTAAAAATATACAGAACTCTCACAGCTGTTCAAATTGCGCAGAAAAATGATGATGAACATGTCACCTTTCATTTTCTTTTCATTTTATGGTGGGTTGACCGTTGAATTTTTGAGATAATTATACTTATTCTCAGCTGACCACCGGCCTAAAACAAGGTATGGATCACTCCAGTCAAAAACTTCCCTCTGATCTGCAAAGCGGCTGAAATAGACCCACAATTTCTCACCCAATTGCATTATGCACAAAATTTGTGCATGAAGCAATTGGGTGAGAAATTGTGGGTCTATTTACTTGGGTGCCCTCCCTGGAGATTAGTTTATAAAAAGCAACTTGGCATAAACATGTTAAACGGCAATGAGAGATATTGAGAACCGGTCTTCAAGTCAACAGCGCACGCGCGTTTTGTTCGGACACACCCACTCTGTGGTCAGTTTACTGATTAGTAAATCGTAACAAAACTGTGTTCATGTATGCCCCCTATGTATCGTCCGGTCATGAGTTTCCGATGGACATGTGTTTTCGATGACGAAATTTGATTCCCATTTACCGCGAGACCGTGCATGATTTTTTGTGATTAGTATCCCTGAAGTGATGACTACACTCAGGGCTATCTCTGACATTCAGGATGTTGAGAATAAAGTTTGCAGTTGTGAGTGATTCTCAAAAGTAAAAAAACTATGTAATTTTGGGTATAGATCACTAATGCATTTTAAGGCTAATGTTCAAACGTTTATAAAAGACACAATCTGTGGTCAAATATTCCAAACTAAACTGTCGTCTGCTCGAGCAACTTTCATTCTTCCGATGTCAGATGGCAGGTCAGTGAGGTCACGTGATCCCGTTGCGATCTGGGTTTTTATCTTATTTTTCTCTTTTTAACTTGAACCTTTGCTAAGCTGATGAACTTAAGCTTTCCACGTTTAGGACTCTCATAATGATGCCATGCAGATAATTATTACAAAAAATTTGTGATAATAATTTTACCTACCATAATCTGCATGTACCAAATTCTCATTTTGTTGATTCAACCATTTATTTATAAAAAAATAATTTATCATTCACGATCTTGGAATCAAAACCGTTTCAGAACCTTTTATAAATAACTCCATCGACCCAGTTCGATCAAATCGAGTCAGAACAATATTTCATCAATTTTTGAGTGACTTGGTGCGCCATAGCTACTCCGATGTCAACGAACTTTGCCGCACAACCAAGTTATCGAAAACTGGTGACGCTTTGTTTGCATAGCGGAATCGGTGTCGCTGTAAATGACGGTCAATATTTCCAAAGAAAAGACTTCAACTTCGAGGATTTTTACAGATTATAATCTGGAAGTGTCCAGTTCAAAGTTAGTGAAGTGATTTTCTGAAATTTGATTTCGTTTCTGTTTTATAGAAGTTTTCCCGTTAACCCATCGGAAACCGGTGACTGCAGGCTATATTCGTGCCCAACATTTACGTCATCATGACGTCATCATGTGCCCAATTACAAGCAATTTAGATTTAATAATCAAAATCTTTAAAAATCAACAAAAATTCAACCGTTTGAGATATCAAGTTGATTCTTTCAACAAAATGTCAATTTTTTTAGGGAAGGTCTTTCTGTTTCTTTGCGACACATTGCAATTGACATTAGGCCTAGTAAACAAAAAAATATGTTTCTCGTCCCCGCCCGCCTCGTTTTTTTAGGCCGCCTCGATTTTTTGTTGATTTTTTATTTTCAAAACATGAGATTTTTTGTTGTTGAAAACTTCGTTTTTAACATTGAAAAATCCCGAAATCCCATCGTGAAATGAATAATTATTTTCAACGTCGTAGCTTTCTTCATAGACTCTTTTGTATCGTACCATCTGATATTTTATGCATTACGTCTATATTCAATTTCCTGCTTAGACAGTAGTGTTGACACGTCCTCAGACCTGGGGGGGGGGGGGGGGGGGGGGGGAGTTGATCGTGTAGCTGGGTCGTACTTCCATACGTTTGTGCACAAAATAATTTTTTATATATAATTATAAAAAGTGAAAACCTGGGGGGGTTGCAACCCCCCTAGCCCCCCCCCCCCCCCCCGGGATCTACGCCCGTGCGGTAAGTTAGAGGTGCTAACACTATGCTAACATTATTAAAACATTGTAAATAACTATGTTAATTTCTTGTGTTCAGTTTACTTGGCCTTATGTGCCCTCTTCTTCCGGTCAAACAGGAAGTATAGCTCCTCATTTAAACGTGGTAAGAGCTACAATCATAATTCTTTCGCCATAATGTCAAAGTAAGTATATAGGCATAGTCTTTCTTTGTGACACAATTCTATTGACAACCAATTTATATTATCATTAATGCGGAAAAGCCTTATGCTGTTTCCAACAGCCATTTACTCTTGTTTTCTCTTGTTGTCTTTCTCTTCTCCTTTAAATTGTTTTTCCATTCCCCCCTTTTGTTGTTGTTAAAAATGCCGGATGAAAGACAATCATGCATGAACGTTGATAAAAGGTTGCGTTGAGAGCAAAACAATTATTGCCCTTCATAATTAGCCCACTTTTGTACAGGCCTCTGTGCAGAGCGCGGGAAAATCAGGAAAATATTAAGTCCTAATTGGCTTGAATGGTGAACAGCCATCCGAGCGTGAATTCACAATAGCTTTTCAAAGCTTATTGGGGGCAATCACAGTGCGCCATTATAATACGCGATTATGGAGTGCCACCTCTTTATAATACCCAGATAACGACATAATAATTATCTCGCTTAGTCCACGCATTTATTTATATTCGCGGTCAAGGTCATCATCATGATGTTGACTGGATGACTGAAAATGTAACATGTCTTTTGTAAATTCAACGAAATACCTGGTTCGTTTCAAAACGTCTTCTAGGCAATATACACTATAGCTATAGTAATATACATGTATACGTCGAATAATATTATACTTGATTGTTAGCCTTTACAGCGACTTAGATTTTTAACTTTGCCTTGGTCAAATGAAATCATAGCACAAGATATAGGCCTACCTTATTTATTAATTCGCCCGGTTTCAATGATTTACAGGACACGTATATAGTGTACTTATACCACAACTTACTAAGTATGCTTGGCAACTTGGACCGTGTTGCTCAGTTTGAATCGCGAACCAAATCTCCCAAATAATGGCGATTAAAAAAAAAAAATGACTCAGAAAGCTCGACTAAATTTAAGGGCGAATTGTAAAGAAGTACAAAAAAAAACCGATTGCTTTGTTTTTGAGAGGTATGGTGAATACATTTTGTTAATATAAGAAGCATCAGCAAAAGACCATCAAGAACAAGTCTCTGCAATTTAAAGTTTGAAAAATGTTTAATAAGCAAAAGACAATAGGCCTATTAAAATAGTTCAGCGGATATATAGGGCTATAATTAGGACAGAATCGTGCATTTTGTGGTAAAAGCATGAAACTTGGTACACATGTACTTTATACCAATACATGCAATTGTAGATATAGTGCCGTCTCTGAATTGGCCTGTGGTGGCCTTGGCGGCCATTTTTAAAAATGGCCGCCAATTGTGATATAAAACTACATAACTCAGAAAGTAAGACTCCTAGAATCTTCATTTCAGTGGCTATGTATTATGTTTGCCAGGCCCAACAGTTCAATAAAAGCATTATTGAGTGTGTCAGACTTTTAGATCCGCCATTTTCATAATGGCGTCCTTTGTTTTTCAAAATGGCCGCCACTGATTCTGATATAAAACTACATACCCTCGAAAAGTAAGAGTCCTATGGAATCTTCATTCCAGTGACTTGCATAAAAATTATGTTTGCGGAGTCAAACGGTTGAAAAAAGCATTGTTGAGTGCGTCAGACTTTTATTGTACGAGCGAAGTGTATACATCAACACATTGTGATCACAAATCAGTGTAGCCTATCTCTTCAAACTGCTCCCGATGATCAACAATTAACGTGGTAATTCCCATTCAACAATGAAGTAAGGTTTAGTGGTACAATCTCTGCCAGAGACAAAACCATGCTGCCGTTCAGAGAGAGCTGGTTGGAGGTGACTCACTATCTGTTCACATAAAATCTTCTCAAAGACCTTTGAAACCTGTGCATGGAAGTAATGAGATGGGTGTGTAGTTCTTCACAATGTGTTTTTTAACCGATTTATAAATTGGGACAATGTTTGCGGCCTTCCATTGAGAAGGAAAGCAACCCTTGGATATACCAGAAAGAGAGAAAATCAGATATGAGAATCAGGACCATGCAGAAGCATTGGAAATATCAACGTTATAGCCAGATTTGGCCGTACATTCTGATCAAAGATTAGCGCTACGCGCAAGATGGGGAACTCTCCCTGAAACGTGTAATCGTCATGGGCGCCATTCTGGTGTTGGGCGGGCGCTCCACCTACGGAGTTTCCAAAGCATGATATGAGCGACTTGCAAAAGTAGGTCCAGAAAACCACAACAAATCGCCGTTTTCATATTCAGTGGCTTCACATCAATGTCAAATATTTCTATTTGCAATAAACAATAGGTTTTAGTCGAATCCGGACCAAAATTTTGCCTATAACACTCCTCTTTTCTTTGATAAAGCGTCCAGCCTCCATATCCCGTGAACAATATGGAGATTGGCGACCTCCATGCCATTTACCACGCGCCCAATGGTCAGTTATCCATCTTGCGCGTTGCCATCTGATTAAGGCATCTAAGATTACATTTAGCAGATTCCAGTTGATAGTTTCTGGAAAAGTGATAAGCTTTTATCAAAATTCTGAAGCATGCAATTTCCAGGTATATGATTATTATTGCAATAATTATATTTCCCCGTATGGTGAAGTGTATAATATTATAGTGTTCTATATCCCCATGCAGTTAAGCTCATTCTGCTAAATGGATAAAGTGAGCATAAAAGACTATAACATAATTATTTCACAACAAGAAATATTAATTGCTCATTTTAACTGAACAAAATAAACAAACAAGCCAAAAATATATATGTCTATATATATGTATCCTTGATCTTTTCGAAGCCAAATTTTTTACGTTATCCCGTGGCCCCCGCATTCACCAACGAGAGCAGATTGATCACTTAACGATTCAAGCACTTCATATCGATTGGCCCCGGTAAGGAGACCTGGTTTGAACAATTACAAAATATTTTGGACCATGACACGGTCACGCTTAATTGATGTAAATCGAAACAATTATCGTCGAATTAAGCCGCGTCCTTTAATTAGGTTAATTGCCTTCATTCAGTCACGTAAGCATTGACATTGAAAATAGTAAAATTCATCTAAATTACACTGCACCATCAGGTCTACCACGCGGGAACAGTGAAATAACACGTCACTATGACGCGGCAATCATGGATGTCATCAAGGGGCGTGACATTCTGACACTCCGACATTCTGATTGGTCGGTGCTTGCATTTACCCCGATCTGGGTGAGACACGACTGCGATTAAAACCCGATTCGATCTGCTCTTTACAGCAGTGTTGACGTGGTTTTAAACATGTCATGAACGTTATTCAGCTTAACCCGATATTTTGAATGTAAAATACGTTCAATCGCTAGTGGTTTTTGTGTTATTCGCCATCGGACTGAAACCAAATCTTCTGAAATAAAGATTTCAAGCTGCGTGCATTATCTTTACCATAACGAATTTTCAGTTAACACTTTTAAAACAGATGGTCGTTTAAGTAAACTGAATCGTGCAATGGATAACGTGAATTTCGCGGTCAGCTTTCTGACGATCGTCGCCTCGATAGCTGGAACCGAAATTGACCATTCTTTATGTCAACCCGGTGGAGCGCGAGAGAAGACATTTTATCGTGGTCAAAAGAAAGACCATGTCCTTCGTGGATTTGGAAGTGCCTATCGCAACGAAACGACCGACTCCTACCTGACGTGTGCTGGTATGTGTCTGCAGGATGATGCCTGTAAATCATTCAACTTCTGCAAAGATGATCAACGTTGTGAGCTCAACTCGGTGGCCTACTCACGAGACACGAGCGACTTGCTATTTTTCATTGGTTGTCTGTATTTTGACGAAGAGCATCACATGCCAAGGACCGGAGGTTAGCATTTTTATAAAGAAACAAAACTCTTAAAAAACAAACCAATAACTAACACACACTGACTAATTTTATAGTCAATGTGTTAAAGGCAGTATCATACTTTGGTAAGAAACCAAAACAGAATGTTCACAGATTTACGTATAACTGTCAGGGTATGAAGATGGTGGCGGTAGAAACATACCGTTAAATTTGTTCCGCCTGAAAAAGTGTAGGCCTATTTATCCAGAAATTAGTGAAACAACGACCAAAAATCGTTTTGATCTTTTAAAAGATCAAAAATAAAAGAGAAAACACTTCGGAAATACTGTGGCCGTTTTGCACTGTTTTCTCAAAACGTGGGCACCGTATGGGACTGAAATTTTCACAGCTGACTGTTACTGTATCTTCCTTGATATTTATGCCCATGAATTTGTATTTCTTTGACAAAAACCAAAGTATGATACTACCTTTAAAATCAAAAGGCATAATTATTTGTGATGGATTGATTGCTAAATTTATTGATTGGTTGATTAAAAGCCTGATTGGTCGACCAATGTAGATTGATCTAAAGATTTATTTATCTGCGGATCGACTGATCGATAAGTGGATTTATTATTATTATTCATTATTTATTTCTTAAAGGTTGTATCATACTTTGGTAAGAGACCAAAACAGAAATTTTCACAGATTTACATATTACTTTCAGGGTATGAAAATGATGCTGGTAGAAACATACCGTTAAAATGTTTCCACCTGAAATGGTGTATTTATCCAGATATTAGTAAAACAACGACCGAAAATCTTTTTGATCTTTTAAAAGATCAAAAATAAAAGAGAAAAGACTTAAGAAATACTATGGCTGTTTTTCACTGTTTTCTCATAAAGTGGGCATCGTATGGGACTGAAATTTGCACAGATGACTGTCACTGTATCTTCCTTGATTTTTTTGTCCATGAGTCTGTATTTCTTTGACAAAAAGTATGATTCTACCTTTAATAATCATCTTTAAAAATCAGCACAAAATCAACCGTTTTAAAAATTGTGAAGTTTATTTTGAAACAAAAGTGAAGGTTAGGGAGGGTCTTTCTTTGTGACACATTGCTTGACCTCTCTGTCCTCTACTTCTGGTAAAACTCTACTTCCGGTCAAAAATTATTATTTTATTTTAAAAGTGGTAGGAGGTAGGATCATGGTTTGGCCAAATGTCATGGTTAGAGAATATATTACTTTGTGACAAAATTTTAATAATTAAATCAAACGATTTAAGTTTAACTGTGCATTTTTCTTTAAAACAGATCAAAAATAATAATCGTACTTTGGTTTTTGTCAGAGAAATACAAATCCATGGGCAGAAATATCAGGGAAGATACGGTAACAGTCATCTGTGAAAATGTCAGTCCCTTACGCTGCTCACCTTTTGAGAAAACAGTGAAAAACGGCCACAGTATTTCATTTCTTAAGTCTTTTCTCTTTAATTTTTGATCAAAAATTTTTTTGGTAACTGGTACGTATTACTCGTTTCTGGATAAATACACCTTTCCAATCAGAACAATTGTAACGGTATGTTTCTACCAGCACCATCTTTATACCCTGTAAGCTATATGTGAATCTATGGAGATTTTTGTTTCGGTATGCTTCCAAAGTATATGATACTACCTTTAACCAAAATGTCTTATTGCGTATTAGGTTATGGCGAAGTATTTCATATCATTATTTGGAAAGGCTCTATGTTCTGACATACATGTCTAGCTGATGTTTGTAGTTTATCTCTCTAAGGCGCTGTGTGACGTTTTGACCAACAAAAATTATGGCCACCGGCGCACCCAGGATTTTGTCTTGGGGGGGGGGGGGGCTCAAAGAAAACTTTTCTCCCACAAAACATTTTGTGATTCCCCCCCCCCCCCTTCCTCCTCTCCCTTTCCTTCTCCCCCCTTTTTTTTTCAGGGACCCTCTTGGGGGGAGAGGGGGGGGGGGGGGGGCTCAATCCCCCCGACCCCCCCCCCCCCCGCGTGCGCCACTGATGATGGCATCTTAAAGGGGCAAGCTTCGCAATTAAAATATGAAAACAAATGGCATGAGTCAATCCATGGTTCAAGCTGATTTGTATTTAAGCACTGTACATGTTCTATTTTTGGATCGGACATAATTTATGTCGAATTTGTATTCCATTTGTATTTCTTTATTTTTTTGGGTCATTTCTTACCAGAAGAAGAGCTCACCACCATTCCAACGGTTACTATATCTGATGGTAAGACATAAAATGTTTCAAGAGTTGGCTTAGTTCGTTGTTCGGTGGCTTGTTTGTGTTGTTGTTGGTTGGCTTGGTAGATAATGTATACAGTATTGTGTTTCAATTTAAAAAAATCTTTTTTTTTCTTTTACTATAATCGGCCTGATTTTCGTCCGTTTCCGTTCCTTATGAACAGGACTGACTACCACTCATCCAGGTGTTGTAACCACTGAAGGTAGGTCAACCAGATTTGCGATTCGGCTAAGATGTTTGGTGGCTCTATGGTGACAGCTTCGTCGACTGTTTATGTTTGGTGCTCAGTTTGAGTCGTACTGTATATCTTTTTATCATTTCTTTTCGTACAGAGATGTTGTCAACTGCACCAATGGCTTTCACAACTGAAGGTATGTAACATAAATCACCAATTTCTTGGTTGTCAGTGTTTTGGTGGCTGTTTTTTGTTGTCTTAAGCCCCTTTCACACCGGGCCTTACGTAGAGTTGCGTAGCGTTGCGTAGGGAGTACACTGCCCCACGCTGTTCCTACGCTAGTCTACGCTGGCTTACGTAACAATACGCAGAGTACGCAGGAGTACGCGACATGTACGCAAACAATTAAACATGTTAATTTTTTTTTTTCGCGTACTCTAGGCGTAGAGCACTGGACATCGGAAGTACGCAGTTTGTACGCAAGTCTACGCAACATTACGCTACTGTGCGCCATGCCGACGCAATAGTACGCTACCCTACGTCTGATATACGCAATACTACGCACCTGTACGCCAATCATATTATGCTGGTAGGTACGCGGTGCCTCTGCACTGGATACACAACCACACTACGCACATCTGCGCAGGCTCACCTTGAGTACGCCGCCTTATTTCGGCGTACATTATACGCAACACTTCGCAACTCTACGTATAGGCCCGGTGTGAAAGGGGCTTTAGTGTGAAAGGCCGGAGGATTCATTTCACTTTTCTTTTTTTTTTGTGGTTCTATAAACAGGAATGTCAAACACTTTTCCAGTGGTAACCACATGTATACGTCAATCAATTAAGTGGCTATACTTCGTGGTTTGTTAGTGGTTTTGATTTGTATTAAAGCTACGGATATTGGCCCAATTGGGTGCGTTATCTGTTATCAACATCAATTCAACTCAACAGTTGAGTGCATTGTTGGTTGGTAGATCTGGTTGAACCCAATGCGGGTTCTAATCATTTTCGTTTTCCGTTTTCATCATCAGGTTTACCTATAACTACTTCGGTGTTAACCACAACTGACGGTAAGTTGCATATTCATATCACTGATAGAATTGTTATGCTGGTGTGGTTATAGCATTGATCTCCTCTAATCATTTTCGTTTCCCGTTTTCATCGTCAGGTTTACCTATAACTACTTCGGTGTTAACCACAACTGACGGTGAGTTGCATATTCATATCAGTGATCAAATTGTTATCCTGGTGTTGTTATAGCAATGATCTCCTCTAATCATTTTCGTTTTCCGTTTTCATCATCAGGTTTACCTATAACTACTTCGGTGTTAACCACAACTGACGGTAAGTTGCATATTCATATCACTGATAAAATTGTTATCCTGGTATGGTTATAGCATTGATCTCCTCTAATCATTTTCGTTTTTCGTTTTCATCATCAGGTTTACCTATAACTACTTTGGTGTTAACCACAACTGACGGTAAGTTGCATATTCATATCACTGATAAAATTGTTATCCTGGTGTGGTTATAACATTGATCTCCTCTAATCATTTCCGTTTTCCGTTTTCATCATCAGGTTTACCTATAACTACTTTGGTGTTAACCACAACTGACGGTAAGTTGCATATTCATATCACTGATAAAATTGTTACCCTGGTGTGGTTATAACATTGATCTCCTCTAATCATTTTCGTTTTCCGTTTTCATCATCGGGTTTATCTATAACGACTTCGGTGTTAACCACAACTGACGGTAAGTTGCATATTCATATCACTGATAAAATTGTTATCCTTGTGTGGTTATAGCATTGATCTTCTATGTTCCATTTTCTGTAACCACAGTTACTGAGAAAACCACCTCTGAAGGTACTTCATAATTTCATGGTTGATTAGTTGCTTAATTATTACATGTAGTTGGTTGCAGGGGCGCGTCATTTTTTTTTTATATGTTTTTTTTTTTTTGTTGATCGTTTTTTTTTCTTTGTTTAAACTTCATTGGCTTACATTTCCACTTACCTCTACTGGGCAACTCCTTTTTTTTCTCCCCCTAAAAAGTGGCCCGGGGCAGGTGCCCCTGTTGCCCCATTTTTTTAACGCCACTTGTTGGTTTGAGCTGATTTCCTCTATTTGTTTGGTTGATTGCAAATCTTCATGCGGGCTTGGTTTTTTATATCAAAACTACTGTTACTGACTCAGGTGCTTCCCGATGTCTTTTTAATCAACAGCTTTGATAACCCCTACCCAAGTAGCAACTTCAACTCAAGGTAAGTTACGTGATTTAGCTGTTGATGTTCCGTTCGTATGTCGGTAAGGCCTATCTGAAATCGTATTTGTTGTTTTCTTTGGTCCTTTCCTATATGTGATCAGCAGGACTACCAACAACAACTTCAGATGCAGCCACGACCGAGGGTAAGCAATTTAATTTACCGGTTAGTCGACTTAATGAAGGTAAGTGAACTAATTTCATTGTTAACTAGTGGTTTGTTATTTTGGTTGAGGCTGTGGTGTTGTGTAATGGTATTATGTTGGTTGATTGGTGGGATGCGTATAGCTTCAAGCTGACTTTTTTCAAAGCTACTGATTTTGACTCGATTGCTCCATTTTGTTTTAAGTCAACGGCAATACCGACCACTATACTCCGGTGGTAACGTAAATTCAAGTCAAGTTAATATCTGGGCGATTGATGTGATATTTTCCGTTTGATTGTTACGATCTCGAAGCACATTTTGGTAAAAGAAAACAAAACAAATAATAATCAGCAACGAAGTATAACAACTTTGTAAACACTATGACTAAATACTACAGTGTTTAGTAACTACAGGAATAGTCATTCTGGTGGGCTCTATTCCTGGTTAAACAGGTATAAATATTATCATCAAATAACCACAAGGGAAACTGACTGAATTTAAAGTTATTGAAAGGGAACAAAGAAAACTTGACTGGAGAGGGATTCGAACCGGCCACCTTCTGAATACCTTACAGGCGCTCTACCAACTGAATGGCTGGATGGCTCAGTTAATAGAGCGCCTGTTAGTACAGTATTCTGGAAGTCGCCGGTTCGAGTCCCGCTCCAGTTAATTCTTCTTTGTTCACTTTTTAAGCAATAAATATTGTTGAAACGGAGAAAAAATTGGATGATCTCTGCGAGATTTGCCAAAGGTAAATCAGGAGCTTTACGAATCGGTCATGTTGACTAGATTTATGGTGACTGCTTCCTCGTCGTCTTATGTTTGCTGCTCAGTACGGAATCGGCCTGATCAGAAGGCTCAACATAAATATAGGTCAGAACGTTTTATTATCGTTTATTTCCTATTATATACTATTTAATACGACAAACCTTACCACAACTAAAGTAGGCAGTTTAAGTATTAAACCAGTTCGTCCGTTTTTGGTATAACTTGGTGTGTTTTGCTGTTTCTTTTGTTTGTTTCCATGGATAAATGACAGTGTTGTGTTAATTAGTACTACCCATGTTCTTCATCAACAGTACATACGACTACTTCGGTGGCAACCACAACTGAGGGTAATTATTTAGATTTGTAGTTTTCTTGAATATTTGCTTTGGGTTGTCATGATGTAGGTCACGACATCGATTTTAATTGGTTCCATTGTCTGTTTAAGTGTTTTTATCAAATCAAAACTCGCATAGCACGGTCACTCTCCATGTCACATTGAAAAAATCCAGTCGTATTAAAGGTAATATCATACTTTGGTTTTTCTGAAAGCCAAAAATATCAAGACAACAGTAACAGTCATCTGTGAAATTTCCAGACCCATACGATGCCCACTTTTGTTTAGAAAACAGTGAAAAACAGCCACAGTATTTCTTAAGTCTTTTCTCTTTTATTTTTCAACTTTTAAAAGATCAAACAGATTTTCGGTCGTTGTTTTACTAATTTCTGGGTAAATACAGCATTGCAGGCGGAAACATATCAACGGTATGTTTCTATCACCACCATCTTCACACCCTGTAAGTTATACATAAATCTGTGAATATTTATGTTTTGGTTTCTTACCAAAATATGATACTACCTTTAAACCAGGAAAGAGCTTAGACCATTTAGCAAATTAGTGCTTTCGTAACAACAACTACTTCATCAGATGCAAGATGCAACTACATGTACTTGCATCTGATGAAGTAGTTGTTGCTACGAAAGCTCATGCTCTTTTTAAGCTCTAGTTAGTCAATATAGTGCTACTCGTATTCTTGTATTTTATATGATTTATATTATAATTGCTTTTATGAGTAGTAATTATGATTCCAGGAGTGCAAAGGGAATTTGAACTGAGATATTATGATGACATAATTAGGTGCATGGATTCTTGTTTTGTAATTTAACTTTGATGAACCTGAGTGACGCCCAATCAAAAATTGACATTAGTGCAGTCAATGCCATGTTAAACATTAAACGCATCTTATATTGCTTTGGGATTTTTTTAATATTTATTCAAATTTATGTTCATCTTTTCTTACAAAAGATCCACTGCCAGCGTGTCCGAGTCCGGGGCCTTTGGGCCTTGAAGATGGCACCATTCCCAATGATCGCTTCACTGCGTCAAGCGAATACAGCAGTTCGTATGTTGCTTCTAATGCCCGCCTGAACACTCAGAAAGGCTGGACATCAGTGTGAGTATCTAACTGGCGAATGTTAACACCCATAAGATGGCCAGCAAGTGTAGTATCTTTTTAAATTTTTTGTAACAACATATTGTTTTCGGATGAATTCGACCGATTTGGCTGTAATTGACTTGATTGGGTGACAATGGTCAATGTAACTTTAACTATGATGTCAACTGATTAGAAAATTAACTTTGTCAATCGTAACTAATAATCTTATGAGCCCGTAAATGCCTTGGAAATTCATGAAGCCAAACGAGTTGCCTTTGCAAGTATAAATTATCACATGTATCATGTGCACATCTTAGTTGGTTGACTTCAATTCCTTTAATAAAATAACCAATCAGTCGACTTACGCAAAGAAAGTTTTTTTAGGGGCTGTTTTATTTCTGTAAAACTAATGCATACGGAAAACTAGACCAGTCAGTTCAAGAGCAAGTGGACATAGTAAGATGAATTGCCATCAGATGTAAGCATACCAGTTTGCGTGCACCCTATAAGTATTTACTACATAGGAATAAGTCTTAAAGGTAGTATCATACCTTTGGTTTTTGTCAAAGAAGTACAGATTCATGGGTACAAATATCAAGGAAGATACCGTCACGGTCATCTGTGAAAATCCCAGTCCCATGCGGTGCCTACTTCTTGCGAAAATAGTGAAAAACGGCCGAAGTATTTCTAAGTCTTTTCTCTTTTATTTTTGATCATTTTAACGGTATGTTTCTACCACCACCATCTTCATACCCTGTAAAATATAGGTAAATCTGTGAACATTTCTGTTTTGGTTTCTTTCCAAAGTATGATTCAGTACCGTTAAGAAAAGGTTAAGTGATTCGTGATGTCTTTATTTTGATATGTGGTCTAGTACCCGGTAACATCGTCAAAAGAGAAGGATAATTTGTATCCAAAAACAGAATAATATATACCATTTGAGATACAATAAATTATTACCCGAAGGCAAAATCTGTCAGAGACAGTAACACTTAAAGACAAGGTTATCATGAACAATCTTGATAACAGACAGATGGTTTGAATCTTACCATATCAGTAGAGATGAAGTGAATTCCTGGATCGAGGTGGACTTCATTGACAGCACGATAGTGTCTGGTATCATAACACAAGGTAATGGTGGTACATGGTATGTGCGCCAGTTCAAGATACTCTACGCAACACCACCTTCTTCATCTGCCTCTGACTACGTGACAGATGCCAACGGAGATATACAGGTAGTCCCTTGTTACTATTCAAAGCCTGTCTTTTCTCAATTTACTACAGACAATCCCTCCGCTTTTCTCCTATAATTTTCAGGCTTCAAATGTCTCCATATTCCGTACACAGTTCTTTAAATATTATTACCCCGAATGTTGATAATATTACTTGTTGTTTAGACCAGTAAGAATTCTGCACTACTTTATCTGAATCTGGTCTGTTTTTATCAGCCATTATAATATTGTTTCTACAAATCCAAACAGGAATTCTTCAACACAGTAACAGTGAAACCTCTTGTGTCAAAATATTGCCATCGAAAAACACAGATAAATCTTTGGCCGATTTTTTTGAAATTTAATTAGTACACGGTGTTTTCTTTAGGAAACCATTATAAGTTTAAGGGGTCACGTCTTATTAGTCACCTTTACTTACTCTTGGCTTTATTTACCTTGGCCTCGGCCAGTTACACTAATTGGGGACACCTTTTTCGAGTTCTGCTTATTTTCCAAAGCTGTTACTTCCCCATCACGTTTTGCCATGTAAGAGTATTAAGCTCGTGTTTTTTTTAGGCACATGGTGACACGGTTATAGGGAGTGATAACGTCTTCATTTCATGAAAAACCTCATTTTCCGTTTTCAATTACAAACAATTACGATTGTAACATCTTTTAACACATTCATCTGCTTGTAGATTGACAAATATTGTTGAAAAAATCACTCATTAATTTATGAAAATAAATAAATATAAGGAAATAATGTCAAATCCAGTGTAAAGATATAGAATATTTTACTCACTATTTAGTGACGTTTCACTGATAAGCTATCAGTTTGATGAAACTTGTCAGTGAAACGTCACTAAATGAGTACAATAATATGCCATCTTTACACTGGATTTGACATTATGAATTTCCATAAACATTAAAATAATTACGATTGTCTTTCGTTCCCGCGTCCGTCCCTCTCTGGCAGTTTATAAACACTAGACAATTCTTTTTTTTTTGGGGGGGGGGGGGGGGGCTCAAGTTCCCCGTAGCCCCCCCCCCCCCCGTAGAACCGCGCCTGACCGTAGGGTGGAATTCCCCTATAGGGTCATGCACAAACTTTACTGACCTAATTTTTAGTATTCTCGAAACCGATCAACTGTTTTGGTTTAGCATTCCCTATCTCATATCAACAAAATTCATTTTCCCATTATTTTGTTTTTTTTGCAGATCTTCGTCGGTAATGTGGACACAGACACGGCTGTGACTAATATGTTTCACCAGAGCATTGAAGCTACTGCGGTCCGTATTGAGCCTGTTAGCATAAGTGGAGGAGGAGCTGCTATGCGACTTGAGTTTCTGGGATGTCGTAATAATTAAAGAGAGCCTATTATACTCAAAATATATTCATTTATCATAATTTGTGTAGAATCAAAGGTCACTAAAAATCTGAATTTTGTCTGGATTTGTTTAATTATGGGTAGTCGTGTCAGTCAGATTACAATATCAAATAAAAAAAATAGAAAATAATAGCACTTTATTGACTAACTAGAGATAAAATGTGTATAAGCTTTCGTAGCAACAACTACTTCATCAGATGTAATTTAGTGGCATCATCAGGCAAGGTATATAATACTGTGGTCTATAGATAAAAGGTAATGATGAATCACTAATGTAGTGTGACAAAAAGCCAGAGTCCCTGCTAGCACGCGCCTTGCATGATGGGATGTAAACAATCGGTATTTTGTGCTGCACTGTGCACAGTGCAAATAATCGCGACTATTTACAAAAAGACACACTATTAGTGCGATTTGAATTGCAGGGCTCCAAATCCTGCTCCAAATTGCGATTATTTGTGTCGCGCTTTTGTGGTGTGTATATGAACGTGCCTAAAGTGACTGTATTTTGCATCATGATATTCCTGGTTTAATCTTGTGTAGTTCCTTTTTGTGTGGTTTTGGGCAAACAACACTAACAATTGGACCAAGTTTTTACTCACGAAACAGTTCCATATCACTTCACAATATGCTGTTCAGCCTGATATCTACGCTGACCCTTTACGAGAAGTGTGCAGGGTATATCGAGTGCATTATTTTGGGACAGTTTTTGCGTCACAACATGTCCCCCTTAGTGACGTGAAAATCTTTGTCTCTTTCAAACCCAGCATTTTTTGAGTCGCCAAATGAAAAATATTTACATGTATTTCGCAACCTCAGAAATTGATGCAACATGTAACAAATAATGCGTAAAATTAAAAAATATAAACAACAATATAGAACAAATAAAAGCAAACGTGGAATGTTTCATACCAAAACGAATCTTTGTTACTGATGCGGTAGGCTTATTTTTATATGACAGTTTTTATTTCTCTCAGATGTTACTTCTCATTCAAAGTATCAATTAATTGTTAGCTGAGTCGGCATGTGATTTTTTCACGTGCTCTCACAAGTACTTAGTATACAGTGCTCATCCACGTCGGTGAAGGGCAAGCCCGTGATTTGCATAAATATTATTCTCGCATATCGCTTTTGTAATAAAGCATAATTTTGTTAACGCCTTAACATTAAATGTGTCCTAGTGTTAAATATGATACAGATAGCCATGATAGTCTAACATGTATTAACTGTACAGTATAGCGCTTTCTAAATGATTTCTGTCCTCTTGTCAGTCTGCGATAAAAAATCCCATACGATTATAGGGATGGTACAGAACTGGTTTTTGCGACAAAACCGTTGCTGACAGTGAAAGCACATTATGTAATCCATCATATACCTTAACTGACAAACCTGAAGAAGTTTAAGGTCAATCAGCCATCTGGGTCACGAGAAAATAGTGAAAACCCTTGTACAGAGAACTGTACACATTTCAACGAATGAATAAAACGCTTCGAAGCGATTTATTCCAATCGAAAAATAGTTTCATTTATTTCTCAACGAATATGGCATTTCAGACAGAAACATTTCATGGGATGTTTTCTCCTATCATCACCATTATACTGTGTAAGTTTTATGTGAATCTGTCATCACGAAGTGTATATTTTTGTCTTACCAATTCTGTACCATCCCTTTAAAACGAGTCAGGCCCTCCTAACTGTTGTGGCAGTTTAAAACGTGTCTGTTATTTAAACCGAAAAATCTGAATTTGGCATTGAATAATCTGCTTTAAATCAAAAAGTATTTAGTTTGTCTTTGCTAAAAGGTATCATACTTTGTTTTTTGTCAAAGAAATACAGATTCATGGGAAAAAATATCAAGGAAGATACAGTAAAAGTAATCTGTGAAAATATCAGTCCCATTACGTTGTCCACTTTTTGAGAAAACAGCGAAAAACGGCCACGGTATTTCTTAAGTGTTTTCTCTTTTATTTTTGATCTTTTAAAAGATCGTTGTTTTAATAATTTCTGTATAAATGCACCATTTCAGGTGGAACAATTTTAACGTTATGTTTCTACCACCACCATCTTCATACCCTGTAAGTTATATGTAAATCTGTTAACATTTCTGTTTTGGTGTCTTACCAAAGTATGATACAACCTTTAAACAGAAACATCTGGATTTGGCATTGAATAATTTGCTTTAAACAAAAAAGTATTTAGTTTGTCTTTGCTTAAAGGAACATGACGGCTTCAAAGTTCTTAAAATTAACAATGCAGCATAACATGGTATTTCTAGAATACTTTATGAAGGTTTTCGTAAAAGTTAATCAGAAATATCGTGTAATTAAGGTCAATTAACGGAAAAAGCGAAATGTTTTCGCGAACACGGAATGATTTCAACAATTTCATTTCGAAGGTACAAAAGGATTATGAGGGCACTTTAAGATTATATTGTAATTTTGAAAGACCTTTCCAGTCATGATAAAGGCATGAACCGGTACCCCAAAACGCCCACGATCGCTCAACGAGGCCGGCGTGTACCTTTAAGTTGAAATCATGAGCAATTTTTTAAGAAATAATACCTTACTGGTTGTGTTAAGAAATTAACCCGGGACAAAATTGACCTATATTATATATACATGTAATCCGAACTTTTCAACTTTATTTATTTTTATAGAAAAATGCCCTTTAAAATATTAACATATATTTAATTCAAAAGTGAACAAAGAAAATTTACTGGAGCGGGATGCGAACCGGCGATCTCCTGAATACCGTGCAAGCGCTCTACCAACTGAGCCATCCAGCCCTACGTTGGTGGTTAATACCCGAATAGTCAATTCGTTCGTTAGTTATATATTTAAATATAATATTTATAAAAATGTTTCAGTTTTATTAAATATTAGTAATTAATTTAGTTTTTGGTGAATCTTACGTGCTACAATGCTATCTCAATGCTATTTTATAAAAGTAAAACATAATTTTGAAAAATTGTGATAGCATTTGTTTGATAGATGACAATAGAGAGAAAACGCTACTGAGGTGAAAACAAGGTTTCAAAAATTCCCTTGAATGACACCAAAAGAAAAAAAAATATGAACATATTTTGGATTGATCAATGATTAAATATTGCATCAGTGTGAATACTATAGAAGTAAAATTTTGTTAGTTTATTATCAACGAGTATTTCCAATCATCAAATATTGTTCAATTCGATTCTGGTGACAATAGCATAAAAAGAGGAATTCCCACTATATAAGGTGAACAGAATATTTCATGGTTAATATTCTTTGTTTTCATGGACCTTTATTTGTTCGTGTAATTATTTAAAAACATAATTTCTTATACTGTATATCCCTACAGCAGCCGAGTTTCTAAGCAATACACTGTACAAAAACATTAAAAAAACACACAAACAGAACATGAAATTGGTCGGAGTTCAAAGGTGAAAAAACAAAACATAGCACCAGTGCGTGTGCACACTATAAATCAGGGTGTATTTAAACCCACACATGTGTATAAGTGGAGAGCAGCAGCCCAGAGCAATTTGATCAAAAGAACGAGGTACCAATATCTGAACACATGAGCATATATGGTGTAACGTATCATACATAGATACATTGTATATACATGTACATCTGCCGGGACCCCCGTGCTGCATGTGCCCCCTGGGGCCTCTTAAAGACCCCAAAATTTACATTTGATCAAACGAACGAGGTACCACTTGAAACCAATTTCAAATGAACAGGCATAACACACAAAGTATGGAATGGCCCATGCCAGACAAATTTTCTGCTGCAAAGGGCCCGACAGACGTCCCTAGGGGGCCCGAAAAGAATTACCCTAGATCAAACATTGGAGGTACCACTTGAAACCAATTTTAAATGAAGAGGTACATCACCCAGTGCACAGAATGGTCCATGCCAGACACATTTTCTGCTGCAAAAGGCCTGCCAGACGCCCCCGGCCCCAAATGACCTCTACCAATAGACTTACATATAAATTCTTAGCGTCTTAAATCAACCACATATCCTTATGTAAATAACTTTTTTTTAATGTTCCAATGAGGCCCAAGCACATTTTTTATACCAAAAATAAACTTCATGCGTCTTAGCGTTTTTGAGATACGGCCATTTGAAATTTGCTTAAAACCTGCTTTTTTAGCTCGCGTGTCATCGTGCATTTTTTCAAGGCCATAACTTGATAATGGTAATATTTAGAGCTGAAATTTTTTATTCTTACTAACCTTATGCCCTAGATTCATAAATCACAGATGGACGTTTCGAAACTCCCACGGAATTTCTGTAATCTTCTCACCATTATTGTTGATCTTTTAAAGATCACAACAATAATATGTCCGGCAGTTGTTTCTGGATAAATACACCATTTCAGGCAAAATTAATTTAATTTCATGTTTCTACCTGCACCATCTTTATACCCTATAAGTTAAAGGTAAATCTGTGAACATTTCTGTTTTGGTTTTCTACCTAGAGGTGTCAAAGGTTGTTGCTTTATACAAGCACATTTTTTGTTTCGTTAATTAGTGGAATAATGACACGTGGTATTAATAAATTATCATATGATCCGATACTATAGACCTTTTCGAAACGGAGGCAATTAGGCTCAGGTTCCATAATGATTAGACTAGCTGGCTAGTCGTTGTAAGTCGCGGTGATCGTCTCTTCTCTCACGCAACTCTCGCGAAACCGCGCGAGACTCATGGCTACGGCGAGAGTTCGGCGCAGGACCACTCGAAGCTCTCGCCGTAGCCACGAGTCTCGCGCGGTTTCGCGAGAGTTGCGTGAAAGAAGAGACGATCACCGCGACTTACAACGACTAGCTTGCTAGTCTACATAATGATGTGTTAAAAATATAGGTTATGGTTTTTCACTGGAGCTGAAGCTCTGCTTTCTTTACAAACCAGAGAATCTACTTCCGCACCGCAACCAAGAATCTCTTTTGGATACCCTTTATTTTAGACTGGATTCATGAAATGGAGCCGGAGCCAGAGCCGGAGCCGGAGCCGGAGCCGGAGCCGGAGCCGGAGGCGGAGCCTCTGTTTCGAAAAGGCCCTATTAGGCTTATTAGCATATCATTGAAATTAACGGCATTCTTTGATCCAGTGTTCATAATACATTGATGTTTGTCTTCGTTTGCTTACGTTTATTAAAGGTGGGTCCAAGGAAATTCCATTTTTGTCAGCTGTTCAAATTCCCGATTGTATGGGCGAAAATAGTCTCGCAGTTTTTGTATCTGAGCCGGGCTTAGCTGAGCCTTGGGGACATCGATTCCCTCCGTAGGTCCTTTGGGGCAACTGTAGCCATGCATACAAGGGTGGTGCATATTCTCATCGTAATAGAACATTTCCTCTGCATAAAATGGGGCAAGCCCCAGAAACGTCTCGATTCTATTAAGCTCTGCATAAAGGTTATCGTTGATGCGCTCGTACTTGACAATGAGAAATCGATCTCGAGGAAAATATTCCAGCCACTTTTTAAAAGATGTGGAATACGTGCTATGTTCTACAAAGACACTGCTCTTTATCTGACCATTGGAATCGAATAGAATGTTTGCCAAACGACGTCCTTGTGACACTGCAGTCTCAGCCATTGCCTCTTTCATTTTTGTCTCGTCTCTAATTAGTTGCAGCTGGTAGATGTCACGACGCATATGGTGTCTAAATTGCGAGATGAGACGCTCAACTGGGTCTCGGACGCATACAAGAAATTTAACATGTCCTGGGAGATCTTTCTTGATTAATTTGGGGCCATTCTCCAACACAAAGTAGGCAGGGGATTTCTCGAAGGTGAGTTGGTTGCTTCTGCTGAATCCCATCCTAGCGCGGTAATATTCAATACCTTTGCTGTAGTGATCATTGAAGTACTGAGCCTCGAAAGGTAATGATACAATCTGTGGATGTATTGATAAGAACGCCTTCAACGCACTCGTTCCACTTTTCATAATCCCTATTCCTACAACATCCGGTAGACGTTGCTCGTACTCTAATTCCCGCATGGCGTCAATGGCAATGGCCCATTTCTCTTTAACGCTCGTTGTGGTTGGCCATTTGATAGATCCTTTCGTATCCAGTTTTAGGCCAAGTTTGGTCGACATCGACTTTTTGGTGAAAGCTTCCAGCGCCAAGTTGAGGTATAATGCTGCGTTCGGGTCATCGTTCTGTACAAAATAATTGTATTTCACATCCGTTTCGGCAGCTGGTTGCAGAATGCTTCCGTTTTGATATGCGTTAGATATAGAAACATCTCTGCGGTGATTCCTGCCAGCAATGTTTGTGTACTCATGGGGCACACCATTAAAGAAATACCCAATGACAATGTATACCAGTGAGAGAAGACCGACTGTAATTATCACAGGCTTGACTTTCATCTTGTCCATCTTGTCCGAGTGATTCTCCAAGATATGTGTAGGCCTACCTATCGGACGGTCTCCCAATTCAACCAGCCCTGTTGAGGTAAAAAAAAAGGCGAACATGAATAATATTAACATTGAATATTAAAGGGTCTCTGCAATAGGAATATTATGGCTTGAACATGTGCCAAAAAACAACTGTTTTATGGGGCTTGTTATTTTAGCCACTTCCTCACACTGTTTCAGGGTTAACAACAGTTTTTTTGTTTGTATGCTGATTAGAATTTCCATATTCATGAGCAAAACTGTGATGTCATCTGGGTAACCGAGAGCAGTAACCCAATTGATTTTTGCACGAAAAGTTGGGGTTGTTTTATAGGTTTTCTGACAGATCCTTTCCTCCTCAATGGGTTTTATTGTGCCGAATAATGTTCCTTTCACTCAACAGGTGGTGTTAATATTTTTGTTAAGTTTTCCTCTTCATTTTTTATGTTTTGTTTTCGTTATACTTTTGCTGTTGGTTCCCCACATGAGCATGCATGAAAATCCCCCATAATGCAATGCCATTCAAAGGAAAACCAAATGCTAGTTTGAAACCAAAATAAGTCTTGCCATAATGCCATTCATTATTTATCAGTATATTCTCTGTTTGAAGGCAATGCAATAGCCTGAATGAAAAATAAAGCACTACGGGATCCCTTTAATGATTTTTAGTCGGGAGACTTCACCGACGTGGATAAGCACTACGTTGAGTGCACATACAAAAAACAAATCATGCCCTGGCTCAGGTGGGATTCGAACCCACGATGAATATAATCCAATATCGCGGCGGGTACCGCAATAGGGTTCCGCGCTCGTGACGTCACATTCAGAAGTTCGGACAAACAAGTCGCACGTGGCCCCATTAACTTACACATAAACGTTGTGAAATTTTTCCGAACATCCGAGAAACATGTCGATAATTCTTTAAATAGCTCGAGCGCGGAGTATGAATGATTTTGGTCGGGAACGAGATAACGATATAAATTAGGCTTGCCCTTCACCGACGTAGATCGGCGCGACTTTTTGGGTCGCGCTTTTTGGTGTGTGAGAACGTGCCTACTGTGTACAAAGCACATTCACTGAAGCGTGACTCATTGAAGCGTGACTCTGTATCCGCGTATCCGCGGCTACAAGGTATAGGCAAGGTGATTGGCGGGGTATGTGCCTTAAGTTGTACAATGCTGGTTGTTTTAAAAGAACAAAATTGTGGGTAGCCGTGTCAGTCTATCGAAATGATAAAGAAAATTAAGGTAGCACTTAAAGACTAACTAGGGCAATAACTACATGTGGGGTTCCTGAAGTTTAGTACACTTAGGCTAGGTTTAGTACACTCAGGTAGACTGGTACCCAGCTTCTACTTACCCAGAGTTTTTCGGAACTAGAGACAGATGCTATGTGTTGCGTCTGGCCAGATGAAAGGGGCTACCTGTACATTTTATAGATGTTGTGGCGCATCCTGGAAGGGGGGGGGGGTTTGTTGGAAGCATGATGGGTATAGACATGTGCAAATCCTATTATGCGTGGATATCTCAACAATAATGAAAATTCTAAATAACTTCCTAGGGCCCTTGGGTTTTTTTTTAACGTGTTGGAATTGTGCTTAAAACAAACGTTTACATGGTGTTCTTGAGGTGAAGGATATGCAGGATGGTAAGAATGTGGATAAGATATCCCTCCCCGCCAGTGACCAATAAAAGACAATGAAACTATGGACCGTGTGTTGAGTGGCCTGACATAAGAGTAACGTTTATATTTGGGAAAAGTCTGTTGACCTCCGAAGTATATACATTATTTAAGATAATTATTTGTTTTTACCAATGAGGGTCCAAACGTAAAGCATTTGTGGAGGAGTACATGTATGATCCAGCAGGAAGTATACTCCCCTCGCAATGGCGATTGCTTCATTGACATAATTATGTATGTCATCACTCACAAGTGAAGCAAGTATTGGAGCAAGGGAACAACCTCTCGAGAGGAGTATAAGGGGAAGTGTCGTGGCAGTATTGGAATGCCCTTATAGGTACACTCCCCTGAAGAGTGTACCTATAAGGGCAATGTGAACATCAGAATTATGCACCAGATGCATGCGTATTTACTGTACGGTGTAAATTAATGACCCGAAATTTCCATATTTGAGTATACTTGAGTATAATTCAGGCTGCTGAATTTGGTACGAGATGAACACGTAGGGTAAATGTGCCATGATTCGAACACTTAAGCAATTTTTGATTATTTGACCTTCTTAATGTTTGTTTCTCTCAACTATTTTCACTGATGAACAACAAAGTGTAGTTATTATATCCAAGTTGATATTTTATGAAAGTTTTTTGTGTCCTTGAAGTGAAATTGACTTGAAAATAACCTTAATTTTTGCCATGATTCGGACACACATGAAAAAATGCTGAAAAAACATGCCTTGCAAAATAAAATAATACCTCATCGATCAATGCAGTGGGCAAATTCTTAAGTTGCCACCATTTATTTTCCAAAAAAGTGTAATTTGACTGCCCGTCCGTGTGCACGACTCCAGTGTGTACAAAGTCAATGTCGTAGATATTAGACTCGCCATTGACGAAATGAACGGCAGTCAATGGAGTGGAGTGTAAATTCGGGAGATGCCGGCATTTCTTCTAAAATGGAACATACACAAGCCACAAAATTACTTTGGCATATTTTTAGCGATTCTGGGGGCCTGGGTAGCATCAATCAATGGAGTGTCAGAAATCATGGCACATATACCTTGGCTTCTGGACAAGGAAATTTATGCAAGTTCAAATTGGCAACGCAGCTCTCCATAATTTGGACCTTGATGGTATATTGATGAACAGAATATACCAGTTTCATATCAAAAAAATCCTGTTAAATTTAATTAATTTTCTGTGTTTTTAAATAATGCATTTTCTCATAACCCTATTTTTAACAGGGCTCTTAAGTTAAGGATCACACTTTTTTTTTTACTTGAGGCTGCACCCCAATTTCCTATCAGAAAATGTGATATTTTATAATAGGAATTGGATCATGTATGTGGCATCGTTGTTTAGTCTAATAGGCCCTAGGCCTAGTGCACCCGTCGGAAAGAATTCCACTGATGACCATAATTTTGTGCACAACTCTATAAAACCAACAGAGGGCGTTTTGAGCAAACTGGCTTTGTACAGTTTGTAGGTAAAAGAACCCTGTAAAACTCACTTTTCAGACATTCTACGATAGTTTTCCACACCTGAGATTGAAGTTTATCATAATTTGTATCCAATAAGTTAACTCTTGGAGGATATAATCCTTTTCCCGTAATGGTGATCAGTGGAATTCTTTCCCATTTGCATCATTGCACATTTCGGAGCATCCGAATGCTTCCGAAAACGTTGCTTCCGAAGACCTGCCGAAGATGACGTTCGTTGTGACGTCACAGGTCATTTAAAGGGATGGTACAGAATTGGTAAGACAAAATACACTTCATAACCACAGATTCACATAAAACGTACACAGTATAATGGTGATGATAGGAGAAAACATCCCATGAAATGTTTTCGTCTAAAATGCCATATTCTCTGAGAAATAAATGAAATTATTTTCTGATCGGAATAAATCGCTTCGAAGCGTTTTATTCATTCGTTTAAATACGTACATTTCTCTGTACATGGGTTTTCACTATTTTCTCGTGACCCAAATGGCTGATTGACCTCAAACTTCTACAGGTTTGTCTGTTAAGGTATATGATGGATTACATCATGTGCTTTCACTGTCAGCAACGGTTTTGTTGCAAAAACCAGTTCTGTACCATCCCTTTAAATAAAGTAATAACATTCACTTTTTGGCTCAGATATTTACTGTTTTGTATGTTTTTCAGCGTTTCCAACCCTCTTGAAACAATTCTAAGGCGTTCCATGCGATACAATGTCAAAATGTTGGCTACAACATACATATCTGGGGCATTTTTGGTCATTACCTGTTTTTTTTTCTACGAAAGGAATTAAGAGTGTTCCGATAAAGCCCTAGTCGTGTGCAGCGCCACCTACCGGTGGTTCCGGGAACATTGCGTCTAGAATTTAGGTGAGTAGAAGCTGGGTACTAGCTAACCCGAGTGTACTTAACTTCAGGAACCCCCTTCATGTGGAAAAAAAATTGATACGTACCACTCTAGTGTAACATAATGCTTTTTTCACGTTTTTCACATATCAAAGTGTGACGTCATCCGCATAATATACGTGAGCTTGCCGAACCTGACTAATGTCGCATCTTCGTGACCGTCTTTTACTACATAACTTCCCCCAGAAATCAAATCCTAGGGCCCTCTTTCCGCAAATTTAACCTTGGTAATAACATCACAGTAGTCCAATTATGCAATGTAGTACATTAAAATGGCTGCCGCTGCATTCGAGGTGTATCGCGTTGTAAGTAAAACCATAGGGGGTTAGTGTAGTTTACGCCACTCGTATTATTTTCAGTATTCATTTAGCTTCTACCATAAACTAACTCACCTGAATACGTTACTTGTGGTGTCCTCTTCAATGTCTGCAAGCTTAAATTTGTGGAAAGAGGGCAGGGCTTTGATTTTTGAGGGAAATTATGGGGTAAAACGGTATAAAGGCGATGCGACATATTTTGCAGACGAAATGCTTAGCTTAGCTGAAGAAAGTCTGGTTTCCGCCCTTATTTCGATGAGCCTTGATGTGTTGGGTCTGGTACCAGACTAACTGGACCAGATCATCGGTGATTGGCTGCTGAAAAAGTCCTTCAACACAGGTAGTTCGTGTCAAAATGGCGTAAACGCGACTGAAAAGCTGTGTTCAACTTCGCAATAAGTGCAGGGTAAGGAAACCTTCTTTTTTTCACTGAAATATTGCCGAAATATGTTCATTTTAGGGTTTACAGGACCCATGAATATTTGCTTTAAGTAACAAATCTCATTTTGGAACTGTAGAAGCTAAATAAATACTGAAAATAATACGAGTGGCGTAAACTACACTAACACCAACCAGGGGGGCTAGGAAAAAACAAAACACGTAAAACTCACTTTTCAGATGCTACTACAGCGTTACACACGTGAGATTGAAGTTCATCAACTCTTTTCCCGTGGTGATGGTGGGCATCAGTGGAATTCTTTACGTGTGTGTCCAGCAAAAACGGACTCGACAAAGACCAGTCTCAAGTCTCATAACACTGCATACGTACTAGGCTCAGAACACTAGCCACGGATACTTGAATCCAGCTGCCACTGATCTAGACAAACTGAATAACTGAAAAGATCAGTTATCATGACTCATTGTCTGCTTTGGTCCGGTGATCCTTTTCTTCATATCCAATTTTGAATATTGTCCCTGTATTCAAATCTGCTCAAAGCTTACGTAAGAGAGCTCCACACATTCGGTCAGAGTTAATGCAAAGCCCCCATGGCCAGGGGCGTAGGAAAACAAATGGTAAGCGTTATCTGTAGGGTACGGTTGCTGAAAAGGAAAATAAAATATATATTTTTTGGGGGGAAATAACAAAAATCAAGTCGAATCCAAAGTGAAAAACCAACTATTTGTTACATGTAAGACCCCCAAACATTTAAAAGGACATGCAGTGACTAAGGTAAACATGGCCGCCACATTTTTAAAGAAAAATTTAATTAATGGTCATTTTAATGGATTAAAAAAGACTAATAATACGGGCGTTTCACAATTTAGAGCGCCACCAAGAGGGCAGCAGGGAGAGGCCGATTTCGGTGCATGATGGGAAATCGGAAATTTTTCCCCTATACGTTCAACGTTATTGCTAACTCTTGGGTCGTTTTGTGCGTTTATTTCACGTGTTATCACAATGGTTTATGTTTGCGAAGCTTTCTGATGCACAGCACACACATCCAAACTGGAAAACATTGAGAAATACCATTGGATGAAAGATATACGGTGGGTTAAATGGCGAAGACGATTGAACGTATAGGGGAAAAATCTCCGATGTCGAAAATTTCCCATCATGCACCGCGTAAATCGGCCTCTCCCTGCTGCCCTCTTGGTGGCGCTCTAAATTGTGAAACGCCCGTATTGAAAGTGATATGTAAAACAATACACGGGTTTACACTTCTAAAAAAGCGCATGCGTGGTAGTGCCTCGTTTCGAAGTCGCGATCAAAACCGCCGAAGTGTAAACACGTGTATTGTCTTCGACAATGGACGGGCTTACACTTCGGAAAGTGCGCATGAGTGGAAGTGCCTCGTTTTGAAGTTGCGATGAAAATCTAAGATGGCTGCCATGGTGTAAACCCGTGTATTGGGAACTTGTGTCTGACAAAGGTTTGTGCCTACTGTCCACTTAGACAAAATATATGAAAAAAAAGAGCTGACCCGTGTAAGCTAAATGAATGCACCCCGTATGAGCCAGACCCACTGAACTATGCAAACTGGATAGATCGCGGGTGCAGTGATTAGACGGCTAGCCGTGAAGTCACCAACGGCCATGTTAGTATATATTCAGCACAATACTCATTGCGCCGCATGACTGCACAGCACGCAGTGCAACTGCGATTCACTGCATACACCGGCTGCCTCGCCTGCCATTGTATTGAATATCCCAATATTGGCCGCACAGTTGCTTCATGGGCAGAGTTGCTCGACCTATCCATTCGTTTAGCTCACCCGGGTTGACATCAGTCAACCTCGTCCCCATTCTTTCGCTTGTTTTGTGCAGTATAGCAGGACCGTTCCCATAAGTAAGGGCTGACCCGAGTTAGCTTAACAAAATAATGCACCCCCAGTTTTGTATAGATCAGTGGCCAGACGAGACAAAATGGCAGACGGCTGTTTTGAAGTTCACAACCGTAAGCGTGTAAGAAAATTGTATTTTTACACTGAAATTTGTACGTAATGATTTTGTATATGTGTGTGTTTGTTTTTCAGCCATTTTCGTTGACGACTTTTATGCAAAGAAACAAGAGCATGACAGAGGATCACCTGTGACCAGGGTAACAACTTGTTACCATTGTAAATACTACACACGACGACCCAAGAAAACTGTTCAGCAGAATCAAGATGGACTGGGTATTGATGAATGGTACATAAACAGCTAGCAAATTTCAGTGACTTCAAAAGCGCCGGGTCAAGGGTACGTACAGTATAACACGCATGAATATGTCTTGTTTGCACGCAGAGGTACCGAGGATATGCACTTATCTATGTGCAATTTCCAGGCTTAGGCAAATTGTACACAGACCGGGTGGATTACATTGCATCCGCTAGGTCCGATATTCAAATTTTTTCCCCTGCATTTGATGAACGTACCAAAAATCATTACAATGCATTTGCTTGAAGTATCTTTCCTTGGAACCTAAGTCATTCAAACAAATCCTCGGTGAACAATTGTTTCACTGAAAACCTGCGAAGAAGATGCGAATAGCTCAACCCTAGTATTCAACCCTGGCTGTCCTAATCCCTAACTACTCTAACCATAGGCTACTCTAAGTTCTAACCCGAGGTTATGTACGTAAGGGAAAGACACGTCATGTGAAAAGTGCAAAAACTAATGGATAAAATGGTAACTCGCCAAACTCTAAAACTAGTTTTCGCTCAGGCGCAGACATGACAGCTGTGTCATGTTCTATTTTACAGTAGCCGATACCTGACCTAAGATTTTTCATAAGAGTCGTCATGGAATCTTTGGTCAGGGAACCAGACTATGGTCTGGCTAGTCTAGTTAGTCTGATACCCCTAACCCTACATATCAGGAGTCCTCAAAATGAGAGGGGGAACCAGACTATATTCTCGTAAGCGGCCGTCCATGCGGCCGTGACAAATTGCATCTTCGTTACCGATACCGTTTTTACCACAAAAATTCCCCAAAAAAATCAAAGCCCTGACCTCTTTCCACACATTTTTTTCTTGAAAATTGAACAGGACACATATTTTTAATTCCTTTAATATAGTTATCCGTACCCTTCCGGATAACGCTTACCAAAAAAAAAGTTGAAGAAAGAACTAGAAGTAAATTTTGTGAAAAATCATGGATTATCTCACCCCATGAAATGGTACGCTCCCCCAAAATCCGAATAAAAAAATTGAAGCATCCGTGATGATAATGTACATTTTTCAACAAAGGAGTTATCTGTTTTTTGCAAATGAACTCTTCGTTTGTAAATTTTTGTGGGGAGGGGGAATCTTACTCTCAATAATGGTTAGTAACATGCATCATGTATCACAATCATGTGAAGTGTATGTTGCTCCTTGTTTTTGAAATCTCGTAATTGAAATGTGGCTTATTCTTTACATTGATGTTTTTCTTCTAAAGTGCATAATAACCAAAACATGTATTACAAAACCAATTTAAACCTAACGAGGCTAAAATATCAATCGATACTACTTATTTATATATCAACCACGTACAAAACTGCTGCTATGATAGCAAACATGTTTTTAATAAGGTAATAATCGAATGATAATATTACAATAATGTTAACAGCAGCTTTAGGACGAGATTACCATATTGTCATGTACAAACTTTATTTACCTATTTGTAAATATCTTCCAACCCGATCGACTTGAAATTGATACATTCTGCTATTGCGAGCATTCTCTCTCTATAAAAAAACAATGGACGGTGATAATGTTTCTTTAAAAGGTTCGTGAAACATTAGGGCGAAGTGAACATTTCCCCTAACAACCGATTTCTCCCTAACGTTGACTTTTATAGCAAAACGTTGCCCCCAACGTAGGCTTTAACGATATTATAATAGTATACTAATACTATTGTGTGATATGGAATTTCACGAAAGTACCAATACCATTCACTGCTTTACATAACCACTATTTCAAAACCCAATCGAACATTATCACACTTGATATAAATCGATATTAACTATTTATCTCCAGACCACACACAACATACGGTGTCATAATAGTATCAAACATCATTCTAAAAAGCTTCTACGTCATGATGACGTAACTGTTCGGCGTGGACCAAGTTTGGTTAAGATTGTTTAAAAGCGACAAAGTTGGGCCTACAATGTCCCTGTGCAAAGTCTATGGGAATTTTGGCGACAAGAAGAGGAAAAGAAAGGAAAACAACGGGAAAAAACAACAGCTTTTCGCTCACGCGGAAAAGCCAAAACAAGACTCTAAATCCACTAATCACGTGAAATTGAACTATTAACATACTTTAATACTCACTGTACCCTAGTCATTCGTGTTAACAATAATCCTGACCATCAAATAACAAGGGAAAATCGGTGGGCTACTTTTTAGTCATTGAAAAGTGGACAAAGCAAAACGACCTGGGGTCTACTTCACCAAACGCTTCGTAACCTACTATCAATCGTAGGACTTTTGATGCATTGAAGCCCTACGTAAAAATAAGTCCCCTACGATTGGTTATCCCTCGTAACTCGAGTTAAGATTGATCGCAGGATTTCGTGAAATCGACCCCTGGTGAACCAAGATAATAGACAATGGGGACACCGCCGGCAAAGGGCTGGAAAGCTATTTAAGCAAAGCACCGATGTGGTTTTCTTGGTGTCGGAGATTCGAATCCCGCTCCAGTCAACTTGTCTTTGTTAACCTTAATTATGATAAAGACTGGATTACCTTTGATATTACCTCGATATGGTAGGGAGCACTATTTTAAAATCACGGTCATGAATTACAAAAATTAATAATCTGCCTGATACGTTTGAAAGATAAAATCGCTGTGCTTTGTATCTTGGAGTTTTCAATCATGTAAAAGGTGCAGTTGATGTTTATCATTGGTCATATTCATCGCTGAATGTCTCTGGCTTGACGCCCGTTGTTTCAGTTTAATAATAGAAGTCATCGTTCATCCACTCCCGATCCATGCGGTGCGTCTATACAATTCAACAAAACATATTGAAATGTGTGTTTACAGCTTGAAATGTACACCGTTCTTCATACCTTTTGATTTTCCGTGCACTGAGCTTATTGTACAAAAACCAGCAATTAAACAAAAACTGGTAAAAAGTTTTGACAGTTCCAGTATTGGCTCACTGGTTTCTTTTGGGAGCGGTTTGAGAAAGTTTCAGACAATTCTAGGAGATATAAATAAATTATGAGAACGAAATAAATCATTCATAAAGAAAAATACCTTATTCTGTGTGTGTATAAACAAAAAGTGTGCCTTTTGTATTCACCTTTTGCAGACATTGGGGAAAGGTTCCATTTCCCCCGATTCAACAATGTTATTTTTTCTTGGATGAATGATTATATTCTTGAAACAAACTTACCATTGTGGGGCTACGAGTAACATACGGTAACGTGAAATTATCATCGCTGTAGCTATAGTCCATGTCCTAAAGGTAAAATAAAGACACGGATTTTTGCTAAGCTTGAAAGATGAAGAAGAAACGTCCATGATAAAAAAAAAACTCGGAAAAGCAGAAGATAGAGTTGAGGTTTCAATTTGAAACGACCTATTATTATTATTATTAATTTCTGGTAATGACACCAAGGATTCCTCAAAAGTGCCCTAGGCACTGTAGCTCGAAAGCCTGATGATGAAGATACAGTTTTAGAGGTGGGAGGAAAACCCCAGAGTAACATTCTGGGTACAACCCACAGAATCAGGTAGGGACTGAAAACCCAATCCATTTGTGGACCGAGCCGGACTTGAACCCGGTCCGCAGAGGTGAAAGGCGAGGAGAGCCTACACTACGCTCAGTAGTGTAGACACGTCCTCAGACCTGGGGGGTTGATCGTGTAGCTGGGTCGTTCTTCCATATACGTTTGTGCACAAAATAATTTTTTATATAAATATAAAAAGTGAAAACCTGGGGGGGTTGCAACCCCCCTAGCCCCCCGGGATCTACGCCCATGGCTACGCTACACCAACCTGATTCCCCAAAGTACATTGCAGGTTGAAGGAAAACTCGTTGGCAGTTCATACGACTGTTGATTTAATTCTTTGTTCTACTTTTTGCCAGCTTAGAGTGTGCATGAGAACAAGCAGAAAGCCATGTTTTACTTTCAAACACACTGCAAGAATAGCAAATACCGTACCTCCAAGTAGCGTCGACCACTCAAGGAATTCATCTGCCATGCTTCTGGTTGGTGGTCAAACATACTTTGCTTCTGTACATTCCTGATTGCACGTTGGAATGCCACAATAGACATGAACATGACGAGGATAACAATAGCAACTGAAGTAACAGCAATGGCGATGATACCTCCACTGCCATTGTTACCTGTTGCACAGTGCAAGGAATAGAAAAGTTATTACTAAGCATTCACGAACATTTCATGGCGATTCTTTTTATAGAAGTAATGTTTGTACTGCCAGTGCGACGAGTTAGAGTGTTTATAACCTCCGAGGTTATATTAGAATTTTCATTGTGAGTATAATTACAAATGGGGTATCAGGGAGACACATTAGCAACTAAAAAGGGTTATTAAGGATAAATCGGAACTTTTTCATTTCTCCCTAAGGTACCAGCTACCTTTTACCGACATATTTTGATTGTACATATTGTAATAGAAGACAGAGAATGCTCTGAATATGAACATTATGTCAATTTCAAGTTTATGGGTTTGGAGGATGTTTAGGAATGTAGGTAAGTAAGGTTTGTGCACGACCCTATGGGAAAATCTCCCTAAGGTCCCATCCTCGATTATTATTATATGTATTTGTTCCTGTTTACTTCTTTCAATGTTATCGTTGGCATATGCTCTCTTTATCAATTGCTAAAATAGAAACAAAAATGTTCTGCCAAATTTTTGTTGCAGTGGCAAAATAGTCTGAGAAACTTGAATTATTTTACACTCGGAAAAAAATACTTTCATTTATAAACTCAATGCAAACGGAGGCTTACCAGGTATCTCACAATATATTCCACTGAAATGATCGGTACACCTGTAAATAAGTAATGGAATTGGGACACATGTGGTTATATAAAAAAAACATTATTTGAAAACAATTTTGGAATAAGCTCGCCAAAATAATTATGGCGACATCACATGCCCTTAATTCAAATCAGGTAATAAACTGCTGAAAACTGCTCATCAGCCAAAATAACCTGAAATGTATCAAATGCTTAGAGTCAGGAGGGCCTGACTCGTTTTGATCCTTGCAGGATCCTCTCATCCATTCGTTTGTGTCTCTTTCACCTGACATTAGATGTAACAGATTGATGATGTGGTTTTGTTGTCTCGTATGGCGGATGGTCTTACTTCATGGACATTTGACCAGACTTACATGCAGGTGTAAATGTAATCTGGGAATTCCCCTTCTTGTGAACAGGTTCCTCCGTTCTTGCAGTAGGATTCGAGACATCCTGAGGTTGGACCTGGAAGTGACAACGAGTGAAAATCATCGCAAATTAGTATCTGAAATAACTTACACAGTAAAACGCTGCACTCCAGAAATATAAAATATTTGAATTTATTTTTCCTGAAATGTACAATTACAAATGGGGTATAAGGGAGACACGTAAGCGTGAACAACTGGAAATTGGGAGACATCGTGACTTAAGGAGACTTTTCGATGTGTCCCTATATCAGCAACCTTTTAAAAACATATTTGTATATCCATATTTAAATAGAAGACAGAGAATGCTCTCAATATGAAGATATGTCAATTTCAAGTTCATGGGTTACGGGATGTTTAGAAATAGGTAAGTGAAGTTTTGTGCACGACCCTATGGGAAAGTCTCCCTAAGGTCCCAACCACGGTTATATGTATTTAAATAAATTCCACGTAATGTTGTTTTTGATCATTATAAGAATTATTTTACAATTTTGTTAAAGCTCTTGTTAAATGCACAATCACATTTCAGTACACTTGGAATTTTATAGACAAGATTTATTTGAATGAATTTTTCTGTTACCCTTTTAAAAGTCTCTGAGCAACTTTGTTTTTCAAATTAAAACTTAACATTACACTATAATAACTGAAACATACTTGCAACAACGGTTCCAAAAGCATCAATCGTGGAACCATTCAACGGTCCATTGCTGTTCATTGTTTCGACTTGAATCACGTCTAGTACATCATTGAAACCAACGTCATCGTTTGAAGGGTACATTATCTGGGTGTTCACGACCAAACTGCCATTTCGCACCGAAACGAGCACCACCTCCACCACAGTACCTGTCCTGCCATCGCCCCTCAGAGCAGCCATGACCTATACGAAATTGAAATACGTATTTCTGAATTAAAGACAGTATCATACTGTGGTAACATACCGAAACAGAAATCTTCACAGATTTACCTATACCTTACAGAGTATAAATATGGTGATGGTAGAAACACACCATTACGATGTTTCTGCCTGAAATGCTGTATTTATCCCAGAAAAAAAGAGTCCAACCAATGGACAACATTATTTTTGATCTTTTAAAGATCTAATTAAAAGAGCCTTCAAAAAAGGCTTAAGGAAAACTGTGGCCGTTTTTCACTGTTTTCTCAAAACGTGGGCACCGTATGGGAATTAAATTTAAACAGATATTACTGTATCCTCCTCGATATTTTTGCCCATGAATCTGCATTACTTTGACAAAAGCCAAAGTATGATATTACCTTTAACCTGAAACGAATACGATTTTTTGTATGGAAAATTTATTGACCGCATTCCCAACAGGAATAGAATAGAAATCTCACCCAGGTTCTCAAGGAAATGGAAAGCTGTATGAACTCAGGAGACGTCTGGTTGTTATAAGCTGACGTGAATACCACGACCAGTATTCTCAGCTGCATGCTGAACGCTTTAAGTCCTGTGTGAGTCATACGGGATGAAGAAATCTAGGATGATTGATGGGAACATAAACTAGACACTTAACCAGAAAGTTCAAACAAAATCAACCAAAAACTGTATAAAATTAGGCTACTATTTCACTAACCTACTAGGTCGGTTGTTGTTGCTGGGTCAGTTGGTGATGCTTGGTCCGTTGTTGCTTCTGGGTCAGTGGTTGATGGTCGGTCAGTTGTTGCTGGGTCACTGGTTGATGGTTGATCAGTTGTTGCTTCTGAGTCAGTGGTTGGTGGTTGGTCAGTTGTTGCTTCTGAGTCAGTGGTTGATGGTCGGTCAGTTGTTGTTTCTGAGTCAGTGGTTGATGGTCGGTCAGTTGTTGCTTCTGAGTCAGTGGTTGATGGTCGGTCAGTTGTTGTTGCTGAGTCAGTGGTTGATGGTCGGACAGTTGTTGTTGCTGAGTCAGTGGTTGATGGCTGGTCAGTTGTTGCTTCTGAGTCAGTGGTTGATGGTTGGTCAGTTGTTGCTGAGTCAGTGGTTGATGGTTGGTCAGTTGTTTCTGAGTCAGTGGTTGATGGTTGGTCAGTTGTTGCTGAGTCAGTGGTTGATGGTCGGTCAGTTGTTGTTTCTGAGTCAGTGGTTGATGGTTGGTCAGTTGTTGCTGAGTCAGTGGTTGATGCTTGGTCAGTTGTTGTTTCAGAGTCAGTGGTTGATGGTCGGTCAGTTGTTGCTTCTGAGTCAGTGGTTGGTGGTAGGTCAGTTGTTGTTTCTGAGTTAGTGGTTGATGCTTGGTCAGTTGTTGTTTCAGAGTCAGTGGTTGATGCTTGGTCAGTTGTTGTTTCTGAGTTAGTGGTTGGTGGGTCAGTGGTTGATGGTAGGTCAGTTGTTGCTGGGTCAGTGGTTGATGGTTGGTCAGTTGTTATTTCTGAGTCAGTGGTTGATGGTCGGTCAGTTGTTGTTTCTGAGTCAGTGGTTGATGGTAGGTCAGTTGTTGTTTCTGAGTCAGTGGTTGATGGTAGGTCAGTTGTTGTTGCTGAGTCAGTTGTTTGTGTGTCAGTTGTTGACACCAGATCTGTAGTTGTTACTTCGACAGTTGTTGACGCTATTTCAGTTGTTGGTTCGCCTCCACCTGTTGAACATAAAGATTAATCAATCGAATTTCAATTTACCTCATCCTGACAATCATGAAATATGCCTCATTGTCTCTCCAGATGTTGAAGAATTGAAAGTTGTGAGAAATAAACTTTCACAAAAATGATTTCAATACAAGAAGTATGACCAGGGATAATAGTAATACGCGCATAGAGACGTCATACGTTGATTGTGATATGCGCTATATAAAAACGGTTTATTATTATTATTATTATTATTAAGAAGTTAACTATTGTATACCCTTTTTAAATTTGTGAAATACCCATAATTATTTAGAAACGCTTGCCCCCCCCAAAAAAAAAAAAAATCGAATGACTATAAGCAAGCTGCCAAAAGCCGTAACGAATTAGAATGCTGTTAGAATGGAATTTTAAATTGAAAGGCAATTAATTTTAATCACTTGACGCTTGTAAACATTTGCTTGCACATGAAGTGAAATCGAACAACTATTTTGAGGTGCAGTTTCAACGCTACATGGAAAGACGCAGCGTTTAGATTGTCTGCTCACTTGCCGAAAATGACATGGGAAACCTATATTAAATAATGATTTTTCAGCCCAATACTCACATTCAGATGATTCTGTAATAGAGACATAGTTTACAGCTATGTCACCCTTATCATTGGAAATACTACTCCCACCTCTGACATACTCCATGGCAACCGTAAAATTATCCGCTTGGTTGATTTCTACAGTTACAGCTTTAAAGTCGTCCCGACCACTTGTCATCTGTTGACCATGTATCATGTGAAGGGCACTTTTATTAGTGGTATCAGGATCGACATCCGTTGGAAAGGCATACACACGTAAAGAGCCTAAGTTATGAGAGACAAGAGGAAAAAAACATGCGACCTTTAAATGTAGTATCATACTTTGGTTTTTATAAAAATAAAAATACAGATTCATGGGCAAAAATATCAAGGACGATACAATGACAGTCATCTTTGAAAAATTCCAGTCATATACGTTGGCCACTTTTTGAGAAAACAGTGATTAACAGTATTTCTGTTCTCTTTTATTTTTGATCTTTTAAAAGATCAAAAATATTTTCGGTGGTTATGTTACAAATGTCTGGATAAATACACCATTTCAGGCAGAACAAATGTAACGGTATGTTTCTATCATCACCATCTTCATACCCTGAAAGTTATAAGTAAATCTGTGAATAATTTTGTTTTGGTGTCTTACCAAAGTATGATACTACCTTAAAGTCGTAAAAATGTTAAGTTAAACATGGAACAGGTTGTCTCAATGCTTTGGTATTTGTTTTTACCCCTTATCTTTTAGTTGCCTTACATTGTAGCCTACTGTCAGTGTATTGAAAATGCCGAGTTGTGTGATGTGTTTCAATCTTTTCACTCAATGGAGCGAGAATGTTTATACCAGTCTCATTTTTAACGATTTCATTGTTCACCAGAATTAAAACACTTAGACTGTGGCGCGATGCGTTCAACCAAAATGGACACATAAACGTTAAAACCTTCAGTTTCCCTTTAAGATTCTGTGTTTCACTCAAATAATAATATTTTTAAAAGATTTCTGAGTAAAAGATCGAGGTGTAGATTTATGGATTCCATATTTCTTAGTAACTTCAGCTTCAAATGTCGTACTCATACCGAACCCAGAATTAAGTGTTCCGTAGAGGTGACTAGGGGAATGGTAACAATACCCAAACAGAAATGTTTACAGATTTACGTACAACTTTCACGGTATGAAGATGGTGCTGATAGAAGCATATCGTTATATTTCCGGCTGAAATGGTGCTTTTATCCAGAAATTAATCAAACATAGACCAAAACAGTTTTGATCCCGGGGCAGTGGCGTCACCAGACGGGACAGTGGCGTCGCCAAGGGGGGGCCAGGGGGGGGGGGGGGGGGCCCTGGCCCCCCCTTGGCGACGCCACTGTCCCGGGGTAAGGTCAAATATATTAGTCGGGTTGGATCAGACAGAGCGCGAGTGCTGTTCTGTGATATTTGCCAATCATTGTTCATAAAACTTAGAAATATGCACTGTTTTCGTTTCTTTCTTTCTTTCTGTCTTTGTATATCCAGGATTATATAGTTAACGCTGTACACATTCTGACTTTTCTGGAATGCACAGCTCTCTCCAAAAATCATTACAACTTTCAATGCCAAAAATTTATTTAAAACAATATTCAAAACGTATCTGTTATCCGTTCTTTCTTATGAAACTGTGTTTTTTTTGTATTATCAGTATTACAAAAAAAAAAATATTTCTTCCGGTGTGGCCTATAGGCACCCTAAACTATATACTTACCAATATCACTTCCGTACATGTGGTATTGGAATGTAAAACACCAAGTAGTTTGATTCGGACTGGCTTCAACCGAAGGACTAAGCAGAACAGCTCTACTACCCGGTGCGTTATTCGTCGCATCTCCATTCATAAAGTATTGGTCTGGTATAGAAATTATACAAGTGGTGTATCAATATCAGCTTATAGCCAACGGGTACAAGAAAAATGTAAATTTGATCTTTCGGGGCTATGGCATTTATTTCTTCTTCTTGTAAATGTAAATTGAAACAGCGCAATGAATCCCCCCCCCACACCCAACGATGCTGTCATAATTGTTTTCAAAGTTGCATTGATCCAATGCCAACAGACTGAATTGGGCCAGCATTGGTCCAAATTCGTTAATATTTGCCGGAGAAGATTGTTAATTTCTATACTGTCCAAAACTTTCAACTCAGAAAGTGATCTTTTTTATACAAAAAATTATACGCGTATTTCATTTTGCAATTAATCTCCAAATGGATTTTATCACTTAAACTGAAACTGATGAACTGAAATGAGTTCCCGACAAAAAAGCAGCCTGCCATTTTCAATCTTAAAGGTAGTATCATACTTTGGTTTTTGTCAAAGAAATACAGTTTCGTGGGCAAAAATATCAAGGAAGATATAGTAAAAACAATCTGTGAAAATTTCAGTCCCATTTTGAGAAAACAGCGAAAAACGGCCACGGTATTTCTTAAATGTTTTCTCTTTTATTTTTGATCTTTTAAAAGATCAAAAAGATTTTCGGCCGTTGTTTTAGTAATTTCTGGATAAATACCCCATTTCAGGTGGACAAATTTTAACAGTATGTTTCTACCACCACCATCTTCATACCCTGTACGTTATACGTAAATATGTGAACATTTCTCTTTTGGTCTCTTACCAAAGTATGATACAATCTTTAAACTTACTTAATTTGTGATAAAAACCTTCAATGGATAGTGAAGAATTACCCCATCCCCCTCTCCAATTTAAGTCTCCTAAGATTTGTTGAACATCTCATTGCATAACTTAATATCCAGGTGCAGATAATTGAATCTTCAAATACGGTTTGGTGAAAAAAGGATACAATGCTACAATAATAAATGCAATTTCTATTCACTCATGCATAAAATGTTAATCCCATAAAACACATATTTCACTCAGCAGACCCAAGCCCAACATTATTGATCCTAATTTTGTTTAATCATCTACAATTCCGTAAGCTCTAAAGGACTTTCCTCTCACACATTGAAAGGACAATTCCTGCGCAACCTAATTTCCATACCCTTTACAAAAGTGACCAATGCTCACCCAACCATGAATTATTTTCAGAATGTTTTGATGTCATATGAAAGTTGAGTGTCTGAGCTTTCCATACATATAAAACTTTCCACCAAAAGTCATATAACTTGTTATTTGGCGGTCATTTCAAAAGTGTATAGTTTTTTTTAGACACCCTGTAGAAAACAAAAGCAACGTTAAACTTTACGGGCCCGCAACTATAGACCTTTCTTTTGCTACGTCACAGCCCGAGTTTTTGCCAACCAACATGGCGGAAACTATAGAGAGCCATCGAAGCCGGCCATAAAAAAAAATAACCACAATTTGAACAACTCGTTTCTTAAACGATAACGAAACGTTTCATAAAAGATATTGCTGAAATGTAAAGGAAACTACACAAGCAATGATGGCATTTATATGTACAGCATGGAAAGTTTGCAAATTATGTTGAATTTGGTCTGTCAAGAAAACGAAATGATTTGCCACATTTGGCCGTCCAAATGCCGAGTAATGCCAACCAGCTTGTTAAAGTTTGTAAACAAAAGAAAGGTCTATACGAACGCGTACCAACGCGTTTGGAAAAACGTTCAAACTAAAAATCACACTGTCCTTAAAGGTTGTATCATACTTTGGTAAGATACCAAAACAGAAATTTTCAAATTTTTACGTATAACTTACAGGGTATGAAGATGGTGCTGGTAGAAACCTACCGTTAAAATGGTTCCGCCTGAAATGGTATTTATCCAGAAATTAGTAAAACAACGACCGAAAATATTTTTAAACTTTTAAAAATCAAAAATATAAGAGAAAAGAAATACTGTGGCCGTTTTTCACGATTTTCTCAAAAAGTGGGCACCGTATGGGAGTGACATTTTAACAGATGACTGTTACTGTATCTTCCTTGATATTTTTGCCCATGAATCTGTACTTCTTTGACAAAAACCAAAGTATGATACTACCTTTAATTTGCGCGCATGCGTAGTGCCAAAAAACAGGCTGTCTTCGATAAGGTCCATTGAAGACTACTGTGCTTACTAACTGCCTGGATGATCATATAGAATTGGTCCAGTGCCCGTTGTGTCACCGTAGGTTCGCACCATTTCCCAATTCATATCGTCAGAAAGAGACTGTGTCCAGCCGCAGAGTGATTGTTGAAAGGCGCAGTTAAAGCTCAGGTCTCGTTCTGAAACAAAACAAAACAAAATAACAATTTTAATTAATGCAAAGAACAAAAGAAGAGTTCATTTGCAAAAACAGATTTATGAAAAATTTACTTCATCACGCTTTACATTTTAGTATTCATGGTACACTGCAAAAACGTTGGTCAATAATTTCCTCAATTGTTGGTCGAGACTTGCCCAACAAAAGTGATATTTCCTCTTGTTGGGCATTGTTATGTACTGCCACTCAACTTGCTCATATGAAACAAACATTGGTCAAAATGTTGGGTAAACATGTTGTTATCTGAATTCATCCCAATTGTTGGTCACATCAAGGTTGCATATTCCACATAAATTGGGCAATCTTTTCGTACTTTGAATTTATCGCACTTGTTGGTTAAAAAATTGCCAACATTTGGGCAAAGATACAAAATTTACCAACCATTGGGCAAAGTTCCCGCGCACGCGCGCGTCGTGATGTAGAATGAAATAATTATAACTCTATGTACTCACAGACGGGACATGTACATGTATTTTGTTTTGCATCTCGTATACTGCATTGAGTCATTTTCAAGATGGCGAGTGGTTGTGGCGGCGAGGTCGTAACCGTAGCGTCTCTGCGCTTACAGAATACAGTTGCTGAAGGGTCACAGAAAAATTTGAAGGTTAGTTTTTCGGTTTATGTGAAGTTTTGTTTTCTGGTTTAGTTGTGAAATTTGTGATAGTAATTGCAAGTTATATCGTGATACTGACATGAATTATTTAGAGCTGTGGAGTATGTCTGAGCAGAGATACATGCTGTAACATTTCACCAAAAGTTCATATATCAATTGATGTTAAGCCCATAGCGTTACGGCACCTCGAAAAGTCATAGTGCTATAGACTCACAGAGAGCCTTCTAATTTCTTGTTCCTCGTGGTTTTAAAACAATACTGAGCTGAAATTGGTGATCAACGTTGCAGGACCCACCACTACTCCGACTCCCACAGCTCTAAATAAGTAATGACAGTATCACGATGTTACTTGCAAATAGTACTATCAACTAAACCAGAAAACAAAACTCCATTAAAACTGAAAAACTAACCATTAGTTGGTCAAAAATAGAAGAAACAACCCCATCATCAGCACTGTATGATAAAAGTCCCCAACAATTGGTCAATCAATATTAAGCAATAATGCCCAACAGTTAAATAAACTCTTTACCCAACAATTGGTTAAAAAAAGTGACCAACAAAGTTGAATAACTATTTACCCAACAAAATGACCAACATATTAGACCGATATGTTGGTTAAAATGTTTACCCAACTTCGTCGGTAATTATTTTGACCAACAGTTTAGTGTGTTTATATTAGACCTAACGTTGGTCAAAATGTTGGTCAAAATATTACCAATATTTTTTGCAGTGTAACAGCGTCCATTTCGACATATAAAACTTTTTAATTTATTGCAAATTTAACAAAGTACAGAAAATGAAAAAAAAAATAAATGTATTGTGTATCCTTCAATTAAAAAAATTAGAAGCATCCGTGATGATAATGAAAATTGTTCAACAAAGCAGTTATCTGTTTTTGCAAATGAAACCTTATCCTAGATATGAAGTCGGGAAAGCCATTATAAGTATCATCACCAGAACAAAAACAAAACCTCCTCCGACTTAAACCGAGTTAGATATGCTAATGATGTAAATACAATTACTTGAAATTACCTCCAACGTACCTGGACATAGTTCATTCTTTATAGAAAATTCATCTACGGCAATGTCGCCTCTATCACCACCATCACCTCTAGTGGCCTCAATGGCCACACGAAATGGTGATGATTGCTGGATTTGGACAGCAGCTTCTAGCCATACATATCGACTGGTTTGTTCACCTATTATCTGGTAAACTGGTTCTGTGTTCGTAAGATTGGAGCCATCAGCCTCCGGAAAGACATAAGTGTTTAGAGAACCTGCAAAATAATGAATAGAGCACCAATGCAATCATTTGACAAACGAACAAAAACAAATACAAGAAAACCAATGCGGAATTACATTGAATCTTGACAATCGGCTTAACTTGAATGTCAAAGTTCACAATTCAAAGCAGACATACACGCACGCCATGGCTTTGTTGTATTGTATACATGTACAGCTCAGATTGTCTCATTAATTCCTGTAGCTGGCATTTTGCATAATCAATCAGCATACGTCATACGTGCTGTGCGTTATTACCATAATCTGGCCCCGCCCTCAAATACAAAATATCCAAGACCTTCGTGACGGTCCATAAGTCTGACAGAATTCTCCCATATCCGCCGCGCGGGGGCGCCCTATGGGCCGCGGGAAAGCAACAACGAAGGCCTTGGAGCCAAGACTAAGGGTGACCAGATTTTCGTTAACCATAAATTGGTTTGCAGTTGTGCAGTTGCCTTGGGATGTGATCTATGTCCATGCGTTGAAGATGACCAAACCATCGAATACGGCATGTCCTTATGACTGCAGTGAGTTGGGGCTGCTTTGTTTTGAACCTAATGGTGTTGATTGATATGTGTTGTGACCAGTGTTGTAGTCGAGTACTTTTTTCCGAGTACCAAGTACTGCCGAGTACTTTGACTGCCGAGTACCAAGACAGGTCGAGTACTTTGCCAGTCGAGAACAAGTACTGGTTTCCGAGTACAAGTACTTGTGCACCCGAGTACAAGTACGAGTACAAGTACTTATCTTCCGAGTACGAGTACAAGTACTTATCTTCCGAGTACGAGTACAAGTACTTATCTTCCGGAAAAAAAAACCGAACAAGTTGCGCTGTACTCGTTTGACTCCATTCTGCACAAATTCTCGGTATTCTTTGAACCCAAATTTAACAACAGTCGATGTGGACGACATGCCTACATACAGCTAATCTAAAAATGGTGGTCAACGCACCATAACACGTGGCTATGCGTTGCAACAGTAATACGTTACACCATCGTAAACGCCAGGCACGGCGAAGTCTATTTTCTAGACTCAACTATTCATACGCATGTAATTTCTATATGCTAGATTCGATTCGTTGTTAGAATGCTCAGATCGACGAACTTTAACTGAACAAATATTCTTTTATCGAGTACTCTTTTTCGAGTACGAGTACGTAGATGCTCGAGTACAATTTTTGGATGTCACTGAGTTCCGAGTATTTAGTAGCCCGAGTACAAGTACCAAAGGACGAGTGCGAGTATTTCGACGTTCGAGTGCGAGTACGAGTACGAGTACTCGGAAAACGGTACTCGAGTAGTACTCGAGTGCGAGTACCGAGTACGAGTAGGCCTACTACAACACTGGTTGTGACCAGACCAACTTTGAAGATCTTGCGCCGACAGCGCATGTCATAGGCATCAAGTCTGCACTCAACTTTCTCAGTGAGAGTCCAGCAATCGGCGGCGTATAGGATCAGTATAGAGTGAGAACACAAGCATTATAGAACTTCATGTTAGTGTTCAGATTGATGTTACGATCTTTCCACACCTTCTCCAGCACCCTAAATGCTGCTGAAGCCTTGCCAATTCTGTTATTAAGCTCTTTGATATTGGTCCCATTTTCACTGCAAAACGCACTCAGATATATGAAAAGATCAACCACCTTGATAAGGCCTTCGTTACCAAGTCTAATATAACTCTGGGGTTTTCCTCCCACCTCTAAAACTGTATCTTCTTCTCATCATCTTTCTATAACAGGTTTCATCAGGATCGCGAGCTACAGTGTCTTGGTCACTTTTGAGGAATCCTTGGTGTCATTACCAGAAATAAATAAATAATAATAATGATAATAATTGTGATTTTAGCAGGATCTTTCTAAAACAAAATGGAACAGAACATCAATGACAACAGGAAAACAACTTACAAGGATATGAGAAAAAAAATCACCACAGAGGAGATAATAAATAGCTGTTAAATTTTTATTAATTTTTTTTTTTATTCCAGAGAGATCCTGCTAGGATCAAAACGTCTGGCTCTCCTAACTCCTAATTTTTAGTCAAAGCATACTTCCTTCAATATGCCTACCCAGAGCCGTAAATAAAGAGAGTTTGGCCAACTCGGTTTCAGGCATCTCATTTATGATTGGTCAATAGCCCTCACGTGACTACAAGGCGCCATGTTAGCTACCAACTTTGAGTCAATCAATTGCAATATTTCACATTTGTCTTTACCTTATATTTAGGAGAAATGCACATTCCATGGTGTCATGATCACAACAAATGGCACACCATTGTAAAGAGGAATAACGAAGCTTTTCAATGATGTCAGTTTCACCGTTCATAGATCCGTAACAAAAAAGATACAATCCCTCAAACTTGAGTTGCAGAACTTTTTTTGAGGGGTTTATTAGGCAAACAACCATTGCTCAAATAGTTTGCGCGCCCGCGCGCGCGTGTGTACGCGCCTCCGCTGTAGGTCCCTAACATGGCGTAGTTGGCCAAACTCTCTTTATTTACGGCTCTGTGCCTACCTATATGAGCTCCATTCATGTTGTAATAGAAACGGAAACACCAAGCAGTTTGTAGCTGATCTGCCGTATCAACCACTGGGCTCAGGAGAACTGCTGTGTGACCCTGCAATAGGCCCGTGGCGTCAAAATACAAGAAATCGCCCCCTGTATAATGATTGGTATAGTAAAAAGCACTTGGCTATTGTCCAACACACTTTGACCTAACTTCCTTAAAGGAAGTACCATTCTTTGGTCTTTTTATCACAAAAAAATACAGATCCATGGGCAAAAATATCAAAATAGATACAGTAACAGTCGTCTGTGAAAATTTCAGTCTCATGCAGTGCCCACCTTCTGAGAAAACAGCCATAAGTATTTCTTAAGTCTTTTCTCTTTAACATTTGATCTTGTAACATTTTTCTTCTGTGTTTATGATAAAAGTTTACTTGATTCATCAAACAACACGAAAAGTCCATACAAAAATCTACTGTTTTTACGAGGGAATGAAATTATGATCAGCTTATCTATTTGCCAGGGAAGCTTACCGAGACGGGTGCCATAACGTGGCCCGGTGTCTTCAGTGAATGTTTCCTTAAATTCGTTTTTCCAGTTCGCCTGGTCGACAAATAATTGAGTCCATCCACACAATCCATTCCTGCCTCCAACATTGCAATCAAATCCTGAATAAACAAGAACAGTAGGTATAAAATACACGCATAGTCTTCCAAGACAAAAAAACAAACAAACACGATAATTGGCTATAAAAAAATGAAAGTGCTTATAACAACAATTATTTTGCTTTAGTTGCTATAAGCCTATGATCATAGTAAGAATATTAGTTAAAGGCAGCGCACAGGATTTGCAAGGCCTCCAAAGAAATCATCGAGTTTGAGACAGAATATGAACTCAACAGTTCGTAAACAGTGTACATTAACAGTTACCATGGGAAGTCTTGGTTCATTAGATGTTGGGTTTCTCAAGGAAATCAAGATTTGGTGTATTTCAAAAAGATCGTACGTCCGAACGATTTTTTTTAGCATTTCGAAAGCGTGGTGTAACCGTGAAGGATTCGGAGGGGGGAGGAGGGGGGCGGAGATTATTTCGGCCGTATAATTTCTGCAATCCAGATGAACAAAGCGTAAAAAAAGGTACATGAAGCAATGTTTGTAAGGAAGTTAAAGACCTTCACTTCTGTTAAAGAACCAAATTCAGCCAAAACACACATCTTTGCAAATCCTATATTCTCCCTTTAAAGGCATTGCATACGTTTGGTAATGACTCTGAAAATGTATGGCAATAAAAACTTATTTGGTGAGAAGTACAGCTGCTTTGGATAGTATAATGCATATTGAGAAACGTTCAATTCGAAGTTCCGCGGTTATGGAAAAATATGTCACTTTTTATCTTAAAAAATTATGAATCTGAGAAGCGTTATGGCCGTATTAACGCTTCTCAGCTATTGACTAACTGTTCTCTGGCGTGAAATAACCGCTCTTGTTTGTCGCCAAAATCTCAAAAAGGCTATCACCTTTTGAATTGAAACTTTCACATGTTAGTTTTATGGTATATATATTCAATTATATTGGTTTGAAACAAACAGTAGGCTCAAATTACCAAACGTATGCAATCCCTTTAATGAAAACCAGATGAGCTGTTTGTGTCCTCCAAAATACAATGCACTTTCATGAAATTTGATAATGCCCTTACATATGGTTTGGGCCATATGCCTATGCCTATGCAAACTTGAAGTGCAACAATGTTCAATGGCAACAATGACGCTTAGAATTGGGTACAAAGTCTACGGGCTTTTTGAGGGAAAGAAGAAACGAACTAGAACTAATAAGTTTGCTTGTCTGCATGAGAACATATGGCTTTTCCCCAACATGCTCTTAAAATAAAAACACGTCAACGAATTATATGGATCTGCAACTTTTTAACCTTACGCCAATGCCCTGTTCCTATTTTGAAATTCAATCCAACTGGATTTCATGTGAACGTCCAATTAAACTACCTTTTTCAAATTGCTACTTCCGGTTTAACCGGAAGTAGATGTCACAGAGGTCAATATGGAAAACCAAAAAAATCAGAGAAATGCGGGAAAGCCAATTAGCGTAATTGACTTATGAAAAGTGCACTTAAAGGTATAATACATGATTGGTAAAGGCCACAGAAAAGTACTCACACTTTGTGAGAACATCAAGTATACATGAATAATAAACTTCAATCAAGCTCAATCCGACATCTGCGTCATGAGAAAGTAGTGTGAAAACCGACTACATTTTTCTTTGGTTTGAATGGTTTTGACTAATTTCTGGAAAAAAAAAAAACATTTGAGGCGGAAAATTTTCAACGGTAGTGTTTATTTCCACCAGCACCATCTTCATATCCTGAAAGTTATAAAGTAAATTTGTCGATAATATTGTCTGTTTCGGGATGTTACCAATCTTGTACTGTACATTTAAGGTACAAACGAACCGTTGCCTTGCACTTTCAAGATGACAGCCGTCCAAAAGTAAATCCAAAGTGTTGCTCTGATTGGCTGCATGCTGGGACGACGTTTCATCCTGAAGGGCAAATCGTTAAATAAAAAAAGTCCAAATTTGGAAATAACAAAAAAGAGACACTACAAACTTCGAGTGTTTGCAAAACGGAGCTAAGGCTCAGGGTCAGGTTCCAGCTCTGACATCCATATATGCCGAAAATATAGCTTGTGGTTTTTCGTTGACGCTGAAGCTCTGTTTCCTTTTCAAACCAATCTACTTCCGAACCGCAGCCAAAAGCCTTTATTTTGATACCCGTTTTGTCAGAATGGATTCACGAAATGGAACCAGAGCCTGAAAAGGAGCCTGAGCCTCCGTTTCGTTAACGTCCTAAGTGCACCTTCCGAAGTTATATCCCTTTAAATTCTATAAGGGTGCCATGACCTAAGGGTTTTTAAAACAAAGATTACATTTTTAGCACCTACCTTTACTCCTAGATCATCAAAACGCAACTTCTGGTATAATGTCTCCTTCATCATCTAATGCCCACGTTTTTAAAAGTAATCAAAGAAAATTTACTGGAGCGGGATTCGAGCCGGCCACTTCCTGAATACCGTACAGGAGCTCTACCAACTGAGACATCCAGCCCCACGTTGGTGATGACCCAAATAGTCAATTATCTATGTTCGTTTGGCAGTCAGAGGCCATGAAACCACACACACACCGCCATACCCCAATTCGTTTCAATGATACACGCAGCAATGCTCCAACCTGGGAACGGTACATGGGGGATCACTCAAAGAGGATACGGCTTTTTAATTAATATAATCATCGAATAACCAGAAGGGAAACTGATTGAATTTAAAGTCATTGAAAACTGAACAAAGAAAAATTGACTGGATCGGGATTCGAACCCGCGACCTCCTGAATACCGTACAGGTGCTCAACCAACTGAGCCATCCAGCCCTACGGAGTACTGCCTGAGATCGAAAGTGTTTGGTTTTTGTGGAGGGAGGAAAACCGGAGAGCCTGGGGAACAAACCCTCGTAGCATAGGAGAGAACCAACGCACAACTCTACTCACATAATGATCTAGGTCAGACTCGAACCTAGGCCACATTGGTGAGAGGTGAGTGCCTAACGCACTTGCCACACATGCCAGAGCATACATGATGACCTGATGGCACTAACTCCCCCCTGCCGTGCAATGTACTCAACACTGGAGTGGACTTAGCTAGTGACTATAGGGCCTGTTTGTTGAATACACAGGATCACGGATTCTACTGATCCTGATCCCCCTTTTAACGTACCATGCATCGGACGTGGATTCCTAAATCTGGGATAATTGCCTTAACAAACAGGTCATTATTAGTAACTATTAAGCGTAGTGACTCGAGACGATGACTATGGTCATTTCAATCTTAGGGGTGCGCCATAACGTATGGATTTATGAAAAAATGATTGAATTTTTGTGGAACATTCCAGCACTACCCTCTACTCCTAGATTAACTTTATAAAATGCAACTTCAAGTCTTCTTTATTAGCTATAGGCCTATGAGTTTAAAAGTAAACAAGCAAGTCTTTATTAAGGGATGTGAAGAGGGAATAGAATTTTAGAACTATTTAAAGAAAATCTGATCATTATATTTCATAATAATTATGGTCAGATTATGTCAGTCGCCTCTAGAAATCTTGAGGAAGACATTTTATGCATCAATGAGCCCATCAACCCAATTGATGACAACAGCACTCCGCTCTCGTTTTAATTCATTCAGTGATTAAGTCAATGCAAGTAATAAACTGCTGCAAACTGCCCATCAGCCCAAAATGACCTGAAATATATCAAATGCTTGGAGTTGGGATGGTCTGACATTTCGATCCTAGCAGGATCTTTCTCAAAGCCTCACATTTTGATCCTAGCAGGATCTTTCTCAAAGCCTGACATTTCGATCTTAGCAGGATCTTTATCAAAGAAAGGCCTTTGTGAAAGATTCCGGTTCAGGTTCGAAACGAATCAGGCCCTCCTAACTCCAAGCATGTTCAGCGTTAAAGTGATACAGTATGCGTGTTGTAACAATATCAAGCCAGCCATGACAAGCAGCTACAGTAATATGCACGGCGTTGGTTTGCAATACTTACCGCTGCTCGATGCAGTCAATGTCGATACACGTCGACTGACTATAGGCCGCGAAAACGACGCACAAAGTAGACCCTCTTCTTTCTCGTAAAGTTATAAAGGACTAAAAGGAGGAACACCCCCGTTTGTGTAGGATTTGCCGAGTTGTGGGCAAACTACTCTGGCGTCAAAGCAGTGTGGGGCAATACTTTCAGATGAGTCGAACAAGAGGATAAAATGAGACAGACGAAAGGCTGGAATTTAGACTCAAAATATGTTAACAACCATATTGTAAGGTGATTACCTTGAACCCAGATTTTGAATAGCAGAATTGACGAGGGCATTGTATCGTGGTATATCTCAACCATGAATTATGACGTCAACGAGACCTTCACTGGTGACAGTCATATTGATATATCAAAAGTAATATCATACATGTACTTTGGTTTTTGTCGAAGAAATACAGATTGATAGGCAAAAATATAAAGAAAGAATGATACAGTAAAAGTCATCTGTGAAATTCCCAGTCTCATATGGTGCCGCGGGAGTGGCGCCTTTTTGAGAAAACAGTGAAAACGCTCACATAATTTCATAAATTTCTTACCGTTATTTTTGATCTTTTAAAGATCAAAAATAGTTTTGGTGGTTGCCATTACAATTCTTTTGATAAATATAGCATTTCGGACGAAAAAAAAAAACGGTATGTTTCTACCAGCACCGTTTTTATTACACTGTAAGTTATACTTATACGTAAACCTGTGAACATTTCTGTTTTGGCTTCCTACCAATATATGATACTACCTTTAAGATGTGTTTTTTAATTATAGCGACAATATGACTATTTGTTTAATTTCATACAGTGATTAGTATTCGTTTCATTTTGAGACGTGAATTATAGGCATATCGGTGGTTTGAATTAAATAAATGAGATAGACGAATCAGTACTCTTTAACTGCAGTGAAACAAATACCACTCGTTTAGAATCAAGTTGTCCTTCATATGGCTCTTGCAAAAAGAGTGGTGGTTATTTTACTCTTTTAGAGTGGTTTTCACTCTGGGGTAGAGTGAAAACTCACTCCAAACGATGTAAACTTCACTCTAAATGAGTGGAAGATTACTCGAAAAGAGTTCATAATGGCTCTTCAAAGGTTGTCTTTCTATACTCTTTTTTGCATCTGGAGGGTACATGTGCTCCTCATTGCCAAGAAACGAACACAAACACCTTCAGTTTCAGAAAGATGTGATGCTAGACCTTAATTGAATATTATTTGTACCAGGGACCGAAAGTTACATTCCAGGGGCCGATTTCACAAACCACTAAGATTTATCTTAAGTGTGAATTCATCTTAATTGCTATTTTTCATACTTATTATCAAGGAAGATACAGTTTAAAACTGTATCTTCCTCGATATTTTTGCCCATGAATCTGCATTTCTTTGAAAAAAAAACCAAATTTTTTTTATATCCCATTCAAAACAATTTCCTTCACATTGCATGCTTGACAGCTGACATGGGAACGATTCTGAACAAAATATGGAATAGGAAAAATACATGCATGCAATAAGTGCAGTATTGTGATATTTCAGCAGCAGTGAACGTGACCATGGTTAGTTTGAATCACACACAGCGAACATGAATCAAAGTCTTATCGCTTCGCTAGGTCGTTCAAGGGCGCACGCACGCACATCCTTTGACCAAGATGGAACAAAAAAACCAAAAATATACCAATACAGCCTCAACACTGAACATGGTTGATTTGATTTGAATATGAATCACACACAAAGCCAACGTGCGTCAAGATATCGCTTTGCTGGATCGGTCAAGGTCGCACACCTGTAAATACTTTCCCATAAGATGCATGTAAATAATTGGCTAAGTTCAAAACTTGAATGCTACGAGTGATCAAGCCACACAGCCAAAAGGTAGAATCAACAGTTCCATACTCTTTTTAATGTTTCACAGGTTAACCAGTGATTCTGTGATGAAAAGCCCTTGCAAAGAAAATACTCTTGAATTGGAGTACACTATTGTTATGACTACAAATAATGTGGATATTTGAGGTAGTTTTGGGGATAACAACAGAGTAATTTTTTTCATACTGCTGACATGGAAGCAGCCATCTTAGAACAAAAACAGACTGTCTAACAACGGTCACAATAGGGCGCTATAACAAAATCCAACTCGAATATACATGAACACAGCGAAAGTACAGCGACTTTATATGGCATAATGCCACCAATAATACAGCTCACAGTTGAAGGTTCGAAGCTCACGAAGAGCTGGTTCAATCCATAGTTTCTTTATCTTTGCATGCCAGACTTAGGACCTGTTTGTTTAACGCAAAGGATCACACATTTAGGGATCCACGTCCTATGCATGGGTGTGCTAAAATGGGACCCGGATCAGCAGAATTGGTGATCCTGTGCATTAAGCAAACAGGCCTTTAGCAAAACGCATATACCATATCATACTTTGGGTTTTTTTTTTCAAAGAAATACAGATTCATGGCCAAAAATATCAAGGAAGATACATAACAGTCATCTGTGAAAATGTCAGTTCCATACGGTTTCAACTTTTTGATACGAAAATTCACAAAATTACGAATACCATTTTATTCAAATTCCATTATTCAAAAAGCCATTCTACGACAATATGAAGCTAAATATAGATCGATATTACTTATTTGCCCCTTCCACAAAATACAGCACTGGTGTAATTAAAGCATTAACTATGGTTATCGGCAAATTATACAAACTATTATTCACATAAGAACTTTTTAAGTTACACTTGCATAACAAAAGAAACAATTGTAATTAGTTCCCTCTTAATCTAAATGAATAGTGTTAAAATCATATTCCTCCAAATTGGAATAAAAAAGATTTTAATCTGCGTAAACGAGGATTATAATTATGTTATAAGGTTTCTATAGCAACTACATGGTGTGATAAACAATAAACAAACCAGTTACTTTTGTAGTCCATTTGCAAAAACTCAATTATGAAAAATTAACTTAATCATGCTTTACATATAGTATTCATGGAAACCGCGTACATTTCGACATACAAAACTTAGTAATTCATTGCAAATTTATCAAAAGACAGAAAATGACCAAAAAAACAAACAATATTGGTGTATCCTTCAATAAAATAAAATAGAAGCATCCGTGATGATAATGTAAATTTTTCAACAAAGGAGTTATCTGTTTAAAAAAAAAACTTTTCAATTTTATGCACATAATCAAAATCATAATCAGTCTGATGATGATGACAACAGCAGGCTAGTCGAAACGTTAAGATCTTACGAGAAACGTGACGAAATAAAAAGTACGAAAATGCGAATGATTCTTACAAGTTTTTTTCGCAAACTGATCCACACACTTAATCCTTATTAATCCACATCACGCTAAAAACCAATGTATTTTACTCATTTCTCATCAAAATTTAATTTATTTCCTAATGCCCATTAAGGAAAATACACATAGCATAAAGCAGCGTAAAATATGAGCGATAAAAAGGAATAAAAAAATCTCAAGAAATTATTACGAGTATAATTTTTTTAAGGAGGAAACGTTAAGACAGCAAAACTACTTAATAACTGTGATCGTAGCTTAGACTATTATAGCTAAGTGTGAATCGAATGGATCCACAGTACACAGTCCATAGCAGAGTTTGGGTGCTGTGTACACATGAACCACCCTATTATTAACCGCTTTATTACATTTCTTTCTTTGTTTTTGGTTATAAGAATAGGTCTTTTAAAATTGATGCATGACTATCTAGTGGTCATTATCGCTGTGCACCTTTGGGATAAAACACGGTTTTTGGAACTTAAAGAGATTTTGGAACTTAAGAGGCACAAAATACTTGAAATTAAATTGACAACATGCCGTGAAATTTAAATTTTGATATTAGAGGCAGAGTACATGATTGGTGACGTATATACCCTAACAGAAATGCTCACAGATTTACGTATAACTTTCAGGGTATGAAGATGGTGATGGTAGAAACATACCGTTCACATTATTTCCGCCTGAAATGGTGTGTTTATCCAGAAAACAAAGGCCGAGAAACAGTTTTGATCTCGGGGTGAGATCAAAACCATTATTTTTATGCTTTATAGGGAGAAATTATACCGATTTTCGCTATAATCTCGTGACTCAGGATGCGTCGCAACTCGATTTGCGACACGTCCTAGCTGCGACGCGTCGCATATCAGTTTAATAATAGAAGGCATCGTCCATCCACTCCCGATCCATACGGTGCGTCTATAGGATTTAACAAATAAGATTGAAATTTGTGAATATATAGCATAGTTTGTACGTCGCTAATTATGGCCCTATTCTAAACCTCGACTCCGGCTCAGGCTCCGGCTCAGGCTCTGGCTCAGGCTCCGGCTCAGGCTCCGGCTCAGGCTCTGGCTCAGGATCTGGCTCAGGCTCCGGCACCGGGGCTGTCATCCAAATGATGAAAATTTAGGTTGTGGTTTTCCATCGAAGCTGAATCCCTTTTTTCCTTTAAAAACCAGAGAATATACTTCCGAGCCGCAGCCAAAAGCCTCTATTTTATACCCGTTGTTTTAGAATGCATTTACGAAATGGAGCCGGAGCCGGAGCCTGAGCCGGAGCCTGAGCCTTTGGAAAACCTACATGAAAGCCTAAACAATGCATGCGATGATTGAAATGATATAAAGGGACTCGGAGTTCCATCCGTAGCAAACGACGTGGCAACCTGTATTGGGTTTCTGGGCTCGGAGCTGGAATGGTAAAGTCTAAGTTCAAATCTCAGTTTGATCAAAATTGTTAGATTGGATGCGCTAAGTTTAGAAATTACTCAACCGTGTCCTTTCTTTTCTCCTCCCTTCCACTATTTTCCCTCCTTTTCAAACATTTGGTGGAGGGGAACTACAATCATTGGAAGACTTTTGGAGCGAGCTGTCGATAGAGGGCAGCAAACAAAAAGTCTCCTTAAAACATTTGTACATGCTTTTAGTACGGCGATTGTCAAAAAACTCTCCTAAAGACGCAGGAAAATGCTGTGAACATTAAATTCAGGACATTTAATAGCAACTTTTGGCTTCTCATTGCCGCCCAACCCAATTGTAATGCCCGAAAATATATATTGAGGTAAAATTCTCATGTTTGGCGAGGAATAATGTGCTTGGTCTCGCTTGCCAAAGCAAAAACTTGTGCACAAAACATTGTGATGTTTGCCGTCGGCCACCATGATCGTTTGTAACTCGCCCTTTTGATGGCTAATCGCCACATATTCTGCATTTCTTTGTTCTTTGGGAACTCATGTCCCCCCTGCCACCACAACTGGGCACTGCACAGTATGTTCCCGGCATTTCCATGCGCTTATTTTACGCCGGTTGTGTTTACGACGAATTATTAGTGCACAAAACAAATAACACGACACACGTTTCCCGAGAACGGTGAAGAGTGCCCTCTTGAGGTTAACAATGGTTAGTCAAAAGTCTCCCATTCATTCCGGACCTACCAATGTTGACACGTGTATGTATTTGTTGAATAATAACATAATTGAAACAGACTTACCACTATAGGGTTACGCATAATATACGGTAACTTGAAATTGTCATCGCTGGAGCGGTAGTCCATGTCCTAAAAGTAGAACATACACAATGCACGGTTTTTTGTTATGTATTTGTACCCGTCAAAATGTTAAATATTACTCGTTGGTGGTATTTTAAAACAAAGAAACATTCATGATGTGAATTACTAGGAAAATAAAAGAAAGAGTTGAGGTTTCGATTTAAAGGTTGTATCATACTTCGATTTTTATCAAAGAAATACACATTCATGGGCAAAAATATCAAGACAGATACAGTAACAGTCATCTGTGAAAATTTCAGTTCAATACGTTGCCCACTTTTTGAGAAAACAGTGAAAAACAGCCACAGTGTTTCTTAAGTGTTTTCTCTTTTATTTTTGATCTTTTAAAAGATCAAAAATATTTTCGGTAGTTGTTTTACTAATTTCTGGATAAATACACCATTTCAGGCGGGACAATTTTAACAGCATGTTTCTACCAGCACCATCTTGATACCCTGTAAGTTATACGTAAATCTGTAAACATTTCTGTTTTGGTTTCTTACCAAAGTATGATACAGCCTTTAACACCCTGTTAGAATAAAATAATAACGTACCTCCAAGTAGCGTCGACCACGCAAGGAATTCATCTGCCATGCTTCTGGTTGGTGGTCAAACATACTTTGCTTCTGTACATTCATTATTGTACGTTGGAATGCCACAATAGACATGAAAATGACGAAGATGACAACAACGACCGAAATAACAACAATGACGATGATACCTCCACTGCCATTGTTACCTGTTGCACAGTGCAAGGAATAGAAAAGTTATTACTAAGCATTCACGAACATTTCATGGCGATTCTTTTTATAGAAGTAATGTTTGTACTGCCAGTGCGACGAGTTAGAGTGTTTATAACCTCCGAGGTTATATTAGAATTTTCATTGTGAGTATAATTACAAATGGGGTATCAGGGAGACACATTAGCAACTAAAAAGGGTTATTAAGGATAAATCGGAACTTTTTCATTTCTCCCTAAGGTACCAGCTACCTTTTACCGACATATTTTGATTGTACATATTGTAATAGAAGACAGAGAATGCTCTGAATATGAACATTATGTCAATTTCAAGTTTATGGGTTTGGAGGATGTTTAGGAATGTAGGTAAGTAAGGTTTGTGCACGACCCTATGGGAAAATCTCCCTAAGGTCCCATCCTCGATTATTATTATATGTATTTGTTCCTGTTAACTTCTTTCAATGTTATCGTTGGCATATGCTCTCTTTATCAATTGCTAAAATAGAAACAAAAATGTTCTGCCAAATTTTTGTTGCAGTGGCAAAATAGTCTGAGAAACTTGAATTATTTTACACTCGGAAAAAAATACTTTCATTTATAAACTCAATGCAAACGGAGGCTTACCAGGTATCTCACAATATATTCCACTGAAATGATCGGTACACCTGTAAATAAGTAATGGAATTGGGACACATGTGGTTATATAAAAAAAACATTATTTGAAAACAATTTTGGAATAAGCTCGCCAAAATAATTATGGCGACATCACATGCCCTTAATTCAAATCAGGTAATAAACTGCTGAAAACTGCTCATCAGCCAAAATGACCTGAAATGTATCAAATGCTTAGAGTCAGGAGGGCCTGACTCGTTTTGATCCTTGCAGGATCCTCTCATCCATTCGTTTGTGTCTCTTTCACCTGACATTAGATGTAACAGATTGATGATGTGGTTTTGTTGTCTCGTATGGCGGATGGTCTTACTTCATGGACATTTGACCAGACTTACATGCAGGTGTAAATGTAATCTGGGAATTCCCCTTCTTGTGAACAGGTTCCTCCGTTCTTGCAGTAGGATTCGAGACATCCTGAGGTTGGACCTGGAAGTGACAACGAGTGAAAATCATCGGAAATTAATATCTGAAATAACTTACACAGTAAAACGCTGCACTCCAGAAATATAAAATATTTGAATTTATTTTTCCTGAAATGTACAATTACAAATGGGGTATAAGGGAGACACGTAAGCGTGAACAAGTGGAAATTGGGAGACATCGTGACTTAAGGAGACTTTTCGATGTGTCCCTATATCAGCAACCTTTTAAAAACATATTTGTATATCCATATTTAAATAGAAGACAGAGAATGCTCTCAATATGAACATATGTCAATTTCAAGTTCATGGGTTACGGGATGTTTAGAAATAGGTAAGTGAAGTTTTGTGCACGACCCTATGGGAAAGTCTCCCTAAGGTCCCAACCACGGTTATATGTATTTAAATAAATTCCACGTAATGTTGTTTTTGATCATTATAAGAATTATTTTACAATTTTGTTAAAGCTCTTGTTAAATGCACAATCACATTTCAGTACAACTTGGAATTTTATAGACAAGTTAATTTTTATTTGAGTGAATTTTTCTGTTACCCTTTTAAAAGTCTCTGAGCACCTTTGTTTTTCAAATTGAAACTTAACATTACAGTATAATAACTGAAACATACTTGCAACAACGGTTCCAAAAGTATCAATCGTGGAACCATTCAACGGTCCATTGCTGTTTATTGTTTCGACTTGAATAACGTCTAGTACATCATTGAAACCAACGTCATCGTTTGAAGGGTACATTATCTGGGTGTTCACGATCAAACTGCCATTTCGCACCGAAACGAGCACCACCTCAACCACAGTACCTGTCCTGCCATCGCCCCTCAGAGCAGCCATGACCTATACGAAATTGAAATACGTATTTCTGAATTAAAGACAGTATCATACTTTGGTAACATACCGAAACAGAAATCTTCACAGATTTATCTATAACTTACAGAGTATAAAGATGGTGATACTGGAAACACACCATTACAAGGTTTCTGCCTGAAATACTGTATTTATCCAAAAAAGAGTCCAACCAGTGGCCAAAATTATTTTTGATCTTTTAAAGATCAAATTTAAAGAGACTTCAAAAAAGACTTAAGGAATACTGTGGCCGTTTTTCACTGTTTTCTCAAAACGTGGGCACCGTATAGGAATTAAATTTTCACAGATGACTATATTACTGTATCCTGCTCGATATTTTTGCCCATGAATCTGCATTACTTTGACAAAAGCCAAAGTATGATATTACCTTTAACCTGAAACGAATACGATTTTTTGTATGGAAAATTTATTGACCGCATTCCCAACAGGAATAGAATAGAAATCTCACCCAGGTTCTCAAGGAAATGGAAAGCTGTATGAACTCAGGAGACGTCTGGTTGTTATAAGCTGACGTGAATACCACGACCAGTATTCTCAGCTGCATGCTGAACGCTTTAAGTCCTGTGTGAGTCATACGGGATGAAGAAATCTAGGATGATTGATGGGAACATAAACTAGCCACTTAACCAGAAAGTTCAAACAAAATCAACCAAAAACTGTATAAAATTAGGCTACTATGTCACCAACCTACTAGGTCGGTTGTTGTTGCTGGGTCAGTTGGTGATGCTTGGTCCGTTGTTGCTTCTGGGTCAGTGGTTGATGGTCGGTCAGTTGTTGCTGGGTCACTGGTTGATGGTTGATCAGTTGTTGCTTCTGAGTCAGTGGTTGGTGGTTGGTCAGTTGTTGCTTCTGAGTCAGTGGTTGATGGTCGGTCAGTTGTTGTTTCTGAGTCAGTGGTTGATGGTCGGTCAGTTGTTGCTTCTGAGTCAGTGGTTGATGGTCGGTCAGTTGTTGTTGCTGAGTCAGTGGTTGATGGTCGGACAGTTGTTGTTGCTGAGTCAGTGATTGATGGCTGGTCAGTTGTTGCTTCTGAGTCAGTGGTTGATGGTTGGTCAGTTGTTGCTGAGTCAGTGGTTGATGGTTGGTCAGTTGTTGCTGAGTCAGTGGTTGATGGTTGGTCAGTTGTTGCTGAGTCAGTGGTTGATGGTTGGTCAGTTGTTGCTGAGTCAGTGGTTGATGGTCGGTCAGTTGTTGTTTCTGAGTCAGTGGTTGATGGTTGGTCAGTTGTTGCTGAGTCAGTGGTTGATGCTTGGTCAGTTGTTGTTTCAGAGTCAGTGGTTGATGGTCGGTCAGTTGTTGCTTCTGAGTCAGTGGTTGGTGGTAGGTCAGTTGTTGTTTCTGAGTTAGTGGTTGATGCTTGGTCAGTTGTTGTTTCAGAGTCAGTGGTTGATGCTTGGTCAGTTGTTGTTTCTGAGTTAGTGGTTGGTGGGTCAGTGGTTGATGGTAGGTCAGTTGTTGCTGGGTCAGTGGTTGATGGTTGGTCAGTTGTTGTTTCTGAGTCAGTGGTTGATGGTCGGTCAGTTGTTGTTTCTGAGTCAGTGGTTGATGGTAGGTCAGTTGTTGTTGCTGAGTCAGTTGTTTGTGTGTCAGTTGTTGACACCAGATCTGTAGTTGTTACTTCGACAGTTGTTGACGCTATTTCAGTTGTTGGTTCGCCTCCACCTGTTGAACATATTAAAGATTAATCAATCGAATTTCAATTTACCTCATCCTGACAATCATGAAATATGCCTCATTGGCTCTCCAGAGGTTGAAGAATTGAAAGTTGTGAGAAATAAACTTTCACAAAAATGATTTCAATACAAGAAGTATGACCAAGGATAATAGTAATACGCGCATAGAGACGTCATACGTTGATTGTGATATGCGCTATATAAAAAAGGTTTATTATTATTATTATTATTATTAAGAAGTTAACTATTGTATACCCTTTTTAAATTTGTGAAATACCCATAATTATTTAGAAACGCTTGCCCCCCCCCCCAAAAAAAAAAATCGAATGACTATAAGCAAGCTGCCAAAAGCCGTAACGAATTAGAATGCTGTTAGAATGGAATTTTAAATTGAAAAGCAATTAATTTTAATCACTTGACGCTTGTGAACATTTGCTTGCACATGAAGTGAAATCGAACAACTATTTTGAGGTGCAGTTTCAATGCTATATGGAAAGACGCAACGTTTAGATTGTCTGCTCACTTGCCGAAAATGACAGGGGAAACCTATATTAAATAATGTTTTTTCAGCCCAATACTCACATTCAGATGATTCTGTAATAGAGACATAGTTTACAGCTATGTCACCCTTATCATTGGAAATGCTACTCCCACCTCTGACATACTCCATGGCAACCGTAAAATTATCTGCTTGGTTGATTTCTACAGTTACAGCTTTAAAGTCGTCCCGACCACTTGTCATCTGTTAATCATGTATCATGTGAAGGGCACTTTTATTAGTGGTATCAGGATCGACATCCGTTGGAAAGGCATACACACGTAAAGAGCCTAAGTAATGAGAGACAAGAGGAAAACACATGCGACCTTTAAATGTAGTATCATACTTTGGTTTTTATAAAAATAAAAATACAGATTCATGGGCAAAGATATCAAGGACGATACAATGACAGTCATCTTTGAAAAATTCCAGTCATGTACGGTGGCCACTTTTTGAGAAAACAGTGATTAACAGTATTTCTTAAGTCTGTTCTCTTTTATTTTTGATCTTTTAAAAGATCAAAAATATTTTCGGTGGTTATGTTACAAATGTCTGGATAAATACACCATTTCAGGCAGAACAAAATAAATGTAACGGTATGTTTCTATCATCACCATCTTCATACCCTGAAAGTAATAAGTAAATCTGTGAATAATTTTGTTTTGGTGTCTTACCAAAGTATGATACTACCTTAAAGTCGTAAAAATGTTAAGTTAAACATGGAACAGGTTGTCTGAATGCTTTGGTATTTGTTTTTACCCCTTATCTTTTAGTTGCCTTACATTGTAGCCTACTGTCAGTGTATTGAAAATGCCGAGTTGTGTGATGTGTTTCAAAATTATATTTTCACTCAATGGAGCGAGAATGTTTATACCAGTCTTATTTTTAACGATTTCATTGTTCACCAGAATTTAAACACTTAGACTGTGACACGATGCATTCAACCAAAATGGACACATACACGTTAAAACCTTCAGTTTCCCTTTAGGATTCTGTGTTTCACTCAAATAATAATATTTTTAAATGATTTCTGAGTAAAAGATCGAGGTGTAGATTTATGGATTCCGTATTTCTGAGTAACTTCAGCTTTAAATGTCGTTCTCATACCGAACCCAGAATTATGTGTTCCCTCGAGGTGACTACGGGATTGGTAACAATACCCAAACAGAATTTTTTACAGATTTACGTACAACTTTCACGGTATGAAGATGGTGCTGATAGAAACATACCGTTATATTTAAGGCTGAAATGGTGCTTTTAACCAGAAATTAATCAAACATAGACCAAAGCAGTTTTGATCTCGGGGTAAGGTCAAATATATTAGTCGGGTTGGATCAGACAGAGCGCGAGTGCTGTTCTGTGATATTTGCCAATCATTGTCCATAAAACGTAGAAATATGCACAATATGTTTTCTTTTCTTTCTTTCTTTCTTTTGTTTGTATATCCTGGGGCCAATTTCATAAAACTGTTAAGCACAAGAATATGCTTAGCACAAAAATGTCTCGCCCAATAAAACAAACCACCATTGAAAATTCCATTTGATATTCATGATCAGCGAACAACAGCCAAAGAACAATCACAAGAGATACACAACACATGGAAACGTGGTTGTTAACCCTGTTTTAATTAAGACAGAAATGTCATGCTTAGCAAATTGTTGTGCTTCACAAGTTTTATGACTTTTCTGGAATGTACAGCTCTCTCCAAAAATCATAACAACTTTCAATGCCAAAAATTTATTTAAAACAATATTCAAAACGTATCTGTTATCCGTTCTTTCTTATGAAACTGGTTTTTTTTTGTATTATCAGTATTACAACAACAACAAATATTTCTTCCGGTGTGGCGTATAGGCACCCTAAACTATTATACTTACCAATATCTCTTCCGTACATGTGGTATTGGAATGTGAAGAACCAAGTAGTTTGATTCCCACAGGCTTCAACCGAAGGACTAAGCAGAACAGCTGTGCTACCCGGATCGTTATTCGTCGCATCTCCATTCATAAAGTATTGGTCTGGTATAGAAATTATACAAGTGGTGTATCAATATCAGCTTATAGCCAACGGATACAAAACTCTGTAAATTTGATCATTCGGGGCTATAGCCTTGGTCAAGGCTTTGATCGTATTCGTACCATGTGCATTATTATTTTGTTCACAGCGCTCCCGATCCCCGCACGATCGTTTGCGTACAATAATATAATGCACATTAGGCGAACAGCGACCTCTCGCGGTCGTGAAATATGCAAATTAGGTCTCCTGGTATCAAAGCCTTGGATCACTCGTCAACGGGAGGTGTAGTGGGCGGAGCTCATTATGCTTATAGCGATAGACAGCCTTTTCAATGCTCTTTTGGATTGGCTCGTTGCGGCTCATAATAGACTGCATTATTCATATAGGCCAGGTCATGTGGCGCGCGGGTTTGTAATGGACGGATCGTAACTATGTTCTGCCAGTTGATCGATCGAGTAAATTCGGTGATCACGTTAACTTGGTGGAACACTTTTTTTCTTATTCGGATTGATATTTTCACAAGTATTCAAATCATAGGACGACTGCCATTTGGCTTCATCTATCTATTCAAAATCAGTTCAATATGCATAACTTATATGATTTTGCTGCCTGACATGGAGTTTTCAACAGACTTCCCCGCGTTGCATGCCTATCGGTAAATTCACGAAAGGCGTCATGACCCTGCAGAAAGTCTTGGGCTTGCTGCTGCTGCTCGCCACGAAAATTTCCCAACAGTAATTCAAAATGACGTACAACGTAAGATTACTGTACGTGTGCGACATCAACAGCTAGTCGTCTCGACAGAAATGCCATTCTTTATTATTCATGCTTGTATACTGTGCTGTGATTGGACACTGCACACACAATGGCCCGCCCCCACATTTCATATTCGCATACGAGAGCTTCGCTGGAAATCCGGCGAAAAAGTAAAGAAACACCTAAGCTTTCGTCGACGAGTGGTACAAGGCTTTGATACCACTATACCTAATTTGCATATTTTGCGAGAGGTCGCTGTTTGCCTAATGTGCATTATACCGTATTATTGTACGCAAACGATCGTGCGGGGATCGGGAGCGCTAGTGAACAAAATAATAATGCACACAGTACGAATACGATCAAAGCCTTGACCAAGGCTATCGGGGCTATGGCATTTATTTCTTCCTCTTGTAAATGTAAATTGAAACAGCGCAATGAAATCCCCCCCATCCAACAATGCTGTCATCATTATTTTCAAAGTTGCATTGGTCCAATGCCAACAGCCTGCATTGGGACAGCATTGGTCCCAATTCGTTAATATTTGCCGGAGAAGATTGTTAATTTCTACTGTCCAAAACTTTCAACTCAGAAAGTGATCTTTTTTGTACAAAAAATTATATGCGTATTTCATTTTGCAATTAATCTCCAGATGGATTTTATTACTTAAACTGAAACTATTGAACTGAAATGATTTCCCGACACAAAAGCAGCCTGCCATTTTCAATCTTAACTCATCGCCTATTCCTAGGGTCAGATTACACAATAAAAACATAGTTTTTAAAGGATCACGGATTTTATCAAAAAGACATTCGACGTTTTGTTATTTGAGGAATTGGACATTTCTCTGTACTGGGTCTGGAAAACAATCATTTTCATTAGGCCTAAAAAAAAAAGATTCTGTTGCCCTCAGCGACCGACCGTAAAATGCCAAAACTTTGGGTCGGGATTTTTTTTTTTTTTCGTTTTTTCTCTGAGTCCTAATGTATAAAAACTCACAATTTTTGACAGAAAATGTAAGATTTAGCAGTAAAAAAGCGTGTCTTCTCAAAACGACCCAAAACCGTTGACTTATAAGCCCTGGTGACCATACATCCTGTATTTATTCTTAAATGTTTGAAAGTCGGCAAAAGAAAAAAATCGACCGAGCGACCGACCCAAAATTTTAATTTTTCCACTTGAGGGCAACACAACTATTTTTTTTTCGGCCTTATTGCGCCGTGCCGGCCTGCCGCGTCGTACTGTGATATACTATGTATACATGGACCTTACCAAAGATAGCACAAAACTGGCAGTGCGCAAAACACAGCTCTGGGAAACAAAATAAGAGTTGCTAGGGATGGCGCTGAGTGTATACTGCGTACGGACATAGAATTCTATGAATAAGTACTCAACTTCGTAGCCGGAAGAATTGACTCTACAGTAACATTCCATGGGCCATCGTGCATGCAGTAGCGTCATATGTAAACAATTCAAAGTAAGGTTGCCTTCTAGAAAACAAAAGTACCTTTACGGGCCCGCAACTATAGACCTTTCTTTTGCTACGTCACAGCCCGAGTTTTTGCTAACCAACATGGCGGAAACTATAAAGAGCCATCAAAGGCGGCCATAAAAAAATAACTACAATTTGAACAACTCGTTTCTTAAACGATAACGAAACGTTTCATAAAAGATATTGCTGAAATGTAAAGGAAACTACACAAGCAATGATGGCATGTAATGTACAGCATGGAAAGTTAGCAAATTATGTTTAATTTGGTCTGTCAAGAAAACGAAATAATTTGCCACATTTGGTCGTCCAAATGCCGAGTAATGCCAACCAGCTTGTTAAAGTTTGTAAACAAAAGAAAGGTCTATACGAACGCGTACCAACGCGTTTGGAAAAACTTTCAAACTAAAAATGAGTCTGGTTCCCTGCCCAAAGATTCCCTGACGACTCTTATTAAAAATCTTAGGTAAGGTATCGGCTACGGTTAAAAAGACACAGCTGTCATGTCTGCGCAGGCGCGGAAGCTAGTTTTAGAGTTTAGCGAGATTAAATTTTTGCATTCATTTTTGCACTTTTGCAAGCACATGCAATTTTACCTGGACAGAATAAGAAATCAAAAAGAGTGGGAAAAAAACAAACAACAAATTCCTCAAAAGTGCATAATAGGAAAGGTGCTCTGTTGTATGTGAACAATAATTATGCTCTATTTGGGCTAACTGTAGCCGGAATGAAACATATTTACATGACGTGTCTTTCCCTGAAATACATGACCTCGCGTGACCTGTCGGAAATAGCCAAAAGTCAACGTTACTATCCGAAGTTGAACGAAAACGAGTTTCCTAACGTTTCGGATTTTTCCGTACAAAGTCAGAAATTGACTTTTTCGGTCACGTGACCATCCAGTACACGTAGCCGATACCGGACCCTATATTTGACAGACAATAGTCGGGCGCTTTTTGGGTCCTGGAACCAGACTAACTAAAAATCACACTGTCCTTAATTTGCGCGCATGCGTAGTGCCAACAAAAAAGCAGGCTGTCTTCGATAAGGTCCATGGAAGACCATTGTGCTTACTTCTGTCTGGATGATCATATAGAACTGGTCCAGTGTTCGTCGAGTCACTTGCACTTCGCACCATTTCCCAATTCATGTCGTCAGAAAGAGACTGTGTCCAGCCGCAGAGTGATTGTTGAAAGGTGCAGTTAAAGCTCTGGTCTCGTTCTGAAACAAAACAAAACAAAATTATAATCATCAAATAATCACAAGCCCTATCATGGCGGTGTGTGCGTGGTTTCATGGCTTCTGACTGCCAAACGAACAAAGATAATTGACTAATGGGGTCACCACCAATGTAGGGCTGGATAGCTCAGTTGGTAGAGCGCCTGTACGGTATTCAGGAGGTCGCCGGTTCGAATCCCGCTCCAGTAAAAATTTTCTTTGTTCACTTTTCAATGAAAAAAAAATTATGTTAAAATAACCATCATGATCTTTTTCCCTTGGTCATCGGAAGTCAATTGAGTTTGTGGCTATTGATGAATACAGCAGTAACAAGACGTCTAGAGCAAACCAACAACTCACATAAAGGGTGCATTCATTAGTTAACACGGGTCAGCCCGTACTGGGAATGGTCATGTTATACTGTACATAACAAGCGAGAGAATGGGTGTCGACCCGGGGGAGGTTAACGAATGCACCCAGTGTACACCTAATAGACCTTTATTTTGCAACGCCACACACAGCCCAAGTTGTTGCCAACCAACATGGCGGAAACTATGCCGAGCCATCAAAGCCAGGCATAAAAAATAACCACAATTTAAACACAACGTTTCATAAATATTGAAAGATTTTGCCGAATGTAATGGAAACAGCCCAAGCAATGATGGAATGTATTTGTACACTCCAGCTATGGAAAGTTTGCAAATTATGTTGAATGTGGTCACGCCGTCTGTCAAGAAAACGAAATGATTTGCAACATTTGCCCGCCCATGAAAAGTAGTGCCAACCAGCATGTTTGTAAACAAAAGAAAGGTCTATATACCGATTCGACGGCGCGATCATGGAGTTAAGAAACACCCGCCATTACTGCAGTGCCCCTGCCGGCCTTTTGTCGGGCGGGGACACTGCAGTAATGGCGGACGGTATGTAGCCCTATACCCTGTTTGGTCCTGAGCAATCACAGCCGTGCTTTTCATCCCCCGTGCGTTATTACATGAAGGCATAACAAAATGAAACGCACATTTTCAATTCACACAACTGCAGTGGCAGGGGCTTAAAGGTAGTATCATACTTTGGTAAGAGACCAAAACAGAAATGTTCACATATTTACGTATAACTTTCAGGATATGAAGATGATGCTAGTAGAAACCTACCGTTAAAATCGTTCCGCCTGAAATTTTGTATTTATCCAGAAATTAGAAAAACAACGACCAAAAAACTTTTTGATCTTTTAAAAGATCAAAAATAAAAGAGAAAAGACTTAAGAAATACTGTGGCCGTTTTTCACGATTTTCTCAAAAAGTGGGCACCGTATGGAATTGAAATTTTCACAGATTACTGTGACTGTATCTTCCTTGATATTTTTGCCCATGAATCTGTACTACTTTGACAAAAATCAAAGTATGATACTACCCTTAAATGACTTAAGTTGAATTTCCCCTATCTATATTGTATGTAGATGTGTCGTTGTTTTCCCTTTTCTGACTTTAATAGCGTGTATTATGCCCTTATAAATTATGTTTTAGCTTCTTCCTTTGCAACAGTACATATTCCTCCGTCCAAAATAATCATTTTCATTCAGATTTTGGTCATAATTGTTTCATTTGGTCGAATTATTACTTCATTTTAATTAATGCAAAGAACAAAAGAAGAGTTCATTTGCAAAAACAGATTTATGAAAAATTTACTTCATCATGCTTTACATTTTAGTATTCATGGTAGCAGCGTCCATTTCGACATATAAAACTGATTAATTTATTGCAAATTTAACAAAGTACAGAAAATGAAAAAAAAAATGTATTGGTATATCCTTCAATAAAAAAATTAGAAGCATCCGTGATGATAATGAAAATTGTTCAACAAAGCAGTTATCTGTTTTTGCAAATGAAACCTTATCCTAGATATGAAGTCGGGAAAGCCATTATAAGTATCATCACCAGAACAAAAACAAAACCTGTTCCGACTTAAACCGAGTTAGATATGCTTATGATGTAAATACAATTACTTGAAATTACCTCAAACGTACCTGGACATAGTTCATTCTTTATAGAAAATTCATCTACGGCAATGTCGCCTCTATCACCACCATCACCTCTAGTGGCCTCAATGGCCACACGAAATGGTGATGATTGCTGTATTTGGACAGCAGCTTCTAGCCATACAGATCGACTGGTTTGTTCACCTATTATCTGGTAAACTGGTTCTGTGTTCGTACGATTCGAGCCATCAGCCTCCGGAAAGACATAAGTGTTTAGAGAACCTGCAAAATAATGAATAGAGCATCAATGCAATCATTCGACAAAACGAACAAACCAATGCGGAATTACATTGAATCTTTTGACAATCGGCTTAACTTGAATGTCATACTTCACATTTCAAACCTCCCACGATATCCGGGTATAGGAATCGAACCAGCGTTATCCTTCTTTCTCAAGATAGTTTGCAAATGCGTAAAACAACATGTCTGCCTTGATTTTTCACTTTGATTTGGCCTTTGCCGTGAAATTGAAAATGACCTCTCGCCATGATATCCTAGGGTGACCAGATTTTCGTTAACCATAAATTGGTTTCCAGTTGTACAGTTGCCTTGGGATGTGATCCATGTCCATGCGTTGAAGATGACTAAACCATCGAATACGGCGTTTCCTGATGACTGCAGTGAGTTGGGGCTGCTTTGTTTTGGACCCAATGGTGTTGTTTGATATGTGTTGTGACCAGTGTTGTAGTCGAGTACCAAGTACTGCCGAATACTTTGACTGCCGAGTACCAAGACGGTCGAGTACTTTGCCAGTCGAGTACAAGTACTTATCTTCCGAGTACGAGTACAAGTACTTATCTTCCGGGAAAAAAAATGAACAAGATGCGCTGTACTCGTTTGACTCCATTCTGCACAAATTCTCGGTATTCTTTGAACCCAAATTTAACAACAGTCGATGTGGACGACATGCCTACATACAGCTAATCTAAAAATGGTGGTCAACGCACCATAACACGTGGCTATGCGTTGCAACAGTAATACGTTACACCAACGTAAACGCCAGGCACGGCGAAGTCTATTTTCTAGACTCAACTATTCATACGCATGTAATTTCTATATGCTAGATTCGATTCGTTGTTAGAATGCTCAGATCGACGAACTTTAACTGAACAAATATTCTTTTATCGAGTACTCTTTTTCGAGTACGAGTACGTAGATGCTCGAGTACAACTTTTGGATGTCGCTGAGTTCCGAGTATTTAGTAGCCCGAGTACAAGTACCAAAGGACGAGTGCGAGTATTTGAACGTTCGAGTGCGAGTACGAGTACGAGTACTCGGAAAACGGTACTCGAGTAGTACTCGAGTGCGAGTACCGAGTACGAGTAGGCCTACTACAACACTGGTTGTGACCAGACCAACTTTTAAGATCTTGCGCTGACAGCGCACAATGTCAAAGATATCAAGTCTGCACTCAACTTTCTCAGTGAGAGTCCAGCATTCGGCGGCGTATAGAATGTACAGAAAACACAAGCATTATAGAACTTCATGATAGTGTTCAGATTGATGTTACGATCTTTGCACACCTTGTCCAGATTACTAAATGCTGCTGAAGCCTTGCCAATTCTGTTATTAAAGGTTGTATCATACTTTGGTTTTTGTCCAAAGATTACAGATTCGTGGGCAAAAATATCAAGGAAGATACAGTAAAAGTAATCTGTGAAAATTTCAGTCCCATACGTTGCCCACTTTTTGAGAAAACAGCAAAAAACGGCAACAGTATTTCTTAAGTCTTTTCTCTTTTATTTTTGATCTTTTAAAAGATCAAAAAGATTTTTGGTCGTTGTTTTTCTCATTTCTGGATAAATACACCATTTTAAGTTATACGTAAATCTGTGAACATTTCTGTTTAGGTCTCTTACCAAAGTATGATACAACCGTTAAGCTCTTTGACATTGGTCCCATTTGCACTGCAAAACGCACTCAGATAATATGAAAAGATCCACCACCTTGATAAGGCCTTCGATACCAAGTGGAACGATGAAATTGCGATTTTAGCAGGATCTTTCTTAAACAAAACAAAACAGAACATCAATGAAAACAGGAAAACAACTTGCAAGGATATGAGAAAAAATCACCACAGAGGAGGTAATAAATGCAGGTAATAAACAGCTGTTTAATGATCACTATGATGATCATCCTCATCTTTTTGTAATTAGTTGTTTTCATGTTCTCATTCATGTTCTCATTTATTCCAGAGAGATCCTGCTGTAGGATCAAAACGTCTGGCACTCCTCACTCCTATTTAGTCAAAGCAGACTTCATTTAATATGCTTACCTAAATGAGCTCCATTCATGTTGTAATAGAAACGGAAACACCAAGCAGTTTGTAGCTGATCGGTCGTATCAACCACTGGGCTCAGGAGAACTGCTGTGTGACCCGGCAATAGGCCCGTGGCGTCAAAATACAAGAAATCGCCCCCTGTACAATGATTGGTATAGTAAAAAGCACTTGGCTATTGTCCAACACACTTTGACTTAACTTCCTTAAAGGAAGTACCATTCTTTGGTCTTTTTATCACAAAAAATACAGATCCATGGGCAAAAATATCAAAACAGATACCAGTAACAGTCGTCTGTGAAAATTTCAGTCTCATACAGTGCCCACCTTCTGAGAAAACAGCCATAGTATTTCTTAAGTCTTTTCTCTTTAAAGCTGGGCTCCAACGATTTCGAAAAATAAGATGTTCACGTAAAATTTTGTTCACCTAGCTCCAATTAAGGTAAACATATAATTAACCCTCACTTTTTGAAGTTTCTTGATGTGAATTTTAAGCCACCTTTTACCGTTCCACATTCGCCAAGAATGATAAATTTTCTCTCGACTTTGCCCGTTTTTGGTTCATTTACATATCATGAATATTCATGTTTTCCTCAAGTTGGTGACGTAGAAGAGTTGATTCGCTTTCCTTATGAATATTTATACACAGTGTGTTGCATATTACATACCCACACGCAATACATGCACTCCAATCCTTTCGAAAGTAAAATGGTTGAAAATGATACATATGGCGACCGTCCTTGGTAGGAATACAGCATCGATGAAGAATCAATGTACCAATCGGATATTAATGATCATTCGGGCAGTGAGTCGGACAGTTTTAGCATACAAAAACCGCATGTACACAAAACTCATTGGAAATCCCATACAACTCCCGCGCACCGAGGGGATTCGTTCGTGGACCGTATCCCCTCGACTACGTCAAACATTGACATGAATTTAAATAGCGCCACCCACGGCCAGTTTGGGTAAATAGTCGCAAGAATTTACAATTACTATCAAATTTTATTTCCAATATTACTAAATAATGAAAAAACAACAGCCCAATTGTATATTATGAGAAGGTTCTTATATGTCTTATAAACGAGGATTTGTATTTGTTTCATTTTTTTTACAAATCGTTATTACATTTTATCTTTAAACATTTTTTTTCTTCTGAGTATTTTGATAAAAGTTTACTTGAATCTTCAAACAACACGAACAATCCACACACAAAAATCTACTGTTTTTGCGAGGGAATGAAATTTTAATCAGCTTATCTATTTGCGAGGGAAGCTTACCGTGAAGGGTGCCATAAAGTGGCCCGGTGTCGCCAGTGAATGTTTCCTTATATTCGTTTTTCCAGTTCGCCTGGTCGACAAATAATTGAGTCCATCCACACAATCCGTTACTGCCTCCAACATTGCAATCAAATCCTGAATAAACAAGAACAGTAGGTGTGCTCTAAAGAAACAAAATACACGCATTTTCTTCCAAGACAAAAACAAATTACGATAATTGGCTATAAAAAATGAAAGTGCATATAACAACAATTATTTTGCTTTAGTTGCTACAAGCCCATGATCATAGTAAGAATATTAGTTAAAGACAGCGTACAGGATTTGCAAGGCCTCCAAAGAAATTATAGAGACAGAATATGAACTCAACAGTTCGTAAACAGTGTACATTAACAGTTACCATGGGAAATCTTGGTTCATTAGATGTTGGGTTTTTCAAGGAAATCAAGATTTGGTTTATTTTAAAAAGATCGTTCGTCCGAACGATTATTTTTTTAGCATTTCGAAAGCGTGGTGTAACCGTGAAGGATTCGGAGGGGGGGGGGGCGGAGATTATTTCGGCCGTATAATTTCTGCAATCCAGATGAACAAAGCGTAAAAAAGGTATACATGAAGCAATGTTTGTAAGGAAGTTTAAGACCTTCACTTCTGTTTAAGTACCAAATTCAGCCAAAACACACATCTTTGCAAATCCTATATTCTCCCTTTAAAGGGATTGCATACGTTTGGTAATTTGAGCCTACTGTTTGTTTCAAACCAATATAATTGTATATATATATACCATAAAACTAACCTGTGAAAGTTTCAATTCAAAAGGTGGTAGCGTTTTTGAGATTTTGGCGACAAACTAGAGCGGTTATTTCACGCCAGAGAACAGTTAGTCAATAGCTGAGAAGCGTTACGGCCATAACGCTTCTCAGATTCATAATTTTTGGAGATAAAAAGTGACATATTTTTCCATAACCGAGGTACTTCGAATTGAACGTTTCTCAATATGCATTATATTATCCAAAGCAGCTGTACTTCTCACCAAGTAAGTTTTTATTGCCATAAATTTTCAGAGTCATTACCAAACGTATGCAATGCCTTTAATGAATACCAGAAGAGCTGTCTGTGTCCTCTCAAATACATTGCACTTTCATGAAATTTGATAATGCCCTAACATATAGTTTGGGCCATATGCCTATGCCTATGCAAACTTGAAGTGCAACAATGTTTAATGGCAACAATGACGCTTAGAATTGAGTACAGAGTCTGCGGGCTTTTTGAGGGAAAGAAGAAACAAACTAGAACTAATAAGTTTGCTTGTCTGCATTAGAACATAGGGCTTTTCCTCAACATGCTCTTAAAATAAAAAACACGTCAACGAATTATATGGATCTGCAACTTTTTAACCTTACGCCAATGTCCTGTTCCTATTTTGAAATTCAATCCAACTGGATTTCATGTGAACGTCCAATTAAAACTACCTCTTTCAAATTATAAGCTACTTCCGGTTGGACCGGAAGTAGATGTCACAGAGGTCAATTATGGAAAACCAAAAAAATCAGAGAAATGCGGGAAAGCCAATTAGCGTAATTGACTTATGAAAAGTGCACTTAAAGGTATAATACATGATTGGTAAAGGCCACAGAAAAGTACTCACACTTTGTGAGAACATCAAGTATACATGAATAATAAACTTCAATCAAGCTCAATCCGACATCTGCGTCATGAGAAAGTAGTGTGAAAACCGACTACATTTTTCTTTGGTTTGAATGGTTTTGACTAATTTCTGGAAAAAAACAAACATTTGAGGCGGAAAATTTTCAACGGTAGTGTGTATTTCCACCAGCACCATCTTCACATCCTGAAAGTTATAAAGTAAATTTGTAGATATTATTGTCTGTTTCGGGATGTTACCAATCTTGTACTGTACATTTAAGGTACAAACGAACCGTTGCCTTGCACTCTCAAGATGACAGCCGTCCAAAAGTAAATCCAAAGTGTTGCTCTGATTGGCTGCATGCTGGGACGACGTTTCATCCTGAAGGGCAAATCGTTAAATAAAAAAAGGTCCAAATTTGGAAATAACAAAAAAGAGACACTACAAACTTCGAGTGTTTGCAAAACGGAGCTAAGGCTCAGGGTCAGGTTCCAGCTCTGACATCCATATATGCCGAAAATATAGCTTGTGGTTTTTCGTTGACGCTGAAGCTCTGTTTCCTTTTCAAACCAATCTACTTCCGAACCGCAGCCAAAAGCCTTTATTTTGATACCCGTTTTGTCAGAATGGATTCACGAAATGGAACCAGAGCCTGAAAAGGATATAATCATCAAATAACCACAAGGAAAACTGACTGAATTTAAAGTCATTGAAAAGTGAACAAAGAGAAATTGACTGGATCGGGATTCGAACCCGCGACCTCCTGAATACCGTACAGGTGCTCAACCAACTGAGCCATCCAGCCCTACGGAGTACTGCCTGAGATCGAAAGTGTTTGGTTTTTGTGGAGGGAGAAAAACCGGAGAACCTGGGGGAAAAACCCTCATAGCATAGGAGAGAACCAACGCACAACTCTAATCACATAATGATCTAGGTCAGACTCGCACCTGGGCCACATTGGTGAGAGGCGAGTTCATGCCTAACGCACTTGCCACATAATTATGCCAGAGCATACCTGATAACATGATGGCACTAAATCCCCCCTGCCGTGTAATGTACTCAACACTGGAGTGGACTTAGCTAGTGACTATAGGGCCTGTTTGTTGAATACACAGGATCACGGATTCTACTGATCCGGATCCCATTTTAGCGTACCCTACATAGGACGTGGATCCCTAAATCTGGGATCCTTTGCCTTAACAAACAGGCCCTTATTAGTAACTATTAAGCGTAGTGACTCGAGACGATGACCATGGTCATTTCAATCTTAGGGGTGCGCCATAACGTATGGGTTTATGAAACAATGATTGAATTTTTGTGGAACATTCCAGCACTACCCTCTACTCCTAGATCAACCATATAAAATGCAACTTCAAGTCTTCTTTATTAGCTATAGGCCCATGTATTTAAAAGTTAATAATTAAGTCTTTATTAAGAGATGCATGTGGAGAGGGGCAGGGAACAGAACATTTAAAGAAAATCAGAACATTATTATATTTCATAATAATTATGGTCAGACTATGCCAGTCGCCTCTAGAAATCTTGAGGAAGACATTTATGCATCAATGAGCCTATCAACACAAAATGATGACAACAGCACTCCGCTCTCGTTTTAATTCATTCAGTGATTAAGTCAATGCAAGTAATAAACTGCTGCAAACTGCTCATCAGCCCCAAATGACCTGAAATATATCAAATTCTTGAAGTTGGGATGGTCTGACATTTCGATCCTAGCAGGATCTTTCAAAAAGCCTGACATTTCGATCCTATCAGGATCTTGACATTTCGATCTTAGCAGGATCTTTATCAAAGAAAGGCCTTAGAGAAAGATTCTGGTAGGTTCAAAACGAATCAGGCCCTCCTAACTCCAAGCATGTTCAGCGTTAAAGTGATACAGTATGCGTGTTGTAACAATATCAAGCCAGCCATGACAAGCAGCTATACAGTAATATGCACGGCGTTGGTTTGCAATACTTACCGCTGCTCGATGCAGTCAATTTCGATACACGTCGACTGACTATAGGCCGCGGAAACGACGCACAAAGTAGACCCTCTTCTTTCTCGTAAAGTTATAAAGGACTAAAAGGAGGAACACCCCCGTTTGTGTAGGATTTGCCGAGTTGTGGCAATCTACTCTGACGTCAAAGCAGTGTGGGACAATACTTTCAGATGAGTCGAACAAGAGGATAAAATGAGACAGACGAAAGGCTGGAATTTAGATTCAAAATATGTTAACAACCATATTGTAAGGTGATTACCTTGAACCCAGATTTTGAATAGCAGAATTGACGAGGGCATTGTATCGTGGTATATCTCAACCATGAATTATGACGTCAACGAGACCTTCACTGTTGACAGTCATATTGATATATCAAAGGTAATATCATACATGTACTTTGGTTTTTGTCGAAGAAATACAGATTGATAGGCAAAAATATAAAGAAAGAATGATACAGTAAAAGTCATCTTTGAAATTCCCAGTCTCATATGGTGCCGCGGGAGTGGCGCCTTTTTGAGAAAAACAGTGAAAACGCCCACATAATTTAATTAATTTCTCACCGTTATTTCTGATCTTTTAAAGATCAAATATTACAATTTATTTTACATTTTTTTTTACAATTTACAATTACATTTTTTGTTATAAATATAGCATTTCGGGCAAAAAAAAAGTTACGGTATGTTTCTACTAGCACCGTTTTTATTACACTGTAAGTTATACTTATAGGTAAACCTGTGAACATTTCTGTTTTGGCTTCCTACCAAAGTATGATACTACCTTTAAATGCAGTGAAACAAATACCACCCGTTAAGAATCAAGTTGTCCTTCATATGGCTCTTGCAAAAAGAGTGGTGGTTATTTCACTCTTATGGAGTGGTTTTCACACTGGGGTAGAGTGAAAACTCACTCCAAACGATGTAAACTTCACTCTAAAGGAGTGGAAGACTACCCGAAAAAAATTCATATGGCCCTTCAGAGGTTGTCTTTCTATACTCTTTGCCATCTGGAGAGTACAAGGAGAGTACAAGATGTGTTTTTTAATGATGGCGACAATATGACTATTTGTTTAATTTCATACAGTGATTAGTATTCGTTTCATTTTGAGACGTGAATTATAGGCATATCGGTGGTTTGAATTAAATAAATGAGATAGACGAATCAGTACTCTTTAAAGGTAGTATCATACTTTGGTTTTTGTCAAAGAAATACAGATTCATGGGCAGAAACAACAAGGAAGATATAGTAACAGTCATCTGTGAGCATTTCAGTCCCACACGGTGCTCACCTTTTGAGAAAATCGTGAAAAACGGCCACAGTATTTCTTTATTATACCATTTCAAGCGGAAAAATTGTAACGGTAGGTTTCTACCACCACCATCTTCATACCCTGTAAGTTATGGCTGCGTTCGAGCGGTTACTCCCGGTAACACGAGTGTGATGCGCGCGCAATACTCTCCGGTGCAGGAGTATACTCCCCAACGCTGGAGAGTATACTCTCGCTAACCCGAGTGCCGTACTCCGGCCGTTCGACCGCTCAGGAGTATACTCGTGTTAACACGAGTAGCTCGCTCGAACGCAGCCCATACGTAAATCTGTTAACGATTCTGTTTTGGTGTCTTACCAAAGTATGATACTACCTTTAAATGCAGTGAAACAAATACCACCCGTTAAGAATCAAGTTGTCCTTCATATGGCTCTTGCAAAAAGAGTGGTGGTTATTTTACTCTTATGGAGTAGTTTTCACACTGGGGTAGAGTGAAAACTCACTCCAAACGATGTAAACTTCACTCTAAAGGAGTGGAAGACTACTCGAAAAGAGTTCATAATGGCCCTTCAAAGGTTGTCTTTCTATACTCTTTGGCATCTGGAGCGTACATTTGCTCCTCATTGCCAAGAAACGAACACAAACATCTTCAGTTTCAGAAAGATGTGATGCTAGACCTTAATTGGATATTATTTGTACCAGGGACCGAAAGTTACATTCCAGGGGCAGATTTCACGAAGCACTAAGATTTATCTTAAGTGTGAATTCATCCTAATTGCTATTTTTCATACTTATTATCAAGGAAGATACAGTTTAAAGGTACAGTAGTATCATACTTTGGTAAGACACCAACACAGAAATATTCACAGATTTACGTATAACTTTCATGATATGAAGATGATGCTGGTAGAGTCCTACCGTTAAACCTTTTCCGCCTGAAATGGTTATATTTATCCAGAAATTAGTAAAACAACGACCAAAAATCTTTTTGATCTTTAAAAAGATCAAAAATAAAAGAGAAAAGACTTAAGAAATACTGTGGCCGTTTTTCACTGTTTTCTCAAAAAGTGGGCACTGTATGGGACTGAAATTTTCACAGATGACTATTACTGTTTCGTCCTTGATATTTTGTGTCCATGAATCTGTGTTTCTTTGACAAAAAAAAGAAAAGTTTTTTTTATATCCCTTTCAAAACAATTTCCTTCACATTGCATGCTTGACAGCTGACATGGGAACGATTCTGAACAAAATATGGAATAGGAAAAATACATGCATGCAATAAGTGCAGTATTGTGATATTTCAGCAGCAGTGAACGTGACCATGGTTAGTTTGAATCACACACAGCGAACGTGAATCAAAGTCTTATCGCTTCGCTAGGTCGTTCAAGGGCGCACGCACCCACATTCTTTGAACAGGAATGAACAACAAAAACAAAAAAATACCAATACAGCCTCAGCACTGAACATGGTTGATTTGATTTGAATATGAATCAGACACAAAGCCAACGTGCGTCAAGATATCGCTTCGCTGGATCGGTCAAGGTTGCACACCTGTAAATACTTTCCCATAAGATGCATGTAAATTGGCCAAGTTCAAAACTTGAATGCTATAAGGAGTGATCAAGCCACACAGCCAAAATGTAGAATCAACAGTTCCCTACTCTGTTTAATGTTTAACAGGTTAACCAATGAATCTGTGATAAAAAGTCCATGGAAAGAAAAATTAATACTCTTGAATACGGGCGTTTCACAATTTAGAGCGCCACCAAGAGGGCAGCAGGGAGAGGCCGATTTACGCGCCGCATGATTGGGAAATTGTCGACATTGGAGATTTTTCCCCTATACGTTCAATCGTCTTCGCCATTTAACCCACCGTATATCTTTCATCCATGGGTATTTCTCAATGTTTTCCAGTTTGGATGTGTGTGCTGTGCATCCAGAAAGATTCGCAAACATAAACCATTGTGATAACACGTGAAATAAACGCACAAAACGACCCAAGAGTTAGCAATAATGTTGAACGTATAGCTAGGGAAAAAACTCCGATGTCGACAATTTCCCATCATGCACCGCGTAAATCGGCCTCTCCCTGCTGCCCTCTTGGTGGCGCTCTAAATTGTGAAACACCCCGTATTTCATGGAGTACACTATGGGCGTTTTCGAAACGGAGGCTTAGGCTCGGGCTCAGGCTCCAGCTCTGACATCCATAGGCTGAAAATATAGGTTGTGGTTTTTCATTGAAGCTGAAACTCTGTTTTCCTTTTCAAACTAGAGAATCTACTTCAGAACCGCAGCCAAGTCTCTATTTTGATGCCCGTTGTTTTGGAATGGATTCACGAAATGGAGCCTGAGCCTGAAACGGAGCCTGAGCCTCCGTTTCGAAAACGCCCTATAATTATACTGTCAAACTCCAGTGTACATGTACAAAGCGAAAGTACAGCGACTTTATATGGCATAATGCCACCAATAATACAGCTCACAGTTGAAGGTTCGAAGCTCACGAAGAGCTGGTTCAATCCATAGTTTCTTTATCTTTGCATGCCAGACTAGGACCTGTTTGTTTAACGCAAAGGATCACAAATGTAGGGATCCACGTCATTATGCAGGGTACGCTAAAACGAAGCTGGTCAACTGGTACGCCGACCAACTCGTACGCCAACCAACTCGTACGCCAACCAACTCGTACGCCGTTTTGTCAACTCGTACGCCGACCAACTCGTACGCCGACCAACTCGTACGCCGACCAACTCGTACGCCAACCAACTCGTACGCCAACCAACTCGTACGCCACGTATAATTATTAAAGGCATTGCATACGTTTGGTAATGACTCTGAAAATTTATGGCAATAAAAACTTACTTGGTGAGAAGTACAGCTGCTTTGGATAGTATAATGCATATTGAGAAACGTTCAATTCGAAGTACCGCGGTTATGGAAAAATATGTCACTTTTTATCTCCAAAAATTATGAATCTGAGAAGCGTTATGGCCGTAACGCTTCTCAGCCATTGATTTACTGTTATCTGGCGTGAAATAACCGCTCTAGTTTGTCGCCAAAATCTCACAAACGCTACCACCTTTTGAATTGAAACTTTCACAGGTTAGTTTTATGGTATATATATACAATTATATTTGTTTGAAACAAAAAATAGGCTCAAATTACCAAAGGAAGGCAATCCCTTTAAGCTTGTAGTTTGTAAACGTTGGCCGGTTTTTTTTTTCAGTAGATTTTGTCATGTTGAGTGGAAATAAAAGGAAGCATTCTGTAAATTGACTATGTGGAACTCGTTTGTGAAAATAAACGGAAATAAAGGAAGCATTGTGTACGTGGAATTGGATGTCGTTTGTGAACATAAAAGGAAATAAAAGGAAACATTCTGTATGTGGAAGTGCCAAAAAAAATGTTAGGTAGGATTTTAATTAAAACGGGGAAATAAGAAAAGAAAAGGAAAAAACGGCTCTTTTTAACCCAAAAAGAGAAGAAATAAAAGGTTCCCAGTTCCCCCCCCCCCAAAAAAAAAAAAAACCGGCTCTTTTTATATCCCACGCAACCCAAACTAAAAGCGAAGAAATAAAAGGTTCCCAGAAACAAAACAAACAAAAAACGGCTCTTTTTAGATCCCACGCAACCCAAAAGAGAAAAAAATAAAAAAAGGTACCCAGTCACAAAGAATTTCGTTATTACAAACTATAAATAATTAGAGCCCCCACACTCACTATCCTCTCACACAAGAATACCGATCCCACGCAACCCAAAAGAGAAAAAAATAAAAAGGTACCCAGTCACAAAGAATTTCGTTATTACAAACTAGAAATAATTAGAGCCCCCACACTCACTATCCTCTCACACAAAAAAGGTTTCCTGTCTCTCAAAACACACACATTTAGTTTGTTAAAATTTATTTCGTTATTACAGACTGCAGTCTTTTTTTTGGTGGTGGCGTACGAGTTGGTCGGCGTACGAGTTGATTGGCGTACGAGTTGGTTGGCGTACGAGTTGGTCGGCGTACGAGTTGGTCAGCGTACGAGTTGGTCAGCGTACGAGTTGGGGCGTACGAGTTGGTCGGCGTACGAGTTGACCAGCATTCGTATGGAACTGACATTTTCACAGATATGTGAAAATGTCAGTTCCATACGGTTCCAACTTTTTGAGAAAACAGTGAAAAACGGCCACAGTATTTCTTAAGTCTATTACAGTTCTCTTTTATTTTTGATCTTTAAAAGATCAAAAATAATTTTCGTCACTGGTTTTTAGTCTTTTCTGGATAAATACAGCATTTCAAGAAGAAACTTGTTAACGGTTTGTTTCTATACCATCGCCATTTTTATTCCCTGTAAGTTATATCATAGCTCTATGGTTATATGTAATTCTGTGAATTTTTTTGTTTCGGTAGGGGGCCTATGCTACCAATTACCTTTAAAGGTAGTATCATACTTTGGTAAGAGACCAAAACAGAAAGCTACATAAGCTTTCGCAGTAACAACTATACATCAGATGTAAGTTACATCTTACATGTCTTTACACCGGTTGAAGTAGTTGCTACTACGAAAGCTTATGTAGTTTTTCTCTTAGTCTTTAAGTGCTACCATAATTTTCTGTTGGTTTTCAGTGCAGGATGTTTCATAGTTTTTGACATACGAGAAGAAAGCATACTGCACGATGAATATTGTGGAAAGGGCAATCCGAACGACATTAGGCCTAAAAAAAATTGTTGTGTTGCCCTCAAGTGGAAAAATAAAAATTTTGGGTAGGTTTTTTTGGCAGACTTTCAAACATTTAAAAATAAATACAAGATGTATGGTCACCAGGGCTTATAAATCAACGGTCTTGGGTCGTTTTGAGGAGACACGCTTTTTTACTGCTAAATCTTACATTTTCTGTCAAAAATGGTGAGTTTTTATACTTTAGGACTCAGAGAAAAAAAAAATCCCGACCCAAAGTTTTTGGCATTTTACGGTCGGTCGCTGAGGGCAACACAACAATTTTTTTAGGCCTTATTCAAAGAACAACGCTGCCAACTGCTGCAGAAAAAGAGGAGTTTGTATATGAATTTCCGAAAGCTTGAGCAAACAGAGTATTTTTAATACTTTTGTATTAAGGAAAATAAGCAGTTAAAGGGTCTATGCAATAGGAATATTATGGCTTGAACATGTGCCAAAAATAAATTGTTACACGGGCCTTTGCTTTTACCCACTTCCTCACACTGTTTCAGGGTTAACAACAGGTTTTTTGGTTTGTATGCTAATTTGAATTTCCATATTCATGAGCAAAACTGTGATGTCATCTGGGTAACTGAGAGCAGTAATCCAATTGCTTTGTGCACAAAAAGTTGGGGTTGTTTCATGGGTATTTTGACAAACCTTTTCCCTTAATGTGTTTTATTGTGCTGAATATGTTCCTTTCACTCAACTGATGGTGTACTTTTTTTTTACCAAGCATTTCTGTGGGTCATGTTTGCCTCTTCATTTGTTTATGTTTTTTCATTATATTTTGGCTGTTGGTTCCCTACATGAGTATGAATAAAAATCCCCCATTTTGCAAAGCCGTTCAAAAGAAAACCAAATAAGACTTTTCATTATCTGTCATTATATTCTCTGTATGAAGGTAATAAAATAACCTGACTGAAAAAACACTGCATGAACCCTTTAATGCTTTATTTTCGGGAGACAACACCAAATTACATGCAATTGTAACACGTTGATGATATAATTATGTTCATGAGGTATACCACGGTATACTAATTAAATGAGACAAACAATGAACCAAAATAATACTTTTCGGCGAGTTTTATTAATATTTTTTTAGGATCTATGTAATTGTAGGAAACAATACAAACAATATACCGTGAAACGGACTGGATGTTGAGACTGATAAGAACAAACATATTTTAATAACGTTTTGGGGCAGATGAAATGAACACGTTTTTTTTTTCTAATAACATGTATGTAACCGGCTAGACGTATAAACAGTTTCCTAGGCAAATTGACATTACCAAACCAACATTTACAACAATTATTCTGTATCAGTTATTACCACTGAGAGAAAGAAATCCGCCAAAACATCTTCAAGTGTTCAAATGTAACCTTTTCAACAAATAGAAAGCCTGTAAATTGAGCTGGAGGCATTTTAACAATACAGTATTGTGCAAATTTGTATGACGTGGCTGCAGAATGCCTTCTGCTCAGCACAACCTAGGGCCAATTGCATAAAACTGCTAAGCAAAAATAAAATTTGCTAAGCATGACATTTCTTAATAAAAACAGGGTTAATTTACAACCAAATGTCCACGTGTTGTGTATCACATGTGATTGTTCTTTGCTGTTGCATGTTCGCTGACCATGAATATCAAATGGAATTTTCAGCGGTGGTTTGTTTTATTGGGCGAGACATTTTTGTGCTAAGCAAATTGTTGTGCTTAACAGTTTTATGAAATTGGCCCCTTGTCTCGAGTGTAAGACATTGTCATCGTTAGCTGGATGCGTCATAACCTGCCACCAGGAGAGGGCGTATCGTTTGAATCAGAATCACATTCCTACGTTGAAACTTCCAGCGAACTTCCAACTTAATGCATTATCTTTGAGAAAGACAAGTATATCTTGGAAATCCCCCTTGAATCAATTCCATATAAGTTTGGTAAAAACCTTGTGGAGACCTATACACCTTTAGAATTTCCCTGTGGAGACATATTTAACCTATTGTGCTCGGTTTCCACAAGGCATCCTGAGATGTGCTTTCACTACCATGAAATGAAGACCACAGTAGACTCTGTTGACAGTCTTGACACTATTGAATAAGTATTGAAGCTGTAGTAGGTTGGTCTAGTTAAAAAGCCGAAGTATGATTCCAGTTTTATATAACGACAAGGATACACCAAACAGAATGTTGCTTTAATTTATAGTTCGGAGAGGTCATCATTTATAGAATTCATGCTCTGATTCGTCCTTTTTGATGTTGTTGCGGTATCCCTTCTCAAAGTCCTTGGCCAGTACCACATAACGGTTCTCCCTGACAGCTTGCATGCCAGCCTACGTAAAGAAGGAAAAACATTATTAACATTATTAACAAATTATCCAGCAATAAAAAGCGAGAATAGATGCGGTATATCTACCTCAGTCTTTCTTAAAGGTAATATCATACTATTGCTTTTGTCAAAGTAGGGCTGGAAGTTTTGCATGGTTGAGAGACTAGAATGAGTGAAACTTGCGGTGACACCATGTATAACACTCTTTTAGAAAGATGTGTGGTCCTGAAAAGGACCGATTAGAGTAAATTCTCGACGTTTCGACTAGTGTGCTCTAGTCATCCTCTGGAGAGAGTTTTTGTCAAAGTTTGCAGATTCATGGGCAAAAATATCAAGAAAGATACAGTAACAGTCATCTGTCAAATTTTCAGTACCATACCATGCCAACTTTTTGAGAAAACAGTGGAAAACAGCCAGAGTAGTCTTGAAGTTTTTTCACTATTCTTTTATATCTTTTAATGATCAAAATTGTTTTTGGTCATTGGTTTCACTATTTTCTGGATAAATACAGCGTTTCAGGCAGAAAAACTTCAACAATACGTTTCTACCATCACCATCTTTATACCCTGTAAGTTATTGGTAAATTTGTGAAGGTTTCTGTTTCGGTATGCTGCCAAAGTATGATGCTACCTTTAAGTTGATTACAAATTCAACCCACCTCTTGGCAGATTGCATTGATGTCAGCTCCGGAGATCTTATCTGGTCGGGCCACATCTGATATCAAACATCCATTAAGGAATCCAAATACACAAGTCATAACAAATGGGCCTCTGTAAAATTAGAATCAAAAAATGGGTAAAAGGTTCAAGTATCAGGGGCCAATTTCATAGAACTGCTTAAAGGTATGATACATGATTGGTAAAGGTCACAGAACAGCACTCACACTTTGTCTGACCCAGCATGTGCCTAAAATGATAAATTTAAGCTGAATCAGACATCTGAGTCAGGAGAATACAGCGAAAACCCGGCAAAATTTTTCTTATAAAACAGAGAGAATGGTTTTGATCTTCAGGTGGAAATATTTGAATGGTATGTTTTTACTAGCACCATCTTCATACCCTAAAAGTTTTATGTAAATCTGTGAACATTTCTGTTTGGGTATGTTACCAATTCTGGACTGTATACCTTTAAAGCACAAAATTTCCTTAAGCATGAAAAGTCTTCCTTGATCAAATAGGATTACCATTAACCAAATTTCCATGTGATGTTTACTGCTTTTAACTTGTATTCGGCCATTGTTTGCTGAGTACAACATTCACAAGGAGATTTGGCTGACATTATACTGATTTTATTCACCAAGGGTTTTTTGTGCTTAAAGGTAATATTCACGGGCAAAAATATCGAGCAACAGTCATCTGTGAAAATTGCAGTCCCATACGGTGCAAGAAAACAGTGAGAAAACAGTGAAAAACAGCCACAGTATTTCTCAAGTCTTTTCTCTTTTATTTTTAATCTTTTAAAAGATTTTTGGTCATTGTTTTACTAATTTCTGAATAAATACACCATTTCAGGTGGAACAAATGTAACGGTCTGTTTCTACCACCACCATCTTCATACCCTGTAAGTTATACGTAAATCTGTGAACATTTCTGTTTTGGTCTCTTACTAAAGTATGATACTACCTTGAAGCAGCTCTATGAAATTAGCCCCAGGTGTTACGTACATTACGTTATTTTAATTTGTATTCACAAAGGATACAGTCTTCAAGGTCCACCTCATCAGAAAGGTTCATCTTGACACAGATTGTGCTGAATATCAGCCGTTTCTGACGTCTGTCTGGCATGGGGAATTCAATTTTTCGATCTAGACGGCCTGGACGAAGCAGGGCAGGATCTAAGGTATCAGCTCGATTTGTTGCCATGATTACCTGATAATTAAAAGATAAACATTTGAATTAAAGTTATCATTAAGTCACTGAAAAGTGAACAAATAAAAAATTGACTGGCGCGGGATTCGAACCAGCGACCTCCTGAATACCAACTTTTTTTTTTTTTTTTTTTTTTTTACGAATAAACATCACAAAATTAGCGATGTCCACTTTGGACAAAAACATGTAGAGCCACAACTTACTCTTGCTCTTAGTGCAAAAATAATCACAATACTAAATACTTAAAGTAGTGCTACAGGTACATGAACAATATATTACTTAAGTAGATGGTTTACAAATTTAATTAGAAAGTCTGATGGGTCAGGTTGTGGTGAGCTCTCTTACAAAACCTCGTTTCCACTGAGGTTTTGTAAGAGAGCTCACCACAACCTGACCCAACTGAGCTATCCAGCTCTACCTTGGTGGTTTCCATATAACAGTCAACATGGTCAATCATCTTTGTTTGTTTGGCAGTCAGACACAATGAAACCACTAACATACCGCTATATCCCAGGGATCATTTAAGATACGTGCAGCATTTAGTATTTTATTATGTAATAAATTGAGAATACTCATCGTGCTGGGAAAACGATTTTCAATAATTAAAAATTAAAGGGAGCTTAATAGATTTGCAAAGATAAGCGTTTTGGCTGAATTTGGCACTAAAACAGAAGTGAAGGTCTTAAACTTCCTTATAGAAGTTGTTTCATGTACCTTTTTCCGCTTTGTTTATCTGGATAGCAGAAATATGGCCGAAATACTCTTGCCCCCCTCTGAATCCTTCACGGTAATACACCACGCTTTCGAAATGCTAAAAAGATCATTCGGACAAACGATCTTTTAAAAGACACTAAATCTTGATTTCCTTGAAAAAACCAGCATCTGATGAACCAAGATTTCCCATGGTGACTGTTTGCACTGTTTACGAACTGAGTCCATTTTCTGTCCCAAACTCAATAATTTTTTTGGGAGGCCTTGCAAATCCTGTACGCTGCCTTTAATCAAAACAATGATGTGTGAAATTTTAATACGGAAAAAGATTGTACTCTGTACACTGGTTTTATACTAATGTGTATTAAACAATAAGATCAATACAACATGCAGAATGCATGGTTGAGGCGTAATGATCAAATTAATCTATTTGATTAGGCCTAATTGATTAATTAATGACTGTAAGATCATGATAAGATTTACCTTCACATTAACAGTTTGATCAAACCCATCCATCTGATTAAGGAGCTCAAGTAGGATTCGTTGAACCTCACGATCAGCTGAAACCAAAAAAAAACAATAATCAGAAATTCAGTCTTTACATTCAAGCATGTCACAAATTCTCCCAGAAATTCAACCAAAAATTCATTCTCTTTATGAAGAATTTTCAAACGGACATTTCAGTTTATTTCATGACTAAACATGTAGTCTGCCTTAAAACATTTTTCTCAAGTAATCAATGAAACAAATATCAAAATTATAAGAAATGCTTGGAGTTTAGAAGGGCCTCACATAACCTTAGCAGAATCTTTCTCAAAGCCATTGGAGTTAGGATGGCCTGAAGTTTTGATCCAACCAGGATCTTTCCCAAAGGCTTTGAGCTTTGAGAAAGATCCTGCTAGGGTCAAAACGTCAGGCCATCATATTGTTTGAGACAGATCTTGCTAGGATCGAAACATCAGGCCATATTAATCTTTGAGAAAGATCCTGCTAGGATCGAAACGTCAGGCCATCCTAACTTTTGAGAAAGATCCTGCTAGGATCGAAACATCAGGTTTTGAGAAAGATCCTGCTAGGATCGAAACATCAGGCCATATTAATCTTTGAGAAAGCTCCTGCTATGATCAAAACGTCATGCCATATTAATCCTGAGAAAGATCCTGCTAGGATCGAAACGTCAGGCCATTTGAATCTTTGAGAAAGATCCTGCTAGGATCGAAACGTCAGGTTTTGAGAAAGATCCTGCAAGAATCGGAACATCAGGCCATCCAAACCTTTGAGAAAGATCCTGCTAGGATCAAAACGTCAGGCTTTGAGAAAGATCCTGCTAGGAACAAAACGCTTTGAGGAAGATCCTGCTAGGATCGAAAAGTAAGGCCATCCTAACATTTAAGATCCTGCTAGGATCGAAACATCCGGCCATCCTAACCTTCGTGAAAAATCCTGCTAGGATCGAAACGTCAGGCCCTCCTTTTTTTGAGCCCTCCAAGCATTTGAAATATTTCAGGTCATCATCTTGGAAGATCTATTACATACTGGCAGCATATGCAAATTAGGACAAGTTTTTACCTCCAGTTTGAGCGTCAAATCGTTTGGTTGCTATGGCATCAATCTCATCAATGAATATAATAGCTGGAGCGTTCTCCTTGGCTAGTCTGAAGACGTCTCTTACCATCCGAGGTCCTTCACCCAAGTATTTCTGAACAAACTCGGACCCCACCACTCGGATAAAGGAAGCTGTGAGGAATAAATGGACACATGGAATTTAATCACAGTTTACAATCACAGCTAACAATCCGAGACTATCATCTTTTAACAGTTTAAGGTAATATCATACTTTAATTTTTGTCAAAGAAATACAGATTCATGAGCAAAAATCTCAAGGAAGATGCAGTAACAGTCACCTGTGACAATTTCAGTCCCGTACGGTGCCCACTTTTTGAGAAAACAGTGAAAAAGGACAACAGTATTTCTTATTGTCTTTTCTCTTTTTATTTTTGATCTTTAAAAGATAAAAAATAATTTTGGTCACTGGTTTTACTCTTTTCTGGATAAATACAGCATTTCGGACAGAAAAATGTTAATGGTATGTTTCTACCATCACCATCTTTATACCTTGTAAATTATAGGTAAATCTGTGAGGATTTCTGTTTCGGTATGCTACCAAAGTATGATACTACCTACTGCGACCGCAAATAACACACAAGTTTATGGAAACAGCTGCAGTCACTGGCTAGTGGCTGCCATAGGTACATGCGTAATTTGCAGCCACAGCCAGTGAATTGGGACACGGCCCTGGATTTGCAACTGAAGTAAATTACTTGATTCAACCTCATTCCCACTCACCTGTTGTATGATGAGCCACTGCTTTAGCCAGCATAGTCTTGCCACATCCCGGGGGTCCGTACATGAGAACTCCCCGGGGAGGATCAATTCCAATTTGTTGGTAAAGACCAAAGTGTGTTAGGGGTAGCTCCACGGCTTCTCTGATTTCTTGTTTCTGTATGTCCATTCCACCGATGTCCGAGTAACACACATCTGGCTTTTCATCTGTAAGAAAATTGCCAAAATTACATTGATATCAGAAATCCGTATTTCATCCATCTCATATTATAACTCATTGAAAAGTGAACAAAGAAAAATTTACTGGAGCGGGATTCGAACCGGCGACCTCCTGAATACCGTACACCTATGGTACGCATGCGTATACGTAATTCGTGCCCATAATAGTAATGGCGGCACGGGCCCATGCGATCGAATTCCTGTACGGTATTCAGGAGGTCGCCGGTTCGAGTCCCACTCCAGTCCAATTTTTCTGATCATATTATAACTGTATAAAAAAGAAAAATCCTATTAGCACTTTATTGACTAGCTGTTCCTGATTCTATACAGTAATCCGAACAAGAAACTGCGGTGGTGTTTATCGATATACATGTACATCATAGAGATACATACAAATATACTAGAGGGCAGGCTCGGCAAAATTTCTGTGACCACATGGGGATCGATTCGCCATTACTGATATGGGCACTGCGCCGGCGCTTTACTATCTTTGCTGTGTACGTACGGCGTAGGCCTTTGTACTGTAGTTTACGCAAGTGCTCCGTCACCCCGCTGCGGTACGGTATGCATGCGTATACGTAATTCGTGCCCATAATAGTAATGGCGGCACGGGCCCATGCGATCACAGCGCCACAGTACAGGGGAGTATTGTGCGTCCGCCCTCTAGTTTATTAGTATCTATCTCTATGATCTACTTGCACTACAACTCTGACTTAGTGAGTGGTGCGCGATGTATTCCTGAAAGAAAATTTAGAGTTAGAAAAATATTTGAAATGGATAACATCTCCCGGATTTCCCTACATGTCTTTTGCTCATGATTAGCTTTCCGGCTTCCCAGATTTCAATAAAAGATGATTGGCGGTGTAGAAAATAATATACTGACACTTCCGCAGTTTCTTGTTTAAATCAATAGAGGGCTCCATTCAAAACCGTGTGCTCGGATTAAATGAGCCTTCTTACCTGTTCCAAGCATCGTGATACTACTATCAGCTTCAGGAGGCAGCACGTCCACCAGGGCATTGCTGTGTTTATGCAGAGCAACAGACGCACTGGGCTTCAGTAGCTCCCTGTCTAACGTACTCAAGATACGCACGTATGAGTTGGACCCTGTTGAAGAGAATACAAAGACCTCGTCATCAAATCATTCACTTGAACTGAGCTGCGTCGTCCTTGAAATTGGTCAATCCATCAGGTTGGAGCAATGCTCAAACGAACAATCATTGCGTCGTCTAGTTTTCTTATATATCTATGGACTGACCTACACATTATTTAGTGGGAGGTCCTAGCAATTAATTGCTAGAATTAATTTCATCTATAGGCCTACACAAGAGGGATTTTCACACTATTCAAAAATCTCAGGGTTGTAACTGGATCAAACCTCGAGATTTTATTCAACCCTTTTCACACTTGAAAAGTTTAAAACCTGAACCAACCTATGTACGTGTAGGACTCTGATGGCCTAGCCATATCAAAATCAACCCTGGCGGGGAGTGAGGACCAGGGTTGAAAATCTCAACCCCGTTCCAAACTGCATTTTTCACAGTGATCTGTGTCGTATGAGCCGGTTCACCATAAACGTCTAGTGTGAATGATGAGTCTCTTCAAAAACTTGCCAGGCTGAACCAGGGCGGATTCAGGTTGGTTTCAACAAGAATCGAAAAGGTCATAGTGTGAAAAGGCCTTAATCAATCAATAGACAAAGGCATTTGGGCCCGTGGTCTCCTCCTCAAATTATGCACTGAGCGAATCACTGGTGCTGCTCCCACCACAGCCCGCCTTTCCAATGCTGCTGCTTTCAGTTCGGTGATATCATACCCTGATCATACTCGGATGTTGTCCACCCAGACCTGATAATTTGACCATACCGTGACCACCCCAAACTGACCTGTTGTTGAGCCGACAATTCCCGTGTGCTGGTCAACAGCCTCTAAGAACTGACCGATGACCAGGGGCACGCTCTGAATGCGCTTAACTTCCTCTTGGGCGTGTAGAAATTCCTTCTTAAGATTCTTCTGCTCATCTTTGATGTACTCCTCCTGTACTTCGTAAAACTCAATCTGCCTCTGAAGTCTCTGTGGGGTAAAGATGAGGATTGCATGATGGTATCAGATCTTGATACAGTGCGTCTTTTTTTCCTCCTTACTTCAAGACAGTCTGCTTTAAACTTACAGGACGCGTAAAACATTGGTAAAGGTGGCAGAACAGCTCTCACACTTTGTCTAATCCAGCATGTACATGAAATGACAAGCCTGGGAAAATCTGAGCTCAATCGGACATCTCATGTAATCTGAGTCCCGAGAAAATAGCTAAAACCCATCCCAATTTTTCTTATAAAAATAAAGAACGGTTTTGATCTTACCCCGAGATCAAAACTGTTTTTGGTCGTTGCCTTACAAATTTCCAGATAAATACAGCATTTCAGGTGGAAATATTGTAATGGTATGTTTCTTCCATCACCATCTTCATACCCTGAAAGTTATAGGTAAATCTGTGAACATTTGTTTGGGTATGTTACCACTTACCAATCCTGTAAATACTGTACCTTTAAAGTAATAAACAGTTCCATTAGGAATAAGAAATGAACTTACTTTGAATCTTGTGTAAAGATCATCGGTGTCTAGAGCATCTAGAATGCTGCTTGGTGTAGATGTGTTTGGTCTCGTGTCTGGGGTTGATGGAACTTCATCCTACGAAACAAAACAAAACAAGAACATAATTTATGCATCCTTTCACATGTACAGCAGTAGTCAGTAGTACTAGTAGGCCCTACATTTTGACTACAGTACAGTTGAGTTAAAGTCTTTTCTCTTTTATTTTTGATCTAAAAGATCAAAAAGATTTCCGGTCGTTGTTTTACTAACTTCTGGATAAATACACCATTTCAGGTGGAAACAATTAAACGGTATGTTTCTACCATCACCATCTTCATACCCTGTAAGATATACGTAACATTTCCGTTTTGGTTTCCTACCAAAGTATGATAGGCCTAGGACCTTTATTACGATATCTGTACATGTACACATAAAAACTAAAACAATAATGGATTATAGGCCTACACTGAGCCTAGTAAAGACTACACTAGGCCAGGGGTCGATTTCACTTACGCTTTGCGATCATCGTAAAGCCCAAATCCATCGCTAAACGGAAAATTGCTACGCAAAGTAGCGATCGATTTTCTGTTTAGCGATGGATTTGGGCTTTACGATGATCGCAAAGCGTTAGTGAAATCGGCCCCTGGGCCTACACGTACACAACTACAATGTATGTATGTGTATGACTGATAAAGGCTCGATGAACTTAGTGGCCTCTTTTAATCTGTATCAACTTAATTTTTTAAACAGTACGACGAGTACGAGGCTACGTACCAAGTCAAAAAGTAGTACTGGGCCTCGTATGATTTAGGCTAGTACTGGTACTTTAACTGGGCCTAATGTGGAACTATGGGGGTTAGTGTAGTTTACGCCACTCGTATTATTTCCAGTTTTTATTTGGGTAAGAAACTGGTTTGTTTTCACTGAAATATTACTGAAATATGTTCATTTTAGGGTTTACAGGACCCATGAATAAATTTGCTTTAACTTAACAAATCACAATTTTGAATACAACTTGAAGTAGGGAGTACGATGAAATTTTAAATTTGTGAAGGAACCCAACAAGTTTGGTATCAATGGAAAGCTTGTAATGTGAGAAATGCAATGGTGCTTAAATCAACTCAGTACCTTCAAAAATTGATAGAGATATTTCCACTGAAAAGGGAGAATGTTGAGTTTTTCATTCTGCCAGTTTTTAGATCGAACATCAGATTTCTACTCCAATCGCAAACTCAACTTTATTTAAGTATTTGTGTCTCATTATTTCAAAAAATGACTGCTTATTTTAGGTTCATGTATGAGAAATCTTCGAAAATGTAGCTTGAATGAAGCAACCTCATTCAAAACGCAGTATTTTGGAAAGAATTTCGTCAAACTTTCGCGAAACTTCGAAGACCAACGAGATTTACTCGCAATGAATGCAAAATCGATGGATTTGAGCATGGTGCTATAGAGAAGAAATGGTTTTGAATTGATCGGAGTCGAGAGGGAGACGCGTAACCAGATTTGTGTAGACGAGCACAGATCACATGCAGCAAAAGTAGGTCCGCGCATTACACGTGTACAAATGTATGCAGGGCAGCGCGCATGGCTCCTTTTACTACATCCATTCTAGACAAGAATGTTAATTAGAGTTGCAAACTTCATAGTTCGAGCGAAATCATCGAGTTAGAAATACGTAAATCGCAAGTTATCGCACAGGCCAAATCAAAATCAACATGCACCGTTGGAATCACAACACTTCCAGCTTTTAGAAAATACTCCTTCCTTATACCTTTAATCATTTTTAAGTATCGTTTGCGTGAGTTTTTAAAAAAAATTTGGACCGACCGATTTTCCGAGCAAAAAGAAACATTCATTTGACTGGATTTTAAGACACCTTTAAAGTGAAAATTACCTGTAAATTTGGTATCAATCGAAAGCCCAGGATCCCCTCTATAAGAAAATGGCATTTATTGAACGCAGAGGTCGTTTACCCCTTCGCGAACGTAAGTCAAAAAAGCGACCAAAATTTTTTTTTCGGGGATTGTAGCTTTACGGGTCCTAAAACTATCAAGGAAAGGAAACTTCTTTTTGAAAAGTAACTTACCTACATATACTTTGTTCGTCTTCTCCTCTATATTACCAAGGTTAATTTTTTGGAAAGAGGGCAGGGCTTTGATTTTTGAGGGAAATTATGGGGTAAAAACGGTAACCAAGATTGTAACATTTCACCGCTGCACGGACGGCCGCACACGAGAATAGTCTGGTTTCCACTCTGACATTTTGAGGACTCTTGATATGTTGGGTCTGGGCACTAGACTAACCAGACCAGACAAAATGGCCTCACGCGTTCAGACGGCCTGTTTTAAAGTTTACAAGAAGCGCGTAAGAAAATTGAATTTTAACTCTGAAATGTTTAACAAATTTCTTCAATCTAGGCTTTTAAGGACCCAGGAACATTTGCTGGAAGTCAAAAGTATCATTTTTGAGGAGTAGAAGTTAGTTCAGAGCCAAAAAAATCAATGTGTTTTGGGATCCCGTAAACCCACAATCGCCTTTTTTTCAACAAAATGGCGTCACCCAGTGAAATCGCTTCTGCGAATCTCGCTGACTATTTGTGCATTCAGATGGATTTTTTCCTGTTTAAAATTATGATTAAGTGGCAATAAATGACATATTTAGATAAATTAACTTCTAACCTGCAAGAGGATAGCAAATTGTAGGTAAAATATTTAAGAATGTTGTTTTTAAAGCAAGTTTCTTTCAGCACGTTTTCACACGGTAGCAGATATAAATGCGTTTTTACGAGATTCCGTCGGACTCCCTACTTGAAGAAGCTAAATAAATACTGAAAATAATACGAGTGGCGTTAACTACACTAACCCCGAACTATGACTAATGAGCATATTCTGAGTTTTGAGTGTAATATTCATTATTCAAAAGTGCTGTCAACATGGACTGGTTTAAACTTCTCAAGTTAACCATTCTTCCTCCATGGTTAACCATAGCCGACATGCACAACAATGGAGTGACAACGCAGTTTTCACGTGAAACTAGCGCATGATTTGGCTACATTTTCACCAAGTACCCATCGTTTAAAAATAAACTAATATCAATACATACGTTCTTTAAATATCTGTTTCAAAGTTACATTTATTCTGACTCACAGCAAACCTCCAAATCAAGTTAAATTTAGGTAATTTCTTACCTTGTCCTTGTCCGCTACGACGATTCCAATTTTCTCCATGTTGCTTGTTACGGTCAGAGGTCAACCTCTTTCACAACTATGTTTTTTATTTTTATTTTATTTAATTATTTTGTTATTAATTCTTCTCGAAAACAATTCTTAAATAATATTTAAAATGCACGTTGTTTTCATATATAATAATTCATTATGAATTTGTTTTATTAGTTCACAGTAATGATTACAAAAAACATAATCGTGATAGCAATTAACGAAGTTTTAATATCACTTGACACAAGAGGGCGCTATTTATTAACGGCCCGTGATCTGTGCACCACACTAATAGTGTCCCATTGACTTTTGTGTAAAATACCTCAACTTCACAGTTCAAAACATTCCATCTAGGAGTTTCTCAGTGTTTGGTGCAATAATGCAAAACGTAGTTTGGATCCTCATCTACATGATTCTTTTCAATTTTTGGTTTGTTAACCGATCAGATTTTTGGCTAATTGCCCCAAGAAAAAAACACCCCCAAAATGTCAATTTTCCCAAACCAACTTGATGAAGCAACCCTCAACCCTCCACGTTCAAAACAATGTAGGGCCACATTTTAAGCCAAAATTTCTCAAGTCTCCACAACAGGCTGAAGCACTGAATCTCCAGGTTGTAATTACCCGTCATAATTACACAATAATTAATATTAATTGCACGATCCCCCAAATTGCATTTTTAAAAACATTTGAGGGTACACACAAAAATAATGATAATCAGCCGTCGGCGCATTGATTTTTGAGCTATTTAGTATGGTACGTTCGGGTTTTGCGCGATTTATGGGCGTCAAAGTTACGAAACGGAAGCTCAGGCTCTCACGGACATTCATTATTATGCTGAAAATAATGTTGTGTTTCACAGTGTGAGCTGAAGCTATGTCTTCCTTTTCAAACCAGATAGAGAATCTACTTCCGAACCGCGGCCAAAAGTCTCTATGGAGCCTGAGCCTCCGTTTCGTAAAGGGGGTATCTCACAGAGCGTCAAATGCTTACGAACTTTGCGAATTTAATTTGGATTCGCCAACTTTTCTGACAAATGTTGGCGAAAATCAGGGTTTGCCTCTGCCATTGCGACATTTAGCGACTTTTAGCGATATTTAGCGACAATTAGCAACATTTTAGCGAATGTTTGCGAAAGTGTTTGCGAAAGGCAGTTGGCGACTATTAGCCGACTGTATAAGCAAATGTTAGCGACAGCTTTTGCGAAGATAAGCATCTACATTTGCCAATCATTTGCACTATTTTTGAATATTTGGGACCTTTTGCTAAGTACCAGACGAATGTGGACCCAACCCTATAAAAAGATGGACCTCCCCTGTCACCCGCGGGGTCTTTGCTCTCCTACCTTGTTTTCTCGGCATGGCAGTCTATTATGGCAAATTTCTCTCAATGGGTCGATTTTATATAGGAGATGATGGTCATGTGGTCGCCAGCATATTGCCGAATCAAAAACAACTTCAGCGACACCGTCTTACAACCGTTTGGAAAGGCTTACGACTGTTTTGCAAACGTTGGCAACTGTTTGCGGAATTCTTTCAAAATTTCAATGGAAACAATTATGAAAAAATGTCTGCTATTATTATGTCCTGAGCGAAGAATGTTTGCTAACGGTAACGGAGTGAAAGTGGGGCCAGATCAGTTCAGCAAAACAGAATCGTCACCAATCGTGAGCCTACGCACGAAAGATCAGCCGGCTCATCACTGCGCGACAGCGAATTCTTGGGAAGAATAATGCTATTCAAGGAACCATTGATTTATAGGAAAAAGACAAACTTGCTGCCAGGCAATAATTGCAAGTTAGTGGGCAATTTGATGTGGTAAAAAAAGAAGGGAATTCTTGTCGATCTAATTCGTTTCATCTTGCCCAGATTAGGCACGTTCTCACACACCAAAAAGCGACACTATTTTGAGTCGCGATTTGGAGTGCGACCCAAATAGTCGCGCTTTTTGGTGTGTGGGAACGTGCCTATTGAATCTCAAGTTAACGCGCGCGAAGTGGAGGACTGAATAAAGAAACCAAAGTTCAAACTATCAATGAAAACAATTAATTTGTAGTGTATAATACATGACTTGTATAAGTTTAATGTATTTGCATAAACGCTATCCGTCATGAACAGAACAAAGTGCAGTTATGGTCAAATTGTGTGATTGAAATACTCATACTATGATGTAAGTAAGCTACATTAAACTCTGTGCTGTGTGGTACATTCGGCATTTCCTATACAAACATCATATCAACCTTCAGAAAAAAATGCCTTCAAATAATTATGTTGAAGGGACGAAGACATTTTGTTTTTATTCCATCGAACAGACTAATCTGATCCAATCGCACGTTCTCTTGAAAGATCACTTTTCTCCAATTATTTTTGTCTGTGATTTTCTTTTTTTTTATTTCATAAAATCTGTAATAATTGTCAGGTAAAAAGTTCGATTCAATCATCATTATTTAATATTGTCTTAATTAAAAAAAAAAAGGAATAATATTTATATAGCGCATTTTCCGAAGGTTACACTGCGCTTCGAAAACGCCACTCCAGAAAAAAAGTGGAAAAGAAAGAATTACAGATGAAAATGCCGATAACCTAGTATAAAACTAGGTCGGAAATACATATGATTTAAGTTTGCATTATTTTGAACTGGTGAAGAGAGTTGGAATTACGAATGTTTTGAGGCTTATAACTGCATCTCTTCAATGGCTATTGTAAATTAGCGAAGGACTCGATATTTAATTTAATTACCTAGATTTTTCATATTGACCGTTTACAGGCCTTGGCAAGTTCTCCGAGTATGAACATAGATTTGTCTCTGACATTGAATTCTGGTAATTCAAATCGCAGGGCTCTAGGATTGTCCACACGATAATGCACCAATCTAAGCTCATTGTAAGGATCAGCAGAAATCACATCACCTCCTAGTTTAACATTGTGAATCTTAAAGTAATGAACATTAATCGGTCTTAGAATGTTCTTATCGTGTCCGGTGTTTTGTAGAGTGGGTTTCTCTGATCGCCAAAGATTCCGAGTGATGACCGAGTTGCCGTGAGGCGAAGTGTGCCGAGGATGGCCGAAAAACCAGTTCTGGATCCGAAGTGCACCGATGTTGTCAAGTGACTGGTCATTCATCAGGTAGTCCGTGACACGTGGTCTCTGAGCGTCCATTGGTTGAATGTACTCGTCTACGTCAATCTTCATCATCCAATCAACGTCGTGCTTATGTCTCCATATACAATCATTCTCGTGGGCTATCTGTACCTCCAGATACGTCTTGAACTTTGAAACGCTATGAGCCCATGGTATGATGGTGACGAATCCCTGGTCGATGTATTCTTTCACAGTTTGTGGGAGAGTGGTTACGTCCTCGTTCTCATTATCGTAAATAAAGACATGTTCCACGCCTACATATCTGTGGAAATCTAACCATTCTGGTATAAAGCTGTCTGCTGATTTCACCATTGTACAGATGGCTAGCTGGTACTTTGTCGCAGGAGAGACTCCTGATGTACACACGGTAAAGTTTGCATAGGAACCAGTGCTGGATACTTTACGCAGTGTGAGGTTAAAATGCGCCCTCCAGCGGTAGTGCTCGGGCATAGGGCACGTTATTACAACAACATATTGTGGCAGGTATCCAATACTTTGCTTGTCCTCAACTACCGGATCGCTTAGTGTTGTGTTACCGTCTGGAAATTCACATGCAAATTGCTCCTTGTGCCAGATGTGTTTTAAAAACTTGAGTCCAACAAACACCACGCTACCGGCAAGTGGGTCTGCAAATGCCGAATGCACATCAGGCATATCGGGGTTTTCGAGTTTATCTTGAAAGAAACAGCTGTAGCCTCTTGGTATGGAGTAGCGATACATAGACATATTCAGCGTCTTGTATGTATCATACACTTTCTCACTTGGCACCAGTTTCTGAGTTGTTTGCATCTTACCTCGCGACCCTCCCCGATCCAAGATGGCGTCGAGATGCATTCCAACGTGGAAGTTGAAGCCAGCATTGTAGTAGAAAATGCCTCCAGTTGAAAGAACATAGATGAATACTGCTACCGACACCAAGAGCGAGACCAGGAGAAATGTCTGAAAATTCAGCTTGCGGCGACACATTCTGACTCAACAGTTCAACTTCCTAAAATAGAAATTAACAATAGAAACAAAAAAAATAACTCGATGCAGATGTAAAGTTGGTAGGCCTATAAGGAGCGCAGTTTTGTCACCGTTGCAAAAAGTACAGAGGTAGCGGTATATCACGATATGGTACCACTTATTGAAATTGCATGATATCTTTAAACTTGTTGATTTGACTACGAGACTTTTTACAACCATCATAACAAAACTGAACGTAATGCAACTTTATGAGAATGATAGAGACCATTATCGCGTGTATATACCTCGTGCTGAATCGGTCGTAATATTTAGCCATGGGCGTTTAAACTATTATGAACGATTTCATGGAATTTATTATGTGCTTATCACATTCCATTGTGATAAAGGTACAACGCGATATTCGTTCATTGATAAGGTACAATCTAATAGTGCGGCGTGGCACACGGAAAACAAACGGCTGTACTGCACTGAGCGGAAGCTACTGATAACGCCATTGACGTCCTAATGGCATATTGGGTCTGTACAGTTGTATGTACTGTACCATATCATGTTTTATTGCATGCTCCAAAGCCATAAAGTGAAACTTTATAAAGATGAGTTGCTTGAGTGTTGCAATTATCTGAATAATGGTCAAATGGATGGCGAACTGGAGCGGATATCCAGGATTTTCCAGCAAGGACTTATAGAAACTAAATGCACCATTTCAATATTATAGCGATGGATGCATTTCCGGTTGATCAAAGCTAACTAATTTTGTCTGTCCCCACCCCCTCCCCCTCCTATTCCCTTTTTGAGATGTTCTCCCTCCATATATATTGTGTTGTCCTCTTTCTTTGTTTTGGGGGTTTTGTTTGGTGTTGCTGGAAGAAAAGGCGTGCGTCCCACGCCCCCTCCCCCTCTGGATCCGCCCCTGGAGAATCATCGTATAAGGTCTGTATCACAACAAGTCCACATACAACGAATCCCATATCCTTATGCGTTATATAATAGCTACAACACTAAGCTCACCTTGTTTAGATGCGCTGGTGGACGTCAAAACAGAGGGCTATCCTCACGAAGCTGTACTTTCCTTATGATGTACACATGCATAATGGACCAGATGCAGAATATGTATTACGAACGACGAATTCAGCGAACTTCAGAACTTATGGCGATATTTGGCCTAACTCGAACAACCCTTGTCTGGCACAACAGTCCATTCGACAGTTAACCAATATATACTCAAGTCAAACGCACTTTGCAACCCACCGATCGCCATGAAAAAAATGTTATCTCGCCCAAAGTAAATTTCACGAGTTCATTTTTTGTCAGGCATGGAACACTCCCTTGCGGTTTCTTTGGAACACATTTCCCTCCAAAGAAGGTGCGGTTTGATGGCCATGGGTCCATAGCAACGATTGATGAGTTTGAGTCCAATATTGCAGCTGTTTGTTTTCGTGATATCATGTTTGGTAGATAGAGACAAATGCAAGCACTTCCACTGTGCTGCAATTGGACTTTGGTTGGGTTTACGACACCTACGTGTTTGTCCATTTAGGCAAGGTTTGTTATTGAATACGCACCCTGTACAGGAGTGGGCGAGGCAGTGTTTGTGTCGCATGGATCTGAATCTTAATCAGTAATTAATCCTTGTACTATAGTGCAACAACATATACTTAAAGGTAGTATCATACTTTGGTTTTTGTCAAAGAAGTACAGATTCATGGGCACAAATATCAAGGAAGATACAGTAACAGCCATCAGGGAAAATTTCAGTCCCATACGGTGCCCACTTCTTGAAAAAAACAGTGACAAACGGCCACAGTATTTTGTTTAAAGTCTTTTCTGTTTTATTTTTGATCTTTTAAAATATCAAAAAGATTTTCGGTCGTTGTTTTATTAATTTCTGGATAAATACACCATTTCAGGTGGAAACATTTTAACGGTAGGTTTCTACTATAGCATCATCTTCATACCATGAAAGTTATACGTAAATCTACGAACATTTCTGTTGTGGTCTCTTACCAAAGTATGATACTAAATTTAAAGGTATGGCAAAGAATTTGTAACATATCCAAACATAATTTTTCACAGATTTACGTATAATTTTCAGGATATGACGATGGTCACGGTGCTGGTAGAAACATACCGTTACAAATATTTCCGCCTGAAATATTGTATTCATCCAGAAATTAGTAAAACAAATACCGAGAACAGTTTTGATCTCGGGGTAAGATTAAAACCATGTTTTTTCGTGACCCAAATGTCCGATTGAGCCCAAAGGTTCACAGGTTTATCGTTTCACCATGTTGGATTAGACAAAGTGCGGGTGCTGTTCTGTAACCTTTACCAATCATATATTATACCTGGTGCAAACTATCGGCTAAATATTGGGATTATATATCATAGCTCCAAAGTGAAACAAACTTGAGTGCAAGACCCTGACCAAAATCACCATCAATAACACGTCATAAAATTAGCTCTCTTTTCTCAGCATTCCTTATTGTTTCTCCCATAGATACTGAACGTAAAATAAGTAGATGGTGCTTGGAGTAAAGTTACAAGGGCCAGACGTTTCGATCCTACCAGGATATTTTTCAATGGCTGAAAAAAAAAAGATATCTAAAAACAAAATAATTCAAGTGGAGGAAAAACAGGTTAGGTGCAAAGCGGTCACCCCGGGGTAGAACATTTTCAATCCTGTTTCCGAGCAGGGTTGCCTCACCCCGGGGAAAGGGAAATCTCGAGGGTGGCTCAGGGGTGATGGAGGGATGAAAAATCTCATCCCTGGTCGCGAGCAGGGTTGCCTCACCCCTGGGAAAGGGCAATCTAGAGGGTGGCTCGGGGGTGATGGATGGGTGAAAAATCTCAACCCTGGTCGCGAGCAGGGTTGCCTCGTCACCCCGGGGAAAGGACAATCTCGGGGGTGGCTCGGGTGTGACGAAGGGGTGAACATTTCTGGAGGGGTGAAAAATCTCAACCCCGGTTGCGAGCAGGGTTGCCTCATCACCCCGGAGAAAGGGCAATCTCGGGGGTGGCTCAGGGGTGATGGAGGGCTGAAAAATCTCAACTTGGTCCCGAGCAGGGTTGCCTCACCCCCGGGGAAAGGGCAATCTCGGGGGTGGCTCAGGGGTGATGGAGGGCTGAAAAATCTCAACCCTTGTCCCGAGCAGGGTTGCCACACCCCGGGGAAAGGGCAATCTCGGGGGTGGCTCAGGGGTGATGGAGGGCTGAAAAATCTCAACCCTTGTCCCGAGCAGGGTTGCCTCACCCCGGTGAAAGGGCAATCTCGAGGGTGGCTCGGGGGTGATGGAGGAGTGAAGAATCTCAACCCTGGTCGCGAGCAGGGTTGCCTCATCACCCCGGGGAAAGGGCAATCTCGGGGGTGGCTTAGGGGTGATGGAGGGGTGAAAAATCTCATCCCTGGTCGCGAGCAGTGTTGCCTCACCCCGGGAAAAGGGCAATCTCGAGGGTGGCTCGGGGGTGATGGAGGAGTGAAGAATCTCAACCCTGGTCGCGAGCAGGGTTGCCTCATCACCCCGTGGAAAGGGCAATCTCGGGGGTGGCTTAGGGGTGATGGAGGGGTGAAAAATCTCAACCCTGGTAGCGAGCAGGGTTGCCTCACCCCGGGGAAAGGGCAATCTCGGGGTGGGTCTGGGGTGATGGAGGGGTGACAAATCTCAAGCCTGGTCGCGAGCAGGGTTGAACTCACCCCGGGGAAAGGGCAATCTCGACGGTGGCCCCGGGGTGACGCGGGGCCGCTTCACCATGTTCACCCCTTCGTCACCCACGAGCCACCCCTGACCCACCCCGAGATTGCCCTTTCTCCGGGGTTAGGTCAACCCTGCTCGGGACCAAGGTTGAAATTTTCACCCCGGTGTGACTCCGGGGTTAGTTGGGCCGGGGATGAGCGCTAGAGGGGTGAACATTTTCAAACGGGAACCACGGCTCATTGTCGCCCCCGCGCGTTACCGGCACCCCGTAGGAAACGTGCTGAGATTGAACCAACCGGAAGGGGGCTGCCGATTTATGTTGCTGCGTAGCAAAATTCTATAGCTTAAATTTAGAGCATCTGCACTTTGAGTTGGCCCAAGTCCAGGCCCTTATACAAGTTGTTGGGCGGCTTGAGTGTGTTTTGCCGTCATTCACACCGATCTGGTAATGCTCTATACATAAACATTTCCCCCAAGAATCATATAATTTGTTATTCAGCTGCCATTTCAAAAGTGTATTTTTTTTTAGGACACCCTTTACAAGGAAGTGTAGTGCGACTGTACGTGTCTGCTTTGTGTTGTTATACTATAATGTTTGTTGATATGACTCGATCTCGACCCCTGAAATCTACACTGTACATGTACGTACGTACGTACGTAGATCAGTGACCTCGAGTATTTAGTTCAGCATTCAGCTGACGATAGAGGGCTCAGTGAGATGTGGGATCAGCGTGATGGCACATCGCTCAAATCTTCCGTCACTTTAATACCCAAGAAAGGGGCGGATCCATGATGCTTGGGGCGTACGTACGTTCCTCCCTATCTCTCATCAAGAAGAGAACAAAATGAAACAAAAGTACCAGGGACAGACAATTAATCGGTCTCATCGGTCTTATAAAAGAGTACTATACAATTATGGTGTCACCGCAAGTCTCTTCATTCTTGACAATTAATTGGGCAGGTCACAACAGGCAGGATGCAGACCAGTAAATAGGTCCAGATCAATCCGCGGAGCTCATTAATATTTTGTATACCCTCAAAATCTTTTTTATAAAATCACTTGCTGAGCCCTACATGGGAAGTCTTGTAAAGAAAATGGATGGAACCCGGTCGCCATAGTTTGGACTTTCAATTTTGAGCTGTTTGGATGAATTCTGGCCCTAAACTCGCTTTACTTGGGCCTGTAGGGCAGGGGTAAACAATTTTTAGTCTGGCACCAGTCAACATGGCCGTATTCAGGGTATTTTCCTTTGGATGGATTTTTCTCAAAAAGTCATTGGTTACCCTATAGAAAATTGAAATGAAAATGAAAATTGTAGTTTTCAACTTCATTTTGGTGTTTATGGCTTGAGTGTCTGAGAAACTTCTGAGTATTTTTTAATAATTTTTTGAAATTGGCTATTTAGCATGGGAGCCGGGAATTTATTTACTGGTCTGCACCCCGCAACCTACTAGCTTAGTTTGATCGCCCCAAAATGCATCCGAGTACCTACTTTAATACCAGTTTGTTTCGTGGCACACCATTTTTATGCCAGCCTCTCCCCCTTTTGGAAAATCCTGGATCCGCCCCCTGCATGACCCAATCGTTGTTTGTTGCTCACTGATGCGTGACATCATCCTATATCAGATAGATTATAATCCAGTTGACACCATTCACACCAACTCGCGTGAGAGCTGAGACTAATCTCAAATATGTATCTTACTCGGTTTCATTCTTTCTTTCTTATTTGCACTTGACGAGTGCTTATGCAACGTTTTCCTATTCAACCCTTATTATAATCCGGATCATGGTGTCTTGCACGTGGGTATCATGCGTTACCAAACTGGATATAATGCATGGACTTATGATGATCTCAGCATATTTACTGCACAGTCTGCATGCATATGCAGGTTCGCGAACAATATACTTTCTGTAGCATGGTACTCAAGTCTGTGTTACTCCTTCTAATGGTAAAGCAAACATTAAGTTGGCCATCGATCGATGAGGAATCTTATCTTCTCTTGAGAGGCGATATTTCCTCAAGGATGCAACCGGTTAATTAGCCTCGATAGACGGCAGGGCAGGACGTCAGCGACACGCTAAGGTGTTTTCCACTGTGGCATTCATCGTAAGTAATATACATTGTCATGATTGTACATTTTGCATAGAAATTGTTTTTATCATACTTTGGTTTTTGTTAAAGAAATACAGATTAATGGGCAAAAATATCAAAGAAGATACAATAACATGCATCTGTGAAAATGGCAGTCCCATACGGTGTCCACCTTTTGAGAAAACAGTGAAAAACGGCCACAGTTTTCTTAAGTCTTTTCTCCTTAAAAGATCAAAAATTATTTCGGTCACTGGTTTTACTCTTTTCTGTATACAGCATTTCAGGCAGAAATATTTCAACGGTATGTTTGTACCACCACCATCTTTATACCCTGTAAGTTATAGGTAAATCTGTAGGTAAAGATTCCTGTTTTCGGTATGCTTCCAAAGTATGATACTACCTTTAAACCTGTCTGATATTCGAATCTTTTGAAAATCAAGAACACGGAAAAACTATTTATTTAAAATGTAATTACCTCAGTTCCATTATTATGGTTATATTTTGAAAGAATATACATCAGCGTATACAGGTATACCTACACGATATTGTATTAAAGGTAGAATCATACTTTGGTAAGAGACCAAAACAGAAATGTTCACAGATTTACGTATAACTTTCGGGGTATAAAGATGATTCTAAACCTACTGTTACATTTGTTCCGCCTGAAATGGTGTATCTATCCAGAAATTAGTATAACAACGACAGAAAATCTTTTTGATCTTTTAAAAGATCAAAAATAAAAGAGAAAAAGCTGTTTTTCACTGTTTTCTCAAAAAGTGGGCACTGTATGGGACTGAAATTTTCACAAATTACTTTTACTGTATCTTCCTTGATATTTTTGCCCATGAATCTGTACTTCTTTGACAAAAACCAAAGTATGATACTACCTTTAAATAAGAATGTAAAAATAATAATGATAACCCTATAGAAAGGTTTAAATTTCCGTTTCTGATTTTCAATTTCATTACGATTTTGCTTATATACATAATGTTATGCATAATCTTCACAAACATTTTGAGGAAAGATTGTCAAAAACAATATCCAAACGAAAACCGAAGGTCATACAAAGCAAGTAAAAATGGCGCCTTATTCCAGTTGTTGCCTATAACTAAGCATGAACTGTACCAGATTTCTACTTCTTTTCGTCCGTTCATAATTTGATAACATTTTCATTTTTCTTTTCCTAACTCCGTGATATTTTAGCCTATTTAAAATATTCATTTGGATTCATATGTGTCAACCCTAATTAAATGTCACTTTCATTTACAGAAGAACGACAGCTTCACACGTGTAAAACGAGTAGATGGCGACATTCATCCAGCGTTATCGATGGGCATATCACCAACTACAAGTATTAATTGTATCCACCGAGCTACATCTCTTCATAGACTTGTGCAAATAATTTATTAGTTTCTCCGTACAGCAAGCTTCACCACTTGAACGTCGATTCATCATTCAGCTTGTTGCTACAGGGATACTATTATAACAATCTTCAGACTATTTTTGATTCTATGGGGTCGTGCACATTAGGCATACAGTGACTTTATTTATTTTCTGACAACACGTCATGTATAAGTACACAACCCAAGGACGACATCTAAACGGCTTTACACTACATAAACATTTAATTTAGATTTAAAGAATGGAGAAGGCACAAAAGGCGAAGCACTTACGATGTTGCTCATGGAATGAGCTTACTAGAGTCGAGGTCAAGCAGATTTGTTTCTTCACATTCTCAGCCTTGCTAACCACGTATGTATGCGTCGTTACATGTACATTGATTGGAGATGCCAGCTTAGCACCTCAGGTACAAGATGCTAAGAAAGATTCGAAAATCCACATGCGATCCTTGCTGGACGTCATAGGAAGTCAACTGTTTTCGCACGATCAAAGTCATCAGCAGCAAACTTCCCATAATGCGACAACAGAGGGCGGTTGTTTTCTCTCTGATAAACTCAATGCTCCCAACTTACCAGAAATCCATTCGGTGTTTGCGGATCACGTGTCTGGTCAGGTGGTGTTCGTAGGCCTGAAACTTCTGAGGCAGCCCTGGCATGAGATCCAGTTCAGGTGCCAGTTCGCAAACGGGGAATTCAGCATGGTAAATGCAGTGGACGATCGGCGGAGCTCTGGATATCTTCCTCAGTACGTGGTAGTTCTGACATGCCCATTTCCGAATAGGTACCATTCGCGAACGAGCTTCAATGTCCACCTATCGAGGATAAGAGGTGATCACACATACAGGAACATCAAAGTCTGCCCAACTTCGAATTCCCACGAGAAACACTTCCTGGCAATGTGCACGATGGTCAAGTCCATGGACCCATTCATACCACAATGGCTAGAATACCACAGATATCAAGGAGTGCAACATGTATACATATATGACAATGAAATCGAGTCTGAATCAACCTTAGAATCAACATTGAAAGATTTCATCACACAGGGCTTCGTGACCATCATTCCATGGGCGCATAACATCTCCACCAACAAGACGTACCTGGAGGTACAAATAGCCCACGAGAATGATTGTATATGGAGACATAAGCACGACGTTGATTGGATGATCAAGATTGACGTAGACGAGTACATTCAACCAATGAACGCTCAGAGACCACGTGTCATTGACTACCTCAACGCCTCCTATTACGACAACATTGCATCAATTCGTATTCAAAACTGGTTCTTTGGTCATCCCAAACGCATTGCACCACGTGGACAAACAGTAATTGAACAGAACCGCTGGAGAGCTAACCAACCAACATTACAAAACACTGGCCACGATAAGAACATCCTTCGACCAATTAACGTGCACTACTTCAAAATTCATAGTGTCAAACTAGGTGGTGACGTCATATCAGCTGACCCATATACCGAGCTGCGATTGGTTCACTACAGAACCGCAAACCGAAGGGCGCGCCATTTTAAGATGCCAAAATTCACCCAAAGAGATGATTCGATGTTTCGAATCAGACAAGCTATCCTTCAACAAGAACAGCGAAAAGGAGGAACTGAAAATAATCTTAAAGCTAATCAAAATGTTAACAAAACATCGTCTTTGTTGTAACTGATAATTTTCTACTTAAATATTCTTTATAACTTAAAGGTAGTATCATACTTTGGTAAGAAACCAAAAACATAAAATGTTCACAGATTTACGTATAACTTACAGGGTATGAAGATGGTGGTGGTAGAAACATACCGTTAAAATGTTTCCGCCCGAAATGGTGTTTTTATCCAGAAACTAGTAAAACAACGACCGAAAAAGATCAAAAATAAAAGAGAAAACACTTAAGAAATACTGTGTTTGTTTTTCACTGTTTTCTCAAAAAGGGGGCACCGTATGAGACTGAAGTTTTCACAGATGACTGTTACTGTGCCTGCATGTCTTGATATTTTTGCCTATGATTCTGTATTTCTTTGACAAAAAAACAACAAAGTGTATTACCTTTAAGGTTGATTTACGTCAAATTATATGACCTACATGTATAGGCATATACTCTCCTGGATCCATGTCCAGCCCTGAGAACAGGGTTGCGTGCATGGAGTCGGCCTTAGAACAATATTAATCCAGGAACTTGATCCAGCCCCCTACAGAGTCGAGAGTGTTGTTGTACCAGGTTGTACCATACCCTGCGATGGTTTCGTTTCTCTGCAAAAAGATATAAATAACTCTGTCAACTACAAGTGGATGTACAGTATAGGTCTATCGGTTTCACTGTATGCAGTGAATGGTGCACTAAATATTTGGTCTGAAATCTGGGTAATCATTATACCGTGGGCCCATACGTGTTGCGCTCACTTTGTGCCACTGGTGTGGATTGCTGTATTTTGGCCCGACTGCAAAAGTCGTATTATATTATAACGCAGTAATGGCAAAGCTACAAACCAGAAGCTTCGTTGCAATCGTGGGTAAGTTCCTCAAACGTCTTTGCTTGAATAATAACTGTGTGGGGCATTTTTCTTTGGATGCGTAATTAACACACCAGCCCTAAAGCTGATCCACGGGGGACCATCACTGCTTGGTTCGAGTCAGGCTTGCACAAAGTTCATAGACTGGGTAGACATGTAGGGTTTATGAAACGGAGGCTCATCAGGCTCAGGCACCGGCTCTGACATGTTGAAAAATTAATATAGGTTGTGGTTTTTCATTGAAGCTGATGCTCTGTTATCTTTTTCAAAATAGAGAATTTACTTTCGAACTGCAGCCAAAAGCCTCTATTTTGATACTCCTTATTTCAAAATGGAATCACGAAATAGAACCGGAGCCTGAGACTATATGCTGAAACGGAGCCTGAGCCTCCGTTTCGTAAACGCACTTGAACTACTATAAATTAAAGGTTATGTACAGCCACATGTTTACGTGCAGAAACTTCATTTGTCTCATATCAATTTGTCTTGACCTTATAATATCTTGATAACATAATTATTATGCGCAAGTCTACGGAGCTCCACGAGTGCCATATATAATCCACTTATCCAAATAACCACATAAATTTTCTCACCAAGTCGACTTATTAAGCCCTAAAAGTCGACTTAACGAAATAATTTATTCGTACAAGATGACATATTGAAAACTAAGAAGTCTATATTATCCTGATATTTATCTTGCCAAGACGACTTACTAAAGAAGGAAGTCAACTTGTCCTGATAGTTTACCTTGGAAAGACGACTTACTAAAACTGAGGCTAATAATTATCAGAAGACTATTTAGATGCACTTCGTTGACTTGCCCAGATAAATTATCAGGATAAGTCAACTTTTCGTTTTCCATAAAAGTCATATTGTTGAGATAATTATTGAGACAGGACGACTTTTTTACCGCTCCGTACTACGTCAGATGTTTGTTTGCTTCTCTTGTCGTCGCAATTGTGTTTTGTGAATGACTACGCGCGCGCACACACATGCCTATGCTATTCATTGGGTGCATTCGTTTAGATCCCCCGGGTCAGCCCTTTCTGGGAATGGTCGCGTTTTACTGCACAAAACAAGCGAGAGAATGGAGACGAGGTTGACTGGTGTCGACCCGGAGGAGCTAAACGAATGCACCCAAGGCCTACGCTTTCCCCTTTCCGTATTCAAAATAATGTTCGCAAATTCTAATTTGATTTTGACTTCAAGGTCCATATAAGCGACGACCGACTCAACCTCGACACTCAACAATAATTAATGTGAGAAAGATTTGAGGTAATATGGTGACAATTTGAGACTTTTGAGAACCGTTCTTCAAGTCAACAGCGCACGCGCACACAATTGTGAGCATGCGCGCGTTGTTTTGCGCCTGCGCTGTTGTGCGTGCGCGTGCGGTGTTGACTTGAAGACCGGTTCTCAAAAGTCTCCCATCGGTATGTGGATCGGTTTGTGGAAACACCATGTAAGAATCATTCGTACTTTCTCACTTCTATTCCGTTCGCACCTCTCGCAAGGTCTCAACGTTTCGACTAGCCTGCTCTAGTCCTCATCATTATCAAATTGATGTGTTTGATTTCGTTAGTTGTTATTAGTTTTGGTTTCTCTCCTGATTTTAGCCATTCTCCTGACACAGTATTCAGCAGCAGCGATCTTATCAAATTCATCTTCATTTTATGACTATGATGGAGGAGGTGAGTGTATTATTCTGACCTCTGGGTCTCCATTGGAAGTATTAGGCCTATTATTTATTTCTGGTGCTTAAACCAATGACTCCTCAAAAGCGCCCTAGGCATTAGCTCGAAAGCCTGTGAAAACCTGTTATGGAAAGATGATGAGAAGAAGATACAGTTTTAGAGGTGGGAGGGAAAACCCTAGAGTAATATTCTGGGTAAAATCCACACAATAAGGTAGGGAGTGAAAACCCAATCATCTTGTGGACCGTGCTGGACTTGAAATAGTCCTCAAGAGGTGAAAGGCGAGGAAAGAACCGCTACGCCAAGCTGACTATTATGGTCCGCCTTGGGGCATATAGGGACTGATTCGCGTTGAAAGTGAGACTTTTACAAACGATATGATCAATCTGATTATCTGATTGGCAACAAAAGTATTATCCGATATCAGTTTCAACATTTACCTTTTGGGCATGAAGACATTACTATACCCCTTCATCACTAATTTATGCACCGAGAGAAAAAATACGTGTTCTATTATTGCCATTGAAAACATCTCAATATTTCATGGTAGACGCCCAAAACAAGGCCTGAAAAGGCCACTCAAAATGAGGGCTAAACAATTAAGAAAAAGAAAAGAGTTTAGGGTATCAAACAGAAGTCAGATTAGTGTTTATGTTTACAAGACGATGCTTCAAGGGAGTGTACAGCATTGGCAACAATACAATAGAAATGTTCACAGATTTTCGTATTACTTTACAAGGTATAAAGATGGTAATGGTAGAAACATAATATTAATTGTTTGTTTTCTACCTGAAATACTGTATTTATCCAGGGGTCGATTTCACGAAGCCCTACGATCGATCGTAACTTGAGTTACGAAGGATAACCCATCGTAGTGGGCATATCTCACGTAGGGCTTCAATGCATCAAAAGTCCTACGATTGATAGTAAGTTACGATGAGTTTGATGAAATCGACCCCAGGACAGCGTTAAACCAAACACCAAGACATTTTTTATCTTGGCAAGATAGACAATGAGACAGGTATTCCTACACGATTTGGCGTAACAATTACAACGGTTTGTCGTCGTTTTCTACTCTTCCCAATGATCAATTGAGGTGAACATTTCACAGGATTGTTTTTATTCCATGACAAATAGAATATTATGAGTAGCCTGAAGCTGTTCTGTCACCTCTACCAATGTTGTACATGCCCTTTAAAACGATGTACATTACTAATAGTAAACAAACACGGATGGAAAGATGATTGAAGTTTTAAAGTTTTAACTAAATGTTGGTATTCTGATTACCTAAATACTGCTGTCAATATTTCTACATATCTCTGTAGTTCAGAGTCAAGGGTGCACCCAAGTAAATAGTCCCAAAACCCGTCCGCCGAGCTCATTAATAAAAGTTAAGCACTCAATATATTATAAATGAGAGAGTTCTGAGAGCTATGAAATTCAGGGATTGAAGAAATATGGCACTGGACCTCCTGTCTGGACTGTTGACTTACATTTGTGACCATTTTTGATGCAATTGGGGGAGAAAGTGGGTCTATTTCAGCCGCTTTCCAGAGGGATGTTTTTTTTATGGCTTCTTTGACTGGAGTGAACCATCCTTTGTTTTAGGGGTGGTCAGCTGAGAATGAGTTATCTCAAGAATTCAATGGTCAACCTTCCATAAAATGAAAAGGAAATGAAAGGTGACATGTTCATCATCATTTTTTTGTGCAACTTGAATACCTTCGTGAAATAACCACAAGGGAAACTGACTGAGTTATTTTAAGTTATTGAAAAGTGAACAAAGACAAATTGACTGGAGCTGGATTCGAACCGGCGACCTCCTGAATACCGTACAGGCGCTCTACCAACTGAGCTAGTTGGTAGAGCGCCTGTACGGTATTCAGGAGGTCGCCGGTTCGAATCCCGCTCCAGTCAATTTTTCTTTGTTTACTTTTCAATAACTTGAATACCTGTGAGAGTTCTGAATTTTTTAAAATGATTTTTGAAGTATTAGGAATTATCACTGTTGTCTATGGGAGTTTATTTACTTGGGTGCAACCTCTGTTATGAATTGTTCTTCGTAATTTCTTTTTTTTTTACCAAGGTTTTTCATCATGTCAGCCAAATAACCTGACCATTGACTACTGCAGGGCAGTCATTGGTAATGAGACCTCCATGCCGAATAGTATGAACCACACCAGCCAGTATGCAGCTAGTTTATCGCTGAGTGAGTTTCAGCCATTTCTTCAGATCGAATGCTCACCACATCTCAAGACGTTCCTGTGCCTTACCCACTTCCCAATATGTACAAGCGGTATATCCATACCTCCGTGTCGAGATATGTGCAACCAAGTGGAGGAGGACTGCCAAGAAGCTTTCCTTAAACTGGGCAGCAAGTGGCCTGATAGTTTGAACTGTCAGAAATTTGCTGCAGACGTCGATGGGTTTACACCGTGTGCCAGCTTAATACCTCCTCGAACCACTAGTAAGTACATTTAAAACATAACATTATCTTAGTTTATGTTTTCGTGATACCTTACCCGATCTATCCTGGAACCAATTTTCATATGAGCTGTTTAAAGGTTTACTGTAATCAAATTTGGGAAATGGGTGAATGTGCTTCAAAATTATTGCTTGAAGGTAGTATCATACTTTGGTTTTTGTCAAAGAAGTAGGCCTACAGATTCATGGGCAAAAATATCAAGGAAGATACAGTGATGACAGTCATCTGTAAAAATGTCAGTCGCATATGGTGCCAATGTTTTGAAAAAATCGTGAAAACGGCCACAGTATTTCTTCAGTCTTTTCTCTTTTATTTTTGATCTTTTTAAAGATCAAACAGAATTTTCGGTCGTTGTTTTACTAATTTCTGGCTAAATACACAATTTCAGGCGGAAAAATTTACGGTAGCTTTCTACCAGCACCATCTTCATACCATGAAAGTTATACGTAAATCTGTGAACATTTCTGTTTTGGTCTCTTACCAAAGTAAGATACTACCTTTAATTCATAATTAATGACTATATACCGATCCACGCAACAATGCGTAAGACAGTCCTACAGAACAAGTATAGGCCATCACCACACTAAACTGCGTGCCTGCGTGTGACGTAAGCAAGGTTTTTTGTCGCGAACTTGAAGCGGGTTGCTAAATTATGGGTCTAAAATACCTCCCTTTTCTTTGTATACAACATAGGACAAACAATGATAGACAGGTTGAGTTTTATAAAAAAAAAAATACAAAATGTATTTGACTTCATATGAGTTTTGATTTCAGTAAACCTTTAAGCACCAAATTTTGCGTAAGCACAAATAACCTTGGTAACTAACATAATATGCCAGCTAAAACATTACAGACACATTTGGTTGGTAATCCTGCTTCATCAAGAAAGACTTTTCATGCTTAAGCAAATTCAGCGCATAAGCAGCTCCATGAAATTGGCATCATATTGCTCATAGGGCGTTTTCGAAACAGAGGCCCAGGCTTCGTCTCAGGCTCCGGCTCCATTTCGTGAATCCATTTTGAAACAACTGGTATCAGCATAGAGGCTTTTGGATGTGGTCCTTAAGTAGATTCTCTGGTTTGAAAAGAAAAAAAAGGCACAATTATTTTCAGCATTTTATGAATGTCAGAGCTGGAGCCTAATCCTAAGCCTCTGTTTCGTAAACGCCCATAATTAAGATTTTAAGCTCACGTCCCCGTATATACAAGTAAATCAGAATGCCTCAGACGAAGTCAGAATTCCATTTATCTTCTTCCTTTTTTTAATCTAAGGTGAATCACAAACCCCTGACCAGCCATCGTCTCATACGTCAAACGAAGACAAACCTGATCCATACCAACGGTGCCAACCCAAAATTGATTTGCCAATCTGCAAGGACACACCTTACAATGACGTCATCTATCCTAACCTCCTCGGTCATCGTAACCAGAGCGAGGCTTTGGCTGACATTAGTAAATACACTGCCTTCGTGACATTTGAAGATGGTCCTTGCGCCAACAGTTTGAAAACATTCCTATGTGTTGCTTATCAACCGCCATGCAAGGTGTGTGTATATAGATCGCTGTGTATTTATAACATGTGCTGAACAAAATTTAGCTAAAGGTATACAGCACACGGTCGGGGCCAATTTCACGGCCCTACATTAGTAAAAAAAAAATCGGTAAACATACAATTTCTGTCTTAATAAAAAAAGGTTTAACAACCAAATTTCCATTTAATATTTATGGTCAGCGAACAACAGCGAAGAACACAACAAATCATGAACATTTGGTTGTTTATCCTGGTTTTTTTTAAGACAGGGATTTCATGGTTAGCGAATGTTTGTGCTATAAGAAAGGCCGTGAAATTTACCTGAAACAGAATTGGTCACAGATTTACCTATAACTTTCAGGGTATGAAGATGGTGCTGGTAGAAACATACCGTTAAAATATTCTCGCCTGAAATGGTGTATTTATCCACAAATTAGTCAAACAAAGACCGAAAACAGTTTTGATCTCGGGATAAGATCAAAACCATTATTCATGCTTTATTTTTTTGGTTTAATTGAGTTGGTTTTTCGCTCGTGACTCAGATGTCCGATTGAGCTCAATTTTGGACAGGTGTGCTATTGCATGTACAATCATGTTGGATCAGACAATGTGTGAGTGCTGTTCTGTTACCTTTACCAATCATGTATTATACCTCTTTACTCTTAACAGGTGTTTTTAATTTTCAATGAGACAAATACATTAAGACTTCTTTTAACCTTTGGAAGAATAATGGCATAAAATATTTGCGGGAAGTAGTCTCAGCCAAAATTTCACATACCACGTTGTCATTGTAAGCATTAGTTTTGCACCCTGTCGGTCATGACGTCATCACTACGATATTTGCATAAAACAATTATGTTCAAGCATCTTTTCGTCTTTTGATATTTAATTTCTGTAGATTATCAAAGATGTTGCTGTTCCAATACCTCCATGTCAGGCTGTGTGTGAGCGTGCTTTATCTGATTCGTGTCTAGCTCTTATTGCATCATTTAATATGGAGCTACCAGCCGTCTTAACGAAATGCTCTAAATACCCACGACAGATCAGCGACTATACATCATGCTTCGCATCAGGTACGATAGTAATCTCACTGTAGTACGATGTTTAGATCAGGTACTATAGCAATCTCACTGTAGTACGATGTTTAGATAGGTACTATAGCTATCTCACTGTAGTACGAGTTTAGATCAGGTACGATAGCGCAATCTCACTATAGTACGATGTTTAGATCAGGTACGATAGCAATCTCACTATGCAGTGAATGGTACGATGTTTAGATCAGGTACGATATAAATCTCACTTATAGTACGATGTTTAGATCAGGTACGATATTAATCTCACTTATAGTACGATGTTTAGACCAGGTACGATAGCAATCTCACTTATAGTACGATGTTTATATCAGGTACGATAGCAATCTCACTATATTACGATGTTTAGATCAGGTACTATAGCAATCTCACTGTAGTACGATATTTAGATCAGGTACGATAGCAATCTCACTATAGTACGATATTTAGATCAGGTACGATAGCAATCTCACTATAGTACGATATTTAGATCAGGTACGATAGCAATCTCACTATAGTACGATATTTAGATCAGGTACGATATTAATCTCACTATAGTACGATGTTTAGATCAGGAACGATAGCAATATATCACTATAGTACGATGTTTAGATCAGGTACGATAGCAATCTCACTAGTACGATATTTAGATCAGGTACGATAGTAATATTTCACTATAGTACGATGTTTAGATCAGGAACGAAAGCAATATCTCACTTTAGTACGATGTTTAGATCAGGTACGATAGCAATATCTCACTATAGTACGATGTTTAGATCAGGTACGATAGCAATCTCACTTTAGTACGATGTTTAGATCAGGTACGATAGCAATATCTCACTATAGTACGATATTTAGATCAGGTACGATATCAATCTCACTATAGTACGATATTTAGATCAGGTACGGTAGCAATCTCACTATAGTACGATATTTAGATCATGTACGATAGCAATCTCACAATAGTACGATATTTAGATCAGGTACGATATCAATCTCACTATAGTACGATATTTAGATCAGGTACGATAGCAATCTCACTATAGTACGGTATTTAGATCAGGTACGATAGCAATCTCACTATAGTACGATATTTAGATCAGGTACGATAGCAATCTCACTATAGTACGATGTTTAGATCAGGTACGATAGCAATATCTCACTATAGTACGATGTTTAGATCAGGTACGATAGCAATATCTCACTATGGTACGATGTTTAGATCAGGGACGTACGATAGCAATCTCACTAAAGTACGATATTAAGATCAGGTACAATAGCAATCTCACTAAAGTACGATATTTAGATCAGGTACGCTAGCAATCTCACTATAGTACGATGTTTAGATCAGGTACGATAGCAATCTCACTATAGTACGATATTTAGATCAGGTACGATAGCAATCTCACTATAGTACGATATTTAGATCAGATACTATAGCAATCTCACTATAGTACGATGTTTAGATCAGGTACGATAGCAATCTCACTTATAGTACGATGTTTAGACCAGGTACGATAGCAATCTCACTATAGTACGATGTTTATATCAGGTACGATAGCAATCTCACTTATAGTACGATGTTTAGACCAGGTACGATAGCAATCTCACCTATAGTACGATGTTTATATCAGGTACGATAGCAATCTCACTATGCAGTGAATGGTACGATGTTTAGATCAGGTACGATAGCAATCTCACTATGCAGTGAATGGTACGATGTTTAGATCAGGTACTATAGCAATCTCACTGTAGTACGATATTTAGATCAGGTACGATAGCAATCTCACTATAGTACGATATTTAGATCAGGTACGATAGCAATCTCACTATAGTACGATATTTAGATCAGGTACGATAGCAATCTCACTATAGTACGATATTTAGATCAGGTACGATATTAATCTCACTATAGTACGATGTTTAGATCAGGAACGATAGCAATATATCACTATAGTACGATGTTTAGATCAGGTACGATAGCAATCTCACTAGTACGATATTTAGATCAGGTACGATAGTAATATATCACTATAGTACGATGTTTAGATCAGGAACGATAGCAATATCTCACTTTAGTACGATGTTTAGATCAGGTACGATAGCAATATCTCACTATAGTACGATGTTTAGATCAGGTACGATAGCAATCTCACTTTAGTACGATGTTTAGATCAGGTACGATAGCAATATCTCACTATAGTACGATATTTAGATCAGGTACGATATCAATCTCACTATAGTACGATATTTAGATCAGGTACGGTAGCAATCTCACTATAGTACGATATTTAGATCATGTACGATAGCAATCTCACTATAGTACGATATTTAGATCAGGTACGATATCAATCTCACTATAGTACGATATTTAGATCAGGTACGATAGCAAACTCACTATGCAGTGATTGGTACGATGTTAAGATCGGGTACGATAGCAAACTCACTATGCAGTGATTGGTACGATGTTCGGATCGGGTACGATAGCAATCTCACTATGCAGTGATTGGTACGATGTTCAGATCGGGTACGATGGCAAACTCACTATGCAGTGATTGGTACGATGTTCAGTTCTGGTACGATAGCAAACTCACTATGCATTGATTGGTGCGATCGATGTTCAGATCAGGTACGAAATTACGAGGTAATATAGGTACGAAGTATTTCACTCAGTTTCCATTGTGGTTATTAGGTGATTTTTTTTATAAACGCTGCACTCGGTACACAATCTATCAATGTAGCCTATTATCTATATTTCAATTCTAATACTCTATTCTGAATTCCTTAATTTCCTTAATCTTTTAAAGATAACAAATAATGGTGAAATGATTTTCTTTTTAATAAAATAACTACTGTGAGTGTTTTCACTGTTTTCTCAAAAAGTGGGCACCGTATGGCACTGACATTTTCACAGATGACTGTTACTATAAATCTTCCTTGTACCCATGAATCTGTATTTCTTTAACAAAACCCAAAATATGATAATATTACCTGTACAATCTATCCCCTTCCATGTAAGTGCATGTTGTGACAGTGGCATTGTTACGTTTCCAAACAAAATATGAAATCTAACTCTGAGTTTATATTGATTTTCTATTTCATTCAGAAGCTGAATTCGATCCAGCAGTTGAGTGGGAAGTTCCCATCTCTAAATACATCATTGATGAATGTGAACAGACTGGGTGCGTTCCTGTAACGAATCTAATGTGCTCGAGATACTTCGCATACACGATTTTTCCAAACCTACTTGGCCACAAGACCATGCAGGAAGCCAATGAAGAACTGGACCGTCTGATCCCGGTCATCGAGTCTGGGTGTTCAGACGAGCTCCCACCATTCACGTGTGTAGCAACTTTCGTCAGCTCGGATGATCCTGGGCGTTTGCCGTGTCAGAGCGCCTGTAACCGAATTTGGAAAAATTGCCGTCGTGTTATATTGTCCACACTGGGGAAAAGACCACGTCTTCTAACGTGTCGTTTGTACCCTATTAAAGACTGCGATTCAGGTAAGATGTGAAAAAATGACGTGCTGGGCACGCCTACATAACTATGCAATTCTACGGTGCTCCATGAGTGCCATTCCATTTATCCAGATAACTTACATAATTTATCTCGCTAAGTCGACGTTTGGGGTGGTAAAAGTCGTATTGTCTCAATGTACGTGTATCTCGACAAGATGACTTTTAGAGAAAACGAATTCTGCTTGGAACGAAAAAGTCGCGTCAAGCCCTCTGTCCCAACTCCAAGCATATTTTATAGCCTTTTTTCAGGTCAATTATTTTGGCTAATAAGCAGTTTGTAGCAGTGTATTACTTGCATTGATAATAACTTCAGCTTCTAAGTTCAGCTTTCAGGAAAAGTTCACTTCCTTCTTTCAGAAAGTCGTCGTCGCGAGATAAACTTTCAGGAAATGTCGACTTCTTAGTTTTAAGTCATCTTGTACGGATAAATTATTCGACTTTTAGAGTTTAATAAGTCGACTTGACGACATTAATTATTTGGCTATCTGAATAACAGGAATGGCACTCATGGAGCTCCGTGGTTTAACTTGGCAATAAGTGTTTGTTTCATAGGGCGTTTACAAAACGGAGGCTCAGGCTCCGTCTCAGGCTCCGGTTCCATCATATGTTCATTCTGAAATGACTGGTTTAAAAAAGAGGCTTTTGGCTGCGGTTCTGAAGTAGATTGAAGGAAAACAGAGCTTATATAAGCTTCATTTGAAAAACCCCAACCTATATTTTTCAGTACATGGATGTCAGAGCTGGAGCCTGAGCCCGAGGCTAAGCCTCGGTTTCGTAAACGCTCATAATACAAACATTCTGACTGTATGAAGAAAACATTTCTCATTGCAGAGTTAACTGCGCCCACACAGGCCGTCGACATCATCAACTCTGAGCGAGTAAATGCGACCCGTGCACTCATTAAGTACAAGAACATATATCCGTATGTATTATACACTGCATTTGCAAATGGTCCATGGTCATGGCCTTTGCCTGACAGTGGTGTTTCATCCCAACCTAATCGTGACCCGGAAGCAGTTCATCAGGTCAGTACCGTAACATTATAGGGTCGTCTCTGGGTGCAGACCAGTAAACAATTTCCCATAGGCTTCCATAAAATGGCCAATTTCAATTTTTTTTTTTTAAATACTCAGAAGTTTCTCTGACACTCAAGTTATACACCAAAATGAAGCTGAAACTTCCATTTTCATTTTCCTTTAAATTTTCTATTATTATAGGGTAACAAATGACTTTTTGAGAAAAGGAAAATACCCTGAAAACGGCCATGTTGACCGGTGCCAGACTTAAAAAAAAAATTACCCCTCCCCTACAGGCCAAAGTAGAGCGACTTTAGGGCCTGATTTCACCCAAACAGCTCAAAGTTGAAAGTCCAAACTCTAGTGGTCGGGTTCCATCCGTTTTGTCTACAAGATTTTCCACGTACGTTTTAAGAGAAAAGATTTTGAGGGTATACAAATTATTAATGAGCTTCGCGGACTGATTTGGACTTATTTACTTGTCTGCACCCTCCCAAATTTATCAGAGCTGCTTGAGCGTAAAGAAAATTGCTTGGCACGTCATACTGTACGTGTCTTCCTCGATATGGAAACATGTCAAGTTAACTAATGATTAATTGTGTTTGTCACAACATTCAGCCTTAATATCATTGGCTTGCGTACTGAGGTTTTATTTTGCAAGAAATGTTGTGCTTTATACAGGTAATATCATACTTCGGCTTTTATCACAGAAATAAAGATTCATGGGCAAAAATATCAAGACAGATACAGCAACAGTCATCTGTGAAAATTTCAGTCCCATACGGTGCCCACTTTTTGAGAAAAAAGTGAAAAACAGCAACAGTATTTCTTAAGTCTTTTCTCTTTTATTTTTGATCTTTTAAAAGATCAAAAAGATTTTCGGTCGTTGTTTGACTAATTTCTGGATAAGTACACCATTCCAGGCGGAAAAATTGTAATGGTATGTTTCTACCACCATCATCTTCATGCCCTGTAAATTATACGTAAATCTATGAACATTTCTGTTTTGGTTTCTTACCAAAGTATGATACTACCTTTAAGCAATTTGTGTTGTGAAATTACTCTTTAACATCAAATATACTGCATGGGGCACATAATGTTTTATGCATTTCAATTGGTCCCCTTTAATATTTGCAGCTTGTTATCAACATGGAGTATATGGAAGGATACCACGTGACAATAGAACCCATGTCAGACTATGGTAGATCAGAGGGAGTGTCTACAGTCGTATGGATTCCAGGTTTCCCCATGAATGGTAAACGGTTTCTTAACTTATTAACGTAAGCCTGGGCCGTCCATAAAGTACGTACGCACAAAATGCCGAATATTTAGACCCCCGCCCCACCTGTACGCATGACGCACGCAGTGGTCCTGGTCCACACGCCCCCCCCCCCCCCCCCTCCCCATACGCATTCCACATATCAGATTGTTCACTTCTCGTGGTACCTTGCTTTAGTGTCATTCAAACGTCACAGTAATCGGGGCCGGTGCCGTTTGTGCGATGTCACTTCCAAATTTTGAAATAAATGACTGGTTTTTATAGAGATACAGACGTATTTTACCTTTTTTTTTCTCATTTTGTTGAATAAGGAGAAAACAAAAAGGAAAAAGCAAAACAACCCTGGTGCTTTTTTTCTCGCTCTTTCCCCTCTCTTTTCGCGCGATATTACTTATGGAAATTGTTCGCATTGGCCTGACCCCCCCCCCCCCAGCCCCCCCAGTACGCATGCCGTACGCATCTGTACCCCCCCCCCCCCCCCCTTTCGTGCTTACGTACTTTATGGACGGTATACATGTCGTACGTACGAGTTATATGTCGTACTAACGTACGACTTGTATGTCGTACGTACGTCTTACGAATCATATCCCGTACGTACGACTTATATCTCGTACGTACGACATATAAGTTGTACGTACGGGATATGATTCATAAGTCGTACATACGACATACATATAGGCTCATACGTACGACATACGTTTATCAAGTTTTGGCGTGTCAGTATTTCCCAGCATTGCCCTCCCGTAGAACCGTCTCTGGTTTAGGCCATCCTCGAACATACACAATTCCGAGTCCGTTTCTATTGAAACAATGAGACAAGTGTTGTTTAGGTTAGCTAAAATGGCTGATACCTCTTGCGTACATATAACACTGAGGTACACGATCGAATACGTCGATGTAAAATAACTTGGTGTAATTTTGTCATTTCATTGTACAGTGTCCATACCGGGCATGTGTGACGATCCAGTGGAAATACCAGTGTGCAGAAAACTCGGCTACATGTTTTCCTCGTATCCAAATTGGCACAATTGGGACACGGAGGGTGCCACACGTGAATGGCGGGAATTCTTCCCTGGGGAGGAGGAACCCGAGATACCAGCCTCGGGATGCATGCTAGACATACTCCATTTACTCTGCTCATACGTGGCACCAAAGTAAATCCCGAATCTTATATTAACATAAAAAGTTCATATGACCAAAAAATGCTAATGCTTGATTTAAAGGTAGTATCGTACTTTGGTAAGAAGCCAAAACAGAAATTTTCACAGATTTAAGTATAACTTTCAGGGTATGAAGATGGTGGTGGTAGAAACCTACCGTTAAAAATTATTCCGCCTGAACTTGTGTATGTATCCAGAAATTGGTAAAACAACGACCGAAAATCTTTTTGATCTTTTAAAGATGGAGAATAACGTTTGGTAAAAAAATTAAACAAATACAAACCCTCGTTGATATGACATTATAAGAACTTTCTCATAATATACAATGGGGCTGGTTTTTGTTTATTATTTAGTAATATTGGAAGTAAAATTTGATAACAAAAACCAAAGTATGATACTACCTTTAAAGGTAATATCATACTTTGGTTTTTGTCAAAGAAATACAGATCCATGGGCAACAATATCAAGGTCGATTCAGTAACAGTCATCAGTGAAAATTTCAGTCCCATACGTTGCTCACTTTTTGAGAAAACAGTGAAAAACGGCCAAAGTATTTCTTAAGTGTTTTCTCTTTTATTTTTGATCTTTAAAAGATCAAAAACATTTTTGGTCACTGGTTTTACTCTTTTTGGATAAATACAGCATTTCAGGCAGAAAATTTTAACGGTATATTTCTACCAGCACCAACTTTATACCCTGTTAGTTATACAATGTAGGTAAATCTGTGAAGATTTCTGTTTCGGTATGATACTACCTTTAACAACATGGCTGACGCACGTTGTACAGGGGCCAATTTCACGACCATGCTTATACGAACATTTGCTAATTAAAGGCATTGCATACGTTTGGTAATTTGAGCCTATTGTTTGTTTCAAACCAATATAATTGTATATATATACCATAAAACTAACCTGTGAAAGTTTCAATTCAAAAGGTGGTAGCGTTTGTGAGATTTTGGCGACAAACTAGAGCGGTTATTTCACGCCAGATAACAGTAAGTCAATAGCTGAGAAGCGTTACGGCCATAACGCTTCTCAGATTCATAATTTTTGGAGATAAAAAGTGACATATTTTTCCATAACCGCGGTACTTCGAATTGAACGTTTCACAATATGCATTATACTATCCAAAGCAGCTGTACTTCTCGCCAAGTAAGTTTTTATTGCCATAAATGTTCAAAGTCATTACCAAACGTATGCAATGCCTTTAAATTTCAGTATAAATAAAAACAGGATTAACGACGAAAATTCCCACGGTACATGTATGTTTCACTTGTCATTGTTCTTTGGCTGTTAACCGTGAATATCAAATGCATGATCAAATGGAATTTTGGTTTGGTTTGTTTTATTGAGCAAGACATTTTGTGCAGAGCAAATTTTTTTTGAGTGTCGTTAATTAACAGCTCCATAAATAGGCCCCTAGCCCATGGGCGTCATATAGAAAAATATGGACTTTTGTATCGACTGAAGCCACCAGCGGCCATCTTACCGTGCCAGATACAATGCGATAACTATATTGTTGCAGATGGATTTAACTAACAATGGTGATCGCGTCTTTGTATTACCTTTGTATTTGGCCCTCCAAGATGGATTCTTGTGGTTTTAGTGACAATGTGGGTTTATATGCTGTATTGCGAGTCCAGATGTTTGTATAAATTATGACGTCCGTGCCCTGGCCTGAATGTGTGCTCTTTTTGAGTGCTTATGTCGGACACCAATTTCCATACACGTGATTGATTGATTGTTTTACTTCACAGGTGTACAGAGACGTCTACAATCGACCCATGTCGTGAGTTTTGTGATAAGGTACATCGCGAATGCAATGACACATTGGAGAACATGTCAGTGAGCATTCCGTATTGTGATAGGTTAAACAGGAAAGACGAAAGGCCCTGTATATCCACGGATGTGAATGGTAACTATTTCCAAAAGCATTTACAGTATACAAATTATTTACAAATTAAACCTACGCCACGTGGAAACAGCCACATAATGGAGAATTCTGATCCTATTATTACAAATCAGGCCTACGCCACGTGGAAACAGCCACATAGGGGTTTTATGATGCTATATATCAACTCCTTATTCAGTGCACAGTGGCTAATTAAACCACAAAACCATCTCTACCCTCGCAGGTACCCCTTTATATACCTGGGTGAAGAGGAGCAAAATGTGACACTAAGCGTCTCGCTCAAGGACGAAAATACCACTAGCCCAAGGCTGGATTCGAACCCACAATATGTAGATTGAGTACAAGATCTTGAGTACGACATGCTAGACCAATAGGCCACAGCACCCATGACCTCACTTTGTTCGTTCTATACAGTAATCCGAACACACACATTTGTGAAGGGCGCCCTCTTTTGATTTAGAAGAAAAACTGCGGTGGTGTCAGCAGATTATTTTGTACACCGCCAATCATTTTTGTACTGAACTCTGGGAAGCTGGAAAGCTAAATCTTTAGCAAAAGACCGGTGGGGAAATCAGGGTGATGCTGTCCGTACTGGATATTCTTGTAACTCCGTGTTTCTTTCAGGAATAAATCACGCACCCAAAATGTACCAAGCCGGAGTTGTAGTGCATTTAGATCGATAAACACCACCACAGTTTCTTGTTTTAATCAAAAGAGGGCGCCATTCAAAGCCGTGTGCTCGGAGTACTGTATAACACCGTCAATTAGTTATTGTTCATGGTGTTTATGCTTTGCCACGGTTTGAAGATAAACGAACCAATCACGGTTCGCATTATCAGTTGGTATAAATTAGAATTGAAATGTAATTCGATCAATGTATTTATACACTGAACTTAAGTCGGGATAAAACGTAGGCCTAACGTGCAATAATTAGGATTCAATCAAAGAAACATCATTCAGATTAAAGAAAAATGCGAATACAAATCTCCAACATCTCATCGATTATCTTTGCGTTTTTTCTCTACCTTTCCAAGACGTAAGGGTTACAGAGCTCAGCGGGAAAAACACCACATATTGCACCGTACGTGAAGATGCGCCGCCAACGGTTAGACCTGAGTTCTTTGATCCGAGTGGTAATCTTATCCCAGTGACGTCATCAAACAGTACGTGTCAATACGCACCGGAAATAGGCCCTATGTTGTCTGTATTTGTATTTTATTTCTTAAGTTTTTGTGGTACTTGTGGTGACACGAAGTCTTTACCCAATGGAGCGAACTCGACAGGAATTTGAGACAAGTCAGCATACATGACATAATAGGCAATTACAAGCTTCATATTGTAACTTAATTAGGTAAACCCTCGCGACCATACATCTTGGTAGACAATATACATGATGCCGCCCTCGGTTGGAATCGAACCAACTACCACTGCAGTGGAAAAAAATAATAGGAACTACATGAGTACCAATGTGTCAGCCAGACTAACCAATTATATTTTACTTTTTATCTATAATTTGTATGATTGAGGCATATCATATTATTTATATGACGAAAAACCACGAGTGCACGGCCTCGAAGTGTGTGTTTTATGATCTTAATTGTTAGCCCAATTGTACCAGAGCCACCTTGTATGGGCACAGAAGCTAGCAAACCTTCTACCAAGAACATGTATGGCTCTTAGTGGCTCCAAAGAGCTCCCCTCTGGTTCTGACTCTACCTGGACTGAGTGGAAATGCTTTCCCAGACTGAGAACTGGAACTGGCCGATGCAGGGTGTCTCTCAAGAAGTGGGGCTACCAACACACTGATGATGTAACCTGTAATTATGTGGCACTGAGCCACAAACTATGGAGCACCTCTTGAAGTGTCCTCTATTTGAGCACAAATGCAAAGCTGAGGACTTTGCAGAGTACAGTGATGCTGCTAGGAGCTGTGTCCAGCTTCGGCTGAAACACATGTGAACACGATATGAAGAAGCCCAATAATTGCGCCATCATGAAAATATATAGCTCGTAGTCTTCTTGCAGTAGGGCTGTGAGTGGACCTTTTGGCAAAACACGGCACTTGCAGCGCTCCATCCTCATATGGTATCGCAAATTACGTATTACGCCTACCTGGGATGGAGTTAACAAATCAAATGAAACGGTTCCAATCATGATTATCTGAAACGAACACTTGTATAGCTTTACCTTTATTCTATTCGCTCCTTTTGTATATAGGTTCGCCTTCTAACTTGGAAGTTCAGATCCTGTCTCCACGCATGACGTCACTCCATCTAAAGGAGATAACCGAGGCGACTGCCGGCACGTATTCCTGCAAAGCATCAGGAGGATCCGAGTCACAATCGTTTAATATCACAATACCGAAAACCTACAGTAAGAATTGATAATATTGCAGTATCGAGCTTAAAGTTAATATCATACTTTGGTTGTTATCAAAGAAATAGAGATTCATGGGCAAAAATATCAAGACAGATACAGTAACAGTCATCTGTGAAAATTTTGTCCCATACGGTGCCCACTTTTTGAGAAAACAGTGAAAAACAGCTATAGTATTTCTTAAGTCTTTTCACTTTCATTTTTGATCTTTTAAAAGATCAAAAAGACTTTCGGTCGTTGTTTTACTAATTTCTGGATAAATACACCCATTTCATCCGGAAAGATTTTAACGGTCTGTTTCTACCACCACCATCTTCATACCCTGTAAGTTATACGTAAATCTGTGAACATTTCTGTTTTGGTCTCTTACCAAAGTATGACTACTACCTTTAAAGGTAGAGAACAGGATTGGTAACATCACTGCGCTCAGGAACGTTAGAAAGATTTGACACAAATTTGATTTGAGAATCCCCATGAAGACTCTAATTAATAGACCGTAGAGCTATATTAAAATTACAATTTAGCTCTATGTGGGAGACTCATAGAGAGGACACAGGTGATGAGAACCGGTCTTCAAGTCAACAACGCACGCGCACGCACGCGCAAAACAACGCGCGCATGACGTGCATGGTCTCCCATTACTAACAAAAAGCAAAACTTCGATCCCTCTTAATTCTCTCTTTCATGTTTCGCCTAAATTTCTGTTCATGCCCTCAGTTAATTGCGAACCAATCCAACATACTCTGTGCAAAGGCATCAATGAAGGCTCTGATGAAGTACAGCTCCCAAACCTCCTCAAGCATTACGTACCTGGCCAGCCCGAGTTATCCTCCTATCAGTTTCTACCTCTACTCTTCACAAACTGCTCGTCTGACCTTCTGAAGCTTGTGTGCGCCCTCTACGCCACGCGGTGTCCACAAGATGAATATGGCAACCGGGTATATACGTGCTTTCATTTTATTTTATAATAATAATTGATGTATAGACCTATCTTGTATTTACAAACATTGACTCATGGTTGGCATGAGCGGCCAATTGCAAATCATTTCGTCTTTTCGACAGACGGCGTAGGCCTACCGTAACCAAATTCAACGTGTTTTTTTTTCTCAAACTTTCTATACCGCTTTACAAAATACATAACATCATTGCTTGTGTTGTATGACCGGCAGACGTCTAGTCCTTATTTCCATGCCAACAAGTTTTGTTTGTATGTATTGTGGGATATCACTGCAGTCCATTGCTTATTTGCATACATTTACATACATTTGCATTGAGTTCGGCTCATGACTAGAGCGACATCTGAAACGATGTCGCTCTTGCGCCGTTCTGAGTGACCCAGACCGTCGATCTTTCAGTATCAGGCGCGTCGGGTCGCTCCCAATTGTTTCAAAAGTCGAACTTTCTATGTACTTAATTCAAATCTTGCCTTTCAATTGGTTTGGCGCGACGGCTGGCACGCCTGTCAGAAACGGAGGTAAATCTATTTGTAGCCACACTATATTGCTTGGTTACACTCACCCGTTCCTCTTCTGCCTGTTCATCCATCCCGTACAGTAATTACCAATGATCTGTCTGCTTATTTTATGGTCTGCACTATCTTGCGCTTCAAAAGTGTGTGAATTAAAGACCGACAACCGTTCTTTCTGTTCCCTATACAAGCTTTCTCCTGAGGATCTCCCGCCTCTACCTTGCAGTGAATATTGTGAGAATGTCAAGGACACGTGTGCCAAAGCAGCAGCTCGGATTGGCTTTGAGTGGCCCGAAGAAGCAAGGTGTGACCTGCTTGAACCAGCACAAAATAGTCACTCTCAGGAGGAGGCTTGCGTATCAGGTAAAATTGAGTCAGCAGAAGCAGTCCAACACAGACTACCACATTGTATTATTTATTTATATTCTTTCAAGTAAGGCAGCCTTGCATTATTGACCATACGATCAGTCAACCAACACAATTAGGTAGTACATGTGTATCATACTTTGGTAATTAGACACCAAAACAGAAATGTTCACAGATTTACGTATAAATTTCAGGGTATGAAGATGGTGGTGGTAGAAACATACCGTTAAATTTTTTTTCACCTGAAATGGTGTACTAATCCAGAAATTAGTAAAACAACGACCGAAAATCTTTTTGATTTTTAAAAGATCAAAAATAAAAGAGAAAAGGCTTAGGAAATAATGCGGCCGTTTTTCACGATTTTCTCAAAAAGTGGGCACCGTAGGGGACTGAAATTTTCACAGATGACTGTGACTGTATCTTCCTTGATATTTTTGCCAATGAATCTGTACTTCTTTGACAAAAACAAAAGTATGATACAACCTTTAAAGGTATAATTTATGATTGGTAAAAGGTCACAGAACAGCACTCACAATTTTTTTCTCATCCAACATGTACATAAAATAACACACCTGTGAACATTTGAACTCAATTGGACACCAGAGTCTCGAGAAAATATAGCGAAAACCCGATTATTATTTTTTTCTTATAAAACTTAAAGAATGGTCTTGATCTGACCCCGAGCTGGTTGAAAACTATTTTCGGTCGTTGTTTGACTAATATCTGCATAAATACACCATTTCAGGCGGAAATATTTTAACGGCATGTTTCTACCAGCACCATCTTTATACCCTGAAACTTATACAAAAGTCTGTGAACATGTATGTTACCAATCCTGTACTGGCCTTTAAAGCCCAAAGAAACGTTCTTCAACCCCAGTAGGTAGACCATGGAAAAGTGAATATTTGTTAAGTTACTTAAAGGTAACGAAGCAAGTCGCCTGGCCTGCAGGCTGCATCGTATCGTTATAACTTCATGTGGGGTACTGTGGCCTGGTGATCTGGCGTGTCGAACACAAGATCCTGTGGTCAATCTGCAGATTGTGGGTTCCAATCCAGCCATGGGCTAGTGGTTCTTGCGTCCTTGGGCAAGACGCTTTGTCACATATTTCTCCTCTTCAACCAAGTGTAAATGGGTACCTGCGAGGGTAGAGATGGCTTTGTGGTTTGCCTCTGTGCGCCCTATGGTTGTCGGCGCTGTATACTCACCACGGAGTTGAGATGGTCTCAGGAATGTAAATTATGGCCCGATGACCAGGGAGAAGAATAATGTACAGCGCTTTGATCTTTTTGCAAAGGCGCTTTATAAATGCCCGTTAATATTGATATTATTATCATTTTGTGGAATATATCTTTTCTTCATAGCTCGCATCGGAGTTGAAAGAACAAAAGACGGCATTAAACTCCGTCGATATGACATCACAGACCAAGGCATGAAGTATCTATTCTATGGATGGTCAGATGTACAAGGACAACACGCAGCCAATGATTACTGCAGGTTAGCAATCATTTAGACCTCTATATTTATTCTCAGCCTGAGCAGGAATCATATAGTTGCTTGACTGAGCATGCAATTTTACTAGCTGTGACAAACTGTAAAATTTCCACTGCTTACAGTAAAAGCGACCTGACGCGCGCCCAACTCCAACAAATCTATATACGACTCAACTTGGAATCGAAGATTTGTGAATAAAAGACTGTCCGATTAGTGGCAACTGTCATGATTTTCATAAAAACCAGCTATGGAAACTATCACGACGCCAATACACGGGTTTACACCTTGGCGGCCATGCGTCTTAGATTTTGATCGCAACTTCAAAACGAGGCACTTCCACGCATGCGCACTTTTCGAATTAGTGTAAACCCGTCCATTGTTGAAGACAATACACGGGTATACTTCGACGGTTTTGATCGCGACTTCAAAACGAGGCACTATCACGCATGCGCACTTAGTCGAAGTGTAAACCCGTACGTGTATATCACTCTGGGAAAGTCTGTGGAGCCACATCTATTCAACCCAGGGGTCGATTTCACGAAACCCCACGATCGATCGTAGCTCGAGTTAACCTTTTATCCGGCGTAGGGCTGCATGCAATGCATCATAAGTTCTGCGATTGATTAGCTAGAGTAGTTAAAGTTGCGATGGGTTTTGTAAACTCGAATCCTGGTGTAAATTTAACTTTTTGAGATGGTGTATCATTCATAAGGTCACAATCCATTGCATATCCTGTCCATGTCGAAGAGCCCATCCAATAAAAAAAAATCGGAGTGAGTTACATCCACCACATTAAAGTTAGTATCATATACTTTGGTTTTTGTCAAAGAAGTACAGATTCATGAGCAAAAATATCAAGGAAAGTCATCTGTGAACATTTCAGTCCCATACGGTGCCCACTGTTTGAGAAAACTGTGACAAACAAGTACAGTCTTTTCTCTTTTATTTTCGATCTTTTTAAAAGATTTTCGGTCGTTGTTTTACAAATTTCTGGATAAATGCACCATTTCAGGTATCTTCATACACTGTAAGTTATACGTAAATCCTTGTGAACATTTCTGTTTTGGTTTCTTACAAAAGTATGAAACTACCTTTAATGCTCTTAAGACGTACCTCTCAGTTCCAAGACCTTAGCTGTTTTCTTAATATCTAATTAGCGCCTTGAATTCTTTGGTAATGTTGCTCCTTACAGATTCATTGCTAGGAGACTTATATTTAGCGACACAATAGCTTCGAAGAAGACTTATAGGCCTAATATAGATCGAATTAATGTTTGATAATTGGCAGGGTCGTCTCCATTGGACCTCACAAAATGTTATCCTGTGCACTGGCTGGTACGCACGGTGAAAGCCAATACAACTACAACACATCTAACCCAGATACCTGGCTGGATCTTGGTCACACTGATACCTGGTATATGAAAGATGTCAATGGTGATGGGAGAGATGATTACTGCAGGTGAGATGACCTATAACCTTTAACCTTTAACACTACATGTATAACACGATGGAGGTGTGACTGGATCCAGGTTATATAGTTACACATGGTACATGGAACATATGGGTGGCAGAGATCATTACTGAAGGTAAGTTGGCCTCAAACCTAGCTGTGACTCTCCACCTAAGCCAAGGTTTGAAGACCCACCATTAAAGGATCTTTTCGAAACAGAGGCTCAGGCTCAGGCTCTGCCATGTGATTTTTCATTGAAGCTGAAGCTCCCTTCTCAAACCAGAGAATCTACTTTCGAACCGCAGCCAAAAGCCTCTATTTTGATACTCTTTATCTTAGAATGGATTTGTGAAATGGTGCTGGAGCCTGAGCCTCCGTTTAGGAAAGGGATTCAATGTACAGTACCAGTCCACAAGCCAGACACTAGGCTAGGTGTAGGTCCTAATAGTATTAAACTACATGTACGTACATTATGTCGGTGCAGATTTCTGCAGCCAAGTCTAATAGTTTTACCTTTGGAACATACCCGAACGATTACATACAAAATACAGAGTCCACATTGAGCTTCTGATGCTAGACGATGTAGGCTATTTTTAGGTTGTCAGTCCCTGTCCTTAGCTACTGTGGTCCCCCTTCAAGCAGCTTAAAGCTTTACTTTCCAGAATTTCGTATTCATCACGTTGGCTTCTATTGACAAAATCCTCGCATTGCTGCAAGAAATGAGGATGGATCATTTAATTGTTTCAATTCTAGGACATACATTCATGTACTTCAATTCTCTTACAGTTTTTAATCTACTCATCAATTATCTCTTAACAGGTGCATTGGATACCCACCTGATACTCGTACGTCTTGCCTCATTGCTGGACTCACTGGATTTGAAGCAGATGAATTCCAACCAGAAGACGGCATGTCAGACTGTCAATACATCAAGGTGAACAGGGTCTTTGGTCCCTAAGAATCTACTATAGCAGATAAGCATCAAGTGTACAACATGTACACGTACCACTGGTTATAACTGCTACCTGTGAAAGCTTGACTGTGTTAGTCAACTAAAATAAAGTAAATTCTTCCACGCATAACAATTTCACTTTGCCTTAAATTTATTCTCAGAGCATGCTAGCTATTTCTAATGGCAATCATCTAAAAATGCTGTTCCATTAATGACAGCATACAAGCTATAGACCGATTCATTAGGCCCGCCCAATCTGGGGCCAATTTCACGGCGCTGCTTGGCACAAAAGCATGACATTTCTGCCTTAATAAAAACAGCGTTAACCACCAAATGTCTATGTTTTTTGTATCGCTTGTGATTGTTCTTTGGCTGTTGATGGCTGACCATGAATATCAAATGGAATTTTTAACGGTGGTTTGTTTTATTGGGCAACACATTCTTGTGCTAAGCAAATTTGTGTGCTTAGCAGATCCATGAAATTGGCCCTGGTTCTTAACAATCACAGCTATGGCTTTATGTCGGACACGGAAAAACGTTCACTAAAGAACGTGTAGTGTGTGACACACACACACACACTAGGAATACGTGTTCATTGCCCACATAGTGCAGTGGTAGGGGCTTACTGGATCGGTCTATTTAAGTGTGGTGCGAGTTGTGAATCCCATCTTTTAAGATACATTACATTTGATTATTCTTCTTTTATAGCTTTTAGAATATACAGCATGCATTTATACCTTGTAGATGTTACAACATGTACACTTGATTATATGTATTACTTAATTTTTATCATTCCATTATCATAGTTTTGTCATAAACCATATTTGAACTTTGTGTGACTGGATTATTAATCTTAATCATAATCATTGCTACCCTATTCAGGCTTACTTAAGTTATTCTGTCATTTGAATACAAAATATTAATGACGATAAAAATACAAATACCATGGAAGCCTTCCTTAATTCGCTCAAGTTGGGGTGCTGCGGCCTAGTGGTCTGACGTGTTGAGCTCAAAGTCTTGTGGGGTGGTCAATATACAGATTGTGGGTTCGAATCCAGCCATGGGTTAACGGTGCTTGCATCCTTGGGCAAGACGCTTTGTCATATATTGCTTCTCTTCACCCAGGTGTAAATGGGTACCTGTGAGGGAAGGCTTTGTGGTTTGATTAACCTCTGTGCACTGAATACGGCAGCCGGGGCTGTATACTCCCCAGGGAGTTGAGATGGTTTCAGGAATGTAAATTATGGCCCGATGACCAGGGATAATAATTGATTTGCGCCATGAGTGTCACGCTTGGCGGATACTGGCACATTATTGTCCATTATTATTATTATTATTAAGTAACGATAGCTATGCCAGCTTGGGTTTGATATTCTTTGAAACAAGCTTTGTTCGTTTTGATCACGGCTTAAAGGTAATTTCATACTTTGGTTTATATCAAAGAAATCTAGATTCATGGGCAAAAATATCAGGAGAGATACAGCAACAATTTCTAGTCCCATATGGTGTCCACTTTTTGAGAAAACAGTGAAAAGCGCCCATTGTCTTTTCTCACTAACTAGAACCAGTCCATACCATATGTCCATACCAAAGAAATTAATAGCAAGGCCTCAATTCAGCAGGAACAGCAATATAGTATATGTGTCTATATGAAGAAAAACTTTCCGATGCTTGGTATAGGGTTTGTTCAGCAGCAGCTCAAATGGTCTCAGGCAATCATGTTAAGATTTATGCAAACACAAACTCAAACACTCTCTGGTGCTCATTTTGAAGCGCCATCCCTGCCTTCCTTTGAAGATACAGATGCATGTTTGTAAAGACTCACAAGACGGCAATTTTGGTGTCACGTTTTTGAAGCGATGACTTTGGAGAGGCACAGAAGACAGAAAGTTCCCATGAGGTAGAGAGCTGGAGATAAGCTGCTGTGAAGACCATCTAACCTATCCAAAAAAACATTTTAAAAAAAACAAAGGAAAGAAAACCCTTTTTATACTTGAATAAACGGTGATATTAATGACAGACATCAAGTTGTGACTTTTCCTCTTATCCTTTAATAGAAATATACAATTTAATTTTTGCCCATGAATATTAAACGTGGTATTCGATTCACTCCACTGATCCCAGATAGCTCGGTGGCCTAGCGGTGTGGCATACGCACCAGTAAGTAGAAAGGTCGTGGGTTCGAATCCCACCTGAGCCAGCGCATGATTTTTTTTCATGTGCACTCAACAAGCACAGAGTATGTCGGTGATAGGCAAGCCTAATTTGCATATTGATTATCGCCCTTGTTAAATTTCTCAGCCCTGTAATACCATTCCTGTTTTCTCCTGAATAGAGTCACTGGGATTGTATTTCAAATCTTTTGTGATTTTACGCAGCGCTAACAGTAAGTCTGATTGGTATTTAAACTAGGCCCTGACCACTCAGGTTCAGGTTTATTTCCATACTATTATAATGTTATTACATCAAATACATTATAACAAGGTAAGCTAATAGTATGAGGAGGTCAGACAAGAAGCCTGAGATTGTATTTCAAATCTGTTGTGATTTTATGCAGTGCTAACAGTAAGTCTGAATGGTATTTAAACTAGGCCCTGACCACTCAGGTTCAGGTTCATTTCCATACTATTATAATGTTTTTACATCGAATACATTACAACAAGGTAAGCTAATAGTATGAGGAGGTCAGACAAGAAGCCTGAGATTGTACAAAGGTCTGCCCCCTTTACATTGAATAATAATGGTTACAATAATAATTATGATTAATTATGGGAATTGTAAAATATTAATTCATCAAACATTTGTCAGACACTTACCAAAAGACCGTGCGGACTGAGGCATTTGTTAATATTTGATTTGAAATGGAATGTTTGTATTTTGCTGGATTCATAAAGCAATCAATCTGTCTTACCCTGAGTGGTCTCTGAAGCTGATGCTCCTTCCCAGTTCATTGACCTTTGCACTGCCAGTTTCCACTTGCTGTACCTTGCACTGCGATCTATACATAAAACATTCCAAACAGAATTGACATCCAAACAGTTAGCCACACTCCATTTAAGGTACTATCATACTTTGGTAGAATACCAAAACAGAAATCTTCACAAATAACTTACAGGGTAAAAAAGATGGTGCTGGTAGAAATATATCGTTAAAATAATTTTGCCTGAAATGCTGTATTTATCCAGAACTTACATCCATGACCTAAAATTATTTGTGATCTTTAGAAGATCAAAAATAACAGTGAAAAGATTAAGAAATTCCGTGGTAGTTTTTTACTTTTTTCTCAAAAAGTCAGCCTCGTATGAGACTGGGAATTTCACAGATGACTGTTACTTTTTGCCCATGAATCTGCATTTCTTTGACAAAAACCAAAGTATGATACTACCTTTAAGTTCTTTTATTTACAAACAATTGGCTCGTGGTTGGGCGGCCAAATGTTGTAAATCATTTCGTCTTCTCGACAAACGGTATAACCAAATTCAACATTTTTGCAAACTTTCCATAGCTGTACACAAAATGCATACCATCATTGCTTGTTTTGTTTCCATTGCATTCAGCAATATCTTTCAATGTTTATGAAACGCTGTGTACAAATTGGGTACAAATTGTACATGTAGTTATTTTTTATGCCCAACTTTGATGCCTCGCCAAAGTTTCCGCCATCTTATTTGGCAAACATTCTGGTTATGACATTGCAAAAGAAAGGTCTATTACATGATTGAAGCACACCTGTATTGCACCTGACCACAGCATGAACTTGGAGGGGATCATGTGTTTAAAGGTATTATCATACTTTGGTAAGACACCAAAACAGAAATGTTCACAGATTTACATATAACTTACAGGGTTTTAAGATGGTGCTGGTAAAAACCTACCGTTACAATTTTTCCGCCTGAAATGGTGTATTTATCCAGAAATTAGTAAAACAATGACCGAAAATCTTTTTGATCTTTTAAAAGATCAAAAATAAAAGAGAAAAGACTTAAGAAATACTCTGGCCGTTTTTCACGATTTTCTCAAAAAGTGGGCACCGTATGGGACTGACATTTACACAGATGACTATGACTGTATCTTCCTTGATATTTTTGCCCATGAATCTGTACTTCTTTGACAAAAACCAAAGTATGATACTACCTTTAATATCCACCTGTGTAGAGGAAGGGGGGCTGACAGAATCAGAATATTCTCCAAAGGACTTACTCTCTTCTGAGATGGTTGGAGAGAATGTATCCGTGGTGATAGCCGTGAGGTCTTCTGTTGCTAGGCTCCATACACCCACGGCATGCCCTGCTGCCATGGCTGCACCTAGAGCTGTCGTCTCAGGCATGGAGGGCCGAACTGCAACAAGTAACAGATACACCAAAAAGAAATTTGATCTCATGCATCAGTCAGTCAGTTGGCGGGTCCGTGGAACACCCGAGCATTTTGAGTGACGCTCTGCCAGGCAGTGCTAGCACTCTATGTCCTTCATTATGGTGTTCAGCTCCTCGGTCAATGTGAGGCCAGTACATGTATCTGACTTCAAGGTGTCACCATGCCTTGGTTGCCACAACAGAACCCTGTTCAGTATGATCTCCAGATGCCTACCGGCATGTCCTGATGATTTGACTTGTACAATGGTGGTGCTGAGCCACAAGGTATGGTGTACCTCTTGATGTGTCCTTTATTGGGGCATGAATGCAAAGCTGAGGACCTTGCAGAGTAGGCCTACAATGATATTGCTACGAGCTGTGTCCAGCTTTGGCTGAAACACAACATCTGATGTATGTGGACACTAAAAGAAGAAGAAGGCATCACTTGGGAGGTGTTCTCAACTTGTCCAAATCATGCACTTAGTAAGAGCACATGCTGTAATTATGACAGTTTATACGTTTTCGCTTCTGACTTGCACCTCGAGTAAAGATAGTTGGTTATAGGGAGGTCTCATCATAAGGCTGGATAGCTCAGATGGTAGAGCACTGGTATGGCAGTTAATAGGTTATATTGCTTCTGATTGGTACCCTGAGTAAATATTGTTAACTATAGGGAGGTCTCACTATAGGGCTGGATAGCAGCTCAGATGGATTAGTACTGGTACGCTAATTAATTGGTGAAATGGCTTCCGTCTGGCACCCTGAGCAATGCTACATCAAAATGAGATTGTACTGAACAGCTCACTTGTCAAGACAAAAATGGTATTCCACAGGTCAAAGAGTTCAAATCCTACTTCAAACATGTCATATCTCACACTTTAATACTGCGTATAAAGCAAATGCTTCGCCACATCCTCTCCAAAAATGTCTTTGACTTATGAATAGTTGAAGTGATTCTTACCAACAGGTATATTGAGTAGATCCGCCTGGAGCTGCATCAGAAGCTGATTGGCTGTCATACCTCCATCCACCTGCAATCTGACCAATGGGATGCCAGAATCCTGGTTCATAGCCTCTAACAACTAAACAGAGAGAGCAAACACTCTTTAAAACTGTATCTGACATACATGAATCCGTAATATCGTGACAATCTCATCAAATTTCTTCAAAAGGAAATAAAATACTACAATTGTAAAATGTCCATTGTGGTGATAACAGTCATTTGGTATCTCTGTGTACATTGGATGAGAACATGATTTATACCTCTTTAGTCTGAAAGCAAACCGCCTCCAACACCGCCCTGGCAATATGGGCTTTAGTGCTGAACTGTGTCAACCCACAAATGATTCTGACAGGAGAAAACAAACACATTTCAATCTGGATTACAAAAAAAAGGTCAATCCATTATTTCATCTACTATAATAATGTAATTACTGGAGGCCGGCAGCAAATAAATTAAATCTCTTTCACTGCGAGCTTCTAGACTTAAAGGTAGTATTATACTTTGGTAGTTTACCGAAATCTTCATAGAGTTACATGTAACTTGCAGAGTATAAAGGTGGTCAGGGTAGAAACAATGCCATTAATATCTTTTTGCCTTAAATGTTATATTCCGAGACGAGTAAAACCAATGACCAAAAACAATTTTGATCTTTTAAGGATAAAAAAAATAACGGCGAAAAGATTTAAAAAACACTGTGGGCGTTTTTTCACTTAAAGGGTGGCTGCAATGATATTTAATACAATTTACCGAAATAATTAAATTAACTTTTTAAAAATGTATTACATTTAATTAAAGTTAATTTTTTGTTTCCCCCCCCCCCCGCATCTGTTTTTTTTTTCTTCTCGAAATAAACCACACCCCATTAGCATTATGTGTCCACGCCCCACCACCTAGTACGGGATTTTGATTGCCGTCAGTGACACGGGAACCAGCTTAGCATTACTTGATGGCTTGTAAACCAGCTACCGAGTTCCCGAGATGACGTCACGACGTTCCACCCTCCATGTTAATAAAATGATTTTAACACCAACACAAGGGAGGCTAAAACTACGACAGCCACACAATTGCATTTTAAAGACTTTATTCCATCAATATATAAGCAAAAACACCCTTTGCGGACAACCTTTAAAAGAGTTTAAGTATATCAATTCATCAGAAAGATCAATATATACCCTCTTGCATCTGTCTGCCAGTATGGTGCATAGAGACCAGAAAATGCAGGAACAAAATATACTCCTCCACAGTTCTCAACGCTAGCAGCAAGTGGCTCTACAGGGAAAAACAAAAACAACAATCATTCCCATAATGTGATTATTTTGACTTTCCAGCATAATAACTTCTTTAACTGTGTAATGAAGGAAACCACTTACCAATGTCTTTAGCTTCTTGAATGATCCCGAGATTGTCTCTGAGCCAACGCACTGCTGCTCCAGTAATTGCAACAGATCCCTAGTATGGTGCAAACAGGTTGATCAACAGGTGTTATGTACAACTGCAACACTCATTGTGGATAGGATAGTAACCTTCATACAACTACCAGAATTCAACACTTTGCAGGATTCCTATGGCACATTCTGTAACCCTTACCCCCTGGGCATTTTGGCTAGGAACCTTCCTGAATCTGCCAAAGTCCAACACTGTGCAGTATCCCTATGGCACATTCTGTATTAACCCTTACCCCCCTGGGCATTTTTTGGCTAGGAACCTTACTGAATCTACCAAAGTCCAACACTGTGCAGTATCCCTATGGCACATTCTGTAACCCTAACCCACTGGGCATTTTGGCTAGGAACCTTCCTGAATCTGCCAAAGTCCAACACTGTGCAGTATCCCTATGGCACATTCTGTAACCCTAATTACCCGTGGGAATTTTGGCTATATATGCACCTTCATGAATTTTCCAAAGTCCAACACTGTGCAGTATGGCACACTCTGTAACTCTAACAAGTTAACAACGGAGCCATCCAGCCCTACGTTGGTGCTGTCCAATTATAGTCTATTTTCTTTGTTCGTTTGGCAGTCAGAAGCCATGAAACCAAGTCACAGTACAGCAATATCCTAAGGATTATTTGAGACATGTGGAGCATTATCAATGCTACAACCTGAGAAACAGTAAAATACGCATTAATTGAGAGATTCCATTTTACCTCCAGTGCGTATACAACAGGTGCATCTTTGCCTAGTTTATAGGCAACTGTTGTAAGTAGACCATTCTTAGACAAGATGGGTTCCTGACCCGTGTTGTACAACAGGAAGCATCCAGTGCCATACCTATAAACCAATGATACAATTAAGGAAAGACATTATCAAGAAGGTATAACAGTCAGCATTCGGCAGGACGACTCAACTGGAGGGGGAGGGGCCTCACCAGTGATTGAGGGGCAACTCGTACAATTTTTTAATACATGTACTTAAAGGTATAATGCATGATTGGTAAAGGTCACAGAAAAGCACTCATGCTTTGTCTGATCAAACATGTACATGAATTGATAAACCTGTGAAAAAGCTCAATCAGGAATCTGAATCACAAGAAAATAGTGAAAACCCGACTCGATTTTTCTTATAAAACAAAGAATGGTTCTGATCTTAACCCAAGATCAAAACTGTTTCTGGGCTTTGTTTTACTAATTTCTGGATAAATACACCATTTCAGGCGAAAATATTTTAATGGTATGTTTCAACAAGCACCATATCCATACCCTGAAAGTTAATACGTACATGTAAATCTGAAAAAAACTTCTGTTTAGGTATGTATGTTACCAATCCTGTACTGTACCTTTAACACTTTCAAAAAAAAAAATGCACAGCTCTGAAGTAAGACACCTGCTAGCAGGTGGACCATGTAACTCATTAACAATGCAGAATATAATTAATGACCTACGTGTTCTTGGCCATGCCCTTCTTTAGGCAAGTCTGTCCCACAAGTGCGCCCTGTTGATCACCAAGTATCTACGGCAGGAAGATTTAGAATATTCCACTTAGCCAAATTCAGAGAGGAGTGATGACATCAATATTGAAAGTGCAACACACATCCTACACAGATGCAACAAGAACTGCTGACATCAGAAGTAGATGCAGCATCCAGTTCTTCAGTTACAACATTGTTACAACACTTTCACAGCGCCAATGCAACAATGCAACATCTAGTTCTTCAGTTGACTGATGAAGGCTAGCAGTTCCACCAGCCCAAACATCGCTACCACCAACACAACAACACGTGACATCAATCACCTTTTTCCTTCTCTGTATTTACCGCTATGACTAAAACTTTCTTTTCTATAGATGGAGATTTATGGTGGCCAACGAAGATGGCACATGATGATGATTATAGATGATATTAATTCAATAGTTCCTGTTTCTGCCCTACACAATGTACACTGTCAAATCAACAAAATATTACAATTTCAACTTATATTATCCTTTCACAACATGAATGTCACACTTAACTTCAGTAGTAATTAGCTCTCACATCTACTACACAGTTACAACACCTACCACAAACTGATCATAACATTTTTACAACATTAATTGTTACAACACTTTCACAATGCTAATGCAACAATTGTAACATTGCAATTACAACACCTACACAATCTGATTACAACTCTGATTCATGACCAACATTCATTGCTACTGTATCGATACTCACTCCCGATATTGGCACTCCTTTCAGAGCACCATCGCTCATGTTTCCATAAACCTCGGCTGAACTCCGAATCACAGGGAGAACGGTCTTTGGAATGTCGAAAAAGCTGTCAACACAAATATAATGAAACGATAAATATTGTGTGTACACTATTGCGACACTGTACTATAAACACCCTTGATATTTTGACACAGTACATACCTGCAGAGTTTATCATCCCATTGCAATGTATGAATATTCATGAGCATAGTACGGCTTGCATTGGTCACATCTGTTATATGCAAGCCATCGTTCTTTCCACCAGTGAAATTCTGAAAATACCAAACAAAAAGATATTTGATCCTGACTCCCAAAGAATAAAGAAACAGGCAAAACAACACAAAAGATTTTACAAGTAATCATCAAATAACCAAAAGAGAAAATGACTGGAATAATTCTACACAAAAGTGAACAATTAAGACATTCTCACTGGAGCAGGATTCGAACTAGCGACCCCCGGAATACCGTTCCAGTGCTCTCCCAACTGAGCTATCCAGCCCTATGTCGGTGATGTCCCTATATAACAGTCAATTGGGAGACTTTGGAGAATCGGTCTTCAAGTCAACATCGCACGTGCACGCACGACAGCGCACGCGCAAAACAACGCGCGCATGCTCACAATTGCGTGCGCGTGCACTGTTGACTTGAAGACCGATTCTCCAAAGTCTGCCATTATCTTTGCTTGTTTGGCACTCTCTTGTACATTCAATCCCTTCATAAAAGCAAACAAACAAACAACAAAAGAAGGACAGACAGAATATCGTCCAGCGTAAAGTTGTTCATGCAATTTCTTTCTTATACTGAACTGAAATCTTTGTCTTACCCACATCAGCCAGGAGTCTATGGTTCCAAAGCAGCACCTATCCTCTTTTACAGCCGTTCTTACTTCCTCAGAGTTGTCCAGAATCCATCGGAGCTTGACAGCACTGAAGTACGTGGAGAGTGGCAGTCCACAAAGCGGCTGGAGAAGAGACAAGTTATGCATAGTATATTCCACTTCAAATGGTTCAGAATTTATTGGGCCGTTGTGGCCTTGTGGTCTGGCGTATTGAACTCAAAGTCTTGTGGTCAATCTACAGAATGTGGGTTCGAATCCAGCCATGGTTTATTGGTGCTTGCGTCCATGGGCAAGACGCTTTGTCACATATTCCTCTTCTCTTCACCCAAGTGTATAAATGGGTACCTGCGAGGGTAAAGAATTGCTTTGTACGTGGTTTGATTAGCCTCTGTGCACTGAAACCGGTAGCACGAAGCTGTATGCTCCCCAGGGAGTTGAGATGGTTTCAGGAATGTTAATTATAGCCCGATTAACAGGGATGATAATAAAATGTGTAATGCGCAGTATATTCATATAGTAGCTGCGCAATATATGATTATATTATTATTAATTTCATCAGTGTTTCCGTTTGACATGTTTGATAGGCAATTAACCCCAAGATACCGATTTAGGAAGCAACGTTACAGTACCTGCAAATGATCCTTGTTTTTCCCTGGTGTCTTTTCGACAAGTTTCTGCACGGTGGTGCCAGTACGTGTATCCAACCAAACTGAAAATGATAATTATAACAGCAGATTTGGATTATTATACCCTTGGGAAGACTGTGGCCATAGGGGCTTTCACACTAGACAAAATAATTCCCTGGGGAATATATATTGGTGGGGCATTGCCGGGGTATTTTGGTCGGACCTTTCACACTACCAAAGAAATCCCAGGGGGAGTAGCTATTCCACAGGGAATGTTTGCCCCTGCTCGGGAGTAGGGTTAAAGCCGCAATCCCTGGGGTTTTACGTTTTTCCAGGGGAAAAGCAACTAGTGAAATGGTGTCCCCGGGAGTTTCCATGGGTCTAGTGTGAATGGTTCCTGGGGTGAATTGGTGGGGTAAATATTCCCCAGGGATTTATTTCCCGGGGATTGGCTCTGCAGTGTGAAAAGGGCTACAGGGTGTCCCAGAAAAAATGCAATACTGTGTTGGGCCTGTTTATCACTTCAAGATTCAAATATGTAATACAGCCATGTCTTGGCTATCACCATGTAGAATTTAAGCATATTGGGGCTGACATTGGCGAAAATATGACCAATTGAAAGAGAACTCCTTAAAAACAAATTTGTAAGGATAACACGCATAGTGGTCAATACACACATAATGTGTATGAAAGAAAGATGAAAATCGGGTTTTGAGGTTGGGTAATTCATTCTTAGTTTGTTCACTCAATTTTAGTCAAATTTTGCTCAAATTCTACATGGTGATAGCCAAGACATAGCTGTATCACATATCTGAATCTTGAAGTGATAAACAGTATAATTTTCATATAATAGTTCTTGACAGACAAGTGTTGCGGTTTTTTGGGACACCCTGTAGAGAGTAAGTTGTTACAGAATAGCGCATTGAATGAACAATGACTTACTGATTGCTGGATGTAAAGGCTGACCGGTCACTTTATCCCAGACGACCGTACTCTCTCGTTGATTAGCTATCCCAATAGCCTTGATGTTAGATGGATCAATGTTCATATTACGGAGATTGTCTACTACATGTTGGATACATTCATAGCAGGTGGCTAGAATTTCCATGGGGTCCTCCTCCACCCATCTTTAATAAGACAGAGACAAATTTTTAAATGCAATTATCAAAAACAAGGGAAAACTGACTGACTGAGTCAATGAAAAGTGATCAAAGAAAAATGTATTGGGACCGGCGACCTCCTGAATACCATACAGGTGCTCTACCAACTGAGCCATCCAGCCCTACGTTGGTGAATGGTGGTGACCCCAATAGTCAATTATCTTTGTTCATTTGGCAGTCAGAAGCCATGAAACCACCACCATACCCCTAGGATCATTTCACCGATACACGGACCAATGTTTGTTTGGCAGTCAGATTTTCTGCTTTTTCTTGTGACTGAAATGTCAGATTGAGCTAAAAATTTTCAAAGGATTATTATTTCATGTATATGTTAGATTAGACAAAGTGTGAGTGCTGTTCTGTGACTTTTTACCAATCATGTATTATACTTTAAATCAAACATATTTGGGGCCTTTCTCAAAGCTCAGCTCCGGATCATGCTCTGGCTCCATTTAATGAAACCATTTTAAAATAAAGTCTATTAAAATAGAGACTTTTGCCCGCGGTTCTGAAGTAGATTCTCTGGTTTGAAAAGGAAAACAGAGCTTCATATGATCAGCTTCAATGAAAAACCACAACCTATGCCTAGGCGATATTGATTTTCAGCATTATGGATTACAGAGACGAAGCCAGAGCCAAAGCCTGAGCTGGAGCTGAGCTTTGCAAGGCCCCCAGTTTCTTACCCTTCCTTGGGGAAGCTCTGCTTGACTTCCACCTGATGAAAGCTCAGCAGTTCAGACGTCTTGCTGGCAAACACCTGTAAGAATAATCATTCATAAAATGAGAAGCAAAAATGGGCAACTCAAAAAGGGGGACATAGGCCTCATAAACACTCCATAACAGTATGAAGCAGGTCAACTCATGGCCACCATCTTGTATGCCCACCAACTTGTACACTGTTTGGTCAACTCGTACACAACACTAAACTCGTAAACCGACCAACTCATATGCTTATTAAAGGATTTAAAGGTAGTATCATACTTTGGTAAGAAACCAAAACAGAAATGTTCACAGATTTGTACGTATAACTACCGGGGTATGAAGATGGTGCTGGTAGAAACCTACCGTTAAAATGTTTGGTATATGAAATGGTGTATTTATCCAGAAATTAGTAAAACAAGGACCAAAAATCTTTTTGATCTTTTAAAAGATCAAAAATAAAAGAGAAAAGACTTAAGAAATACTGTAGCCGTTTTTCACTGTTTTCTCAAAAAGTGGGCACCGTATGGGACTGAATTTTTCACAGATGACTGTTACTGTATCTGTCTTTATATTTTTGGAAAACAACTTTAGGAAAGAATTTCACTGACGGCCATTATGGAAAAGGTGTTGTTTCCTCCAAGAGTTAACTTATAATATTGGATGCAAGTCATAAACCTGGCCTAACTAAGTAGGCCTACATGTACAATAACAATGTCACTGATAGTTCAATTACTTTTAGTAATGATTGATAGGCCTAGTAACGTTACACTTCAAATGCAGCGGTAGCCATTTTTCTCATAACACCCTCTGTCGGTCACATAGGTTTGTGCACAACAAGTGATGGCCTACAGTGGAATTCTTACCCAACTTTACAATAGGAGGACTTACCAGGAATCGTGTACTGCTTGTTCCTTGATCAATAGCACCGACAAGGGGCCCGAAATCCGCCATCATGCGTGTGTGACCTTGCAAGGGAGTCGTCTGCAACAACGCCCACTACAAAATATCTTCACTTCTCACATACACGAGGAATTAGGCCTATGTACATGAAACAAACAGCTACCACAAACTTGAACTAATCTTGGTAACGCCCCGGGTGGCCTGAGCTTGTTTATTTTTGCAAAGCTTTGTTTAAACAAGAGAAGTAAACAAACCCTTCGAGGTTAAGCCTTCTTCGTGTTTACAAGTACAACGAGATTTACGAGACACACGCATTGGTTTTTATGCTGACCAATGACCGTATTTTTATGCACAGTGAAGTACAGGTGCCAGACTTATGCTGTGGAGCGCCCTCTTGCGAAACTTCATTATTGAAAAACACGGTAAGGGTGCATTCGTTTAGCTAACACAGGTCAGTACTTACTGGGAATAGTCGTGTTTTACTGCACAAAACAATCCAGAGAATGGGGACGAAGTTGACTGGTGTAGACCTGAGGAGAGCTAAACGAATGCAGCCTTATAAAACTTTCTAACGTCTCCCTAAGCAAGGCCTCCAAAAAAATTATTGAGTTTGAGACAGAAAATGGACTCAACATAACAGTTCAGATGCTGGGTTTTTTCAAGGAAATCAATTCAAGATTTAGTGTCAAGATCGTTCGTCCGAACGATTTTTGGAACAAACATGGGTGCCGATTCGTTTAGCTCCCCCGGGGGAGCCCTTTCTGGGAATGGTCGTGTTTTACTGCACAAAACAAGCGAGAGAATGGGGACGAGGTTGACTGGTGTCGACCCGGGGGAGCTAAACGAATGCACCCATAAAGTAATTACTACATGTATTCTTCATGTTTTATAAGAAAAATCGAGTCAGGTTTTCGCTATTTTCTCGTTACTCAAGATTTCCAATTGAGTTCAAATTTTCATAGGTTTTTTTTTTTCATGTACATGTTTGATCAGACAATTAGTACTGTCCTGTGACCTTTACCAATCATGTCCTTTAATATCTTATGTCATTGTCATAGACAGTCATTCTCCTGAGGACGAACAGAGCACACTGTTCGAACGTTGAGATAATACCTATGACGGTTCCTCTCAGAACCACACACGTACTCTCACAGAAGAGATTACATGGTGTCACCGCAAACTTACCTTCATTTCATTGAAAAGTGAACACAGAAAAATTGACACTCATTACTTTTTTGTGTCTATCGAAATATTGATGTTTTTATTTTATTGTTGATTTAATTAGTTTGAACGTTATTGTCCCTTAATTATTTGAACACGTAATTATTGAACAAAAGTTCACGTATCATAATGTAAAAGTCCAACATATAATTTGATTTACAGATGCTCGGGAATAATGACCAGCAGTGCGAAGATTTTCAATTATCGAGTTTGAAATAAAATTGAAAGTTTGAAGTCCCAAGACACTGACAAGCTGAAAAGTGTAGGCCTATCTGACCATGGACATGATGGATGAATAAATTATGAAAAAAATTTAATCATTGTTATTCTTAATTATTCCTCCATCGTCTGACTAGGGTTTGTTGATCAAGTTAATTATTGCAGGTACTATTATCATACTTTGGCATACCGACACAGAAATATTCACAGATTTACCTATAACTTAAATGGTATAAGATGGTGATGGTAGAAACGTATGATGTTCTGCCAGCAATGCTGTATCATTTTTCCCAGAGAAGAGTAAAAGCAATGACCAAAATTATTTTTTTAATCGTTTAAAGATCAAAAATAAAAGAGAACAGACTTAAGAAACACTGTGGCCGTTTCACTGTTTTCTCAAACGGTGGGCAGCCACGCGTATACAACTTTTTCACATGAAATTTGTTTGATCTTTAAACGATTAAAAAATAATTTTAATTGGTATAAATACAGCATTTCAGGCGGAAAAATTGTAACGGTATGTTTCTACCACCACCACCTTCATATACCCTGTACGTTATACGTAAATCTATTAACATTTCTGTTTTTGCTTCTTACCAATGTATGATACTACCTTGAAAGTGATACACTTTCACATTTCTCTGTCAGATGTACTAGCATCAAGCATGCTCCCTATTGATTCTTCTGATGAAGAAATATTCAACATTTGCCATGTCCATGCAGCATTCCTCAAGTCCACCATTGAATCGTCCTTCACACTGAAATCTGGCAAAGAAAAACGTCGCACTCTCGAATTATCATTCCTGTAATGAACCAATCGCAGCTCAGTATGCGGGTCAGCTGATATGACGTCACCACCAAGTTTTACACTGTGAATCTTGAAGTAATGCACATTGATTGGTCGCAGGATGTTCTTGTCATGCCCTGTGTTTTGTGGCGTAGGGTCAGTTGAACGCCAGCGATTGCGTCTGATGACCGAATTACTATGTGGAATGATATCTGGGGGATGACCGAAAAACCAGTTTTGAATTCGTACGGCGGCCACGTGGTCGAATATGGAGTTTTGAAGATAGTCAGTGATTAAGCTCGTTTGGTTGATGTTCATTGGTTGAATGTACTCGTCTACGTCAATCTTGATCATCCAATCAACGTCGTGCTTATGTCTCCATATACAATCATTCTCATGAGCTATTTGTACCTCTAGGTACGTCTTGTATGGGGAGATACTATGCGCCCAGGGGATGATCGTCACGAATCCCTCCTCGATAAAATCAGACAAAGTTCTACTGAGAGTTGAATTAGCACGTCTCTCATTATCATAAATGAATACGTGTTTCACGCCTACGAATCTGTGGAAAGTTAACCATTCAGGTATGAAGTCATCAGCGTTTTTCACCATGGTACAAATTGCTAGATCATATCGAATATCAGGAGAACCTCCCGATGTACACACTGTCAGATTAACATAGCTGGTGTTTGTAGGCAGCCTGCGAAGGTTCATCTGAAATCGGGCATTCCAGCGATACTGATTCGGAATTGGGCATGTCAGGACGACCACGTACTGTGGGAAGTAACCAGAACTCCTCTCATCCTGAAGTACATGGGTCGAACTCACATGCCCGTTTGGGAATTCACAGCTGAACTCATCACCATGCCAGCGATCTTTCAAAAGTTTGAGCCCCACAAACACCACCTGACCAGAGAGCGGATCTGAGAAGACCGAATGGAGTTCGGGCATCCAGAGAGAGTTCAACTTATCCTTAAGGTAGCAGGTATCCCCAGATGGTGTCATTCCGTGCATATAGAAAGTATCATTGACGTGCAACGTCCTCCTGTGTAGAGCGATATCCATAGGCCCAGGTGTATACCGATACATCCTGGTTGTGACGCTATTACTCAGGATAAAGACGTACACTGTCCCCAGGGCGCATAGAAGTACGAAGATATACCGGTAGCTCATGGGGTTTGGTCGCAGTGATGGTCTTGCTTTGTGCACTTTGATTGGAGTCGTGGGCGGTGGAGATGGTGGAGGTGGTGTTGGTGTAGTCTCCATGTCTACTGATGTTCAGTGACTTCTGTGTCTTCAAGCAGGGCTAAAGTATCACCATCGTCTAAAAAAAAAACAAGAGTTAAGACATTAAAGCAGATGAGAATCGGAGCTAGCTGCTGAATTAATGTAGGCCTATACTTTGAAGAAGACTGCTAAATGACAGTTGACAGGTGGAAGGATAAAGAACAAACAGGAGCATCCTTGAATTGAGGAACTTGGTGTGAAGAGACAGTTGTTTGGAGAGTTAGTGAAAAGAAAGTTAACCTAAGTTTGGCCACATCCTCATTTGAAGCGGCGGTGCACAAGCACTCCAGATCATAGAAGGAAAAGGGAAGAGGAAGAGAGGATGTCAGAAGAAACAGTGGATTGATAACATTAAAGAGTGGACAGGAATGAGCTTAGTCCAAGCCAACAGGCGCGGTTCTAGAGCCAAAATTTTTGGGGGCTAGAAGAGCCATTATTTTTTTGGTGGGGCTAGAAGACCCAATATTTTGGGTTCTTCTAACACTCGCTTCTGCTAGGTCTTATTAGGGGTCGAAAAACATGCACATTATAGCCCACACAACGCGTTTTTTATGTAATTGGCGCTTAATAACTGAAAAAATCCAGTATTTTCAAAAAAAAAAATTTTTCACTTGCATTTTTTTGGGGGGGCTAGACAAAATTTTGGGGGGGCTACAGCCCCCCTAGCCCCCCCCCCCCCGTAGAACCGCGCCTGCAAGCCAAGCGTCTAGCTCAAAACAGAGCTACTTGGAAGAAACACGGTGAACATCATAAGAGTGGACAGGAATGAAGTTAGTCCAAGCCAAGCGTCTAGCTCAAAACAGAGCTGCTTGGAAGAAGGAGATAAGGAGATGTATCCAGATGGTAGACAGTCGTATTGACGGCGGCCGAAGAAGAAAAACACAATAAAGTTATATTAAATCAATTCGCATGTTCTTACACCATAAAGGCCTCGCACGAGTAAATAGGCTAAGGGCATGCTAAAAAGTAATCATCCAACTAGCCCGGCCACAAGTCTAGTCTAAACGATCGACGGAGTCAAGATTTTTTCAAAATTCACAAGCAAAGTGAAATCGATCACCATGCCAAAATGACCGGCAAACTGCCAATCTGTTTCACACCTGCCCAGTAAAAAAAATGGTACACATTTGGGTTGACTATTTTGGAGATGAAATATCACTATATAATACGAAGACAAAGTATAATTTTGTATTAACTTACCCCTGTCTCCATGATTCTTCTGGATCGTAATAGTTGTACCATTCTACTGTACCGAATCCACAGCTAAACCACACCATTCCTCTCAATGTAGCCTACCATCTCCTCAGCAATCAGTGAGCGAGAGTATATAGGCCTACTCAACATAGTTTGGTCAAACTCAATATTTGACAAGGGAAGTCTGATATCCGACGGCCATTTTCAAAACACGAGTCTCTCGCCGTTACCATCAACGGTTAATGTATTGAAGTACAAACATGAAACAGTGGAGTTTTTTTTGGCTGATTATACATTGCTTGTGTACTAAAGGCGAGGAAGTAAAGAGCGTTTTTCCACTTTCCTCATCACAGGCGTTTGCTATTTGCATAGCCGGTTTTAGCTCACGAGTCAACATTGCAATAAGAGAGTGTGATTAAATTATGCAAGCTTCAGACACAATGGATGTCCACGTAAAGTATATTATGGTGAGCAGGAGATCCGTACTCGCTTTGAGCATTCTCCCTCCATGCTTTAAGATACCGTGTCTTAAACTATATAGTAGGCCCTATCATACTTTGATAATTGAGACCAAAACAGAAATGTTCACAGACTTACGTATAAGTTACAGGGTATGAAGATGGTGGTGGTAGAAGCATACTGTTAACATTTCTGGATAAATACACCATTTCAGGCGGAAAAAATGTTAACGGTAGGTTATTTCTACTAGCATCATCTTCATACCCTGAAGTAAATCTGTGAACATGTCTGTTTTGGTTTCTTACCAAAGTATGATACTATACCTTTGATATTGCACTGTGATTGAACGAACGCACAAGGAGAGGCTAAGATCGAGGAACCCTTCCATTTTAATAAAGACCGTAAAAAACACGTCTTCATTATTTTAAGATCAAGGACTTTACTCCGATCCGTGGTTCAGTTTTTTTTATCGCCTTCCGGTTCCCAGTTTTGGTTGAACGTTCTGGTATTTTTTTTATTTTTTTTACTTTTTTTTTTGGAACGTGGCATGATCAGCGACGCCTTGTTTTATGTAATATGATGATCTGAAATGATTTTGTGTCCGAATTCTAAGTACCACCTCCTCACGATGCCCTTATGATTTTCGGTATTTTACTTTATACATAAATCATGTACACTGTCAAGCATTGGTGGCCACAACTCCACCATATAAATTACATGCATTATTGTTTGCATCCTAGTCTATCTGGTTCCCTAATGTCACTGTCCAAATATTCCCTGGTTTTGCACCGAGGCTAAGTAAACTCCCATAGACAACAGTGTACATTTAAAAATACTCTCACACGGTGTTCAAGTTACACAGAAAAGTTATGATGAACATGTCACCTTTCATTTTCTTTTCAGTTTATGGTGGGTTGACTATTGAATTTTTGAGATATAGGCCTACTCATTTTCAGCTGACCGTACCCCTATAAAACAAACTGTATGGACTATGGATCACCAGACAAAGAATTTAAAAAAAAAAAACACCCCTCTGCAAAGCGGCTGAAATAGACCCACTTTCTTAGTGCAAACCTTTATCAATGGCTCGGCGGACGGATTTTGGGACTATTTTATACTTGGGTGCACCCCTGACGACTCTTATGAAACATCTTAATAATTTACATACAATAGTCGGCGAGTCTTGGTCTGGGAACCAGACTATTTGCGTCCAAGCGTGTCCACAGTACATAATGCATTATTCATTATGTGCTCGTAACCCTTGACCTTCATCAAACTTTTCGTTAATCTCATTGGTCAATCCGACATGTTGACACGAAATGGGAGCCAATCAAGCCAAACAAACTTGGCAAAATGATGAAACTATCAGAAAATAATGTATTTAACTGAGTTGAAACAAACAATATATATGTTATTTGGTTTTCATCAATGCAAACTTTTTGTCAAGATATAATGACTTGTATGATAAACCTCATATTTATGATATAGTGTTATACATGTGTATATACATGGAAATATAAAAAGGTAACTTTAAATGAATGCTTAAAATGTGAGATGACGTTTTGGTATCACAGTTACCGCAGAAACATTTGCAGTCAATAATTAAACATTATTTTGAAAGTTTAATACCTAAAGATATTGACAACTTGATAAACCAACTTAAAGGTAGTATCATACATTGCTTTTTGTCAAAATATATTACTACCTTTAAGGCTGAAATCTTTCTGATAAATGTTAAATATCAAACATTAAATTAATCATCAAATAACCACAAGGGAAACTGACTGAAATAAAGTCATTAAAAAAGTGAACAGAAACATTAAATTAAACGGTTATAGAATTAAGGAGTCAAAACTGTGAGTACATTTTTAAACCATTTCAGTAACATTTAACATCTAAATAAACCCAATTGAGGAATTTTTAACTATGTACAGAGTATACTGTATAAGGTATTACATTTACATAATTTACACATTTATAACATTTCTTTCATTTATTAATATAATTTCTTCAATGTCTTAAATTGTACTCCGTTAAAGTTCATCTGTTAAAGGGATGGTACGGAATTGGTAAGACAAAATACACTTCAAGATCACAGATTCACATAAAACCTACACAGTATAATGGTGATGATAGGAGAAAACATTCCATGAAATGTTTTTTGGGGTTTTTACGGGTTTTCACTATTTTCTCGTGACCGAGATGGCTGATTGACCTCAAACTTCTACAGTTTTGTCAGTTAGTGTATATGATGGATTACATAATGTGCTTTCGCTGTCAGCAACGGTTTTGTCGCAAAAACAAGTTCTGTACCATCCCTTTAATTGTTAATATACATAACATCGTCCATGACTTTGTTACAACAAATAAAACCTGACGTCCAAAGTGTAATATCTCTTTGTTTCATTTTAAGTAGAAACTTAAAACAGTCTGAATGTATGCAATGTGCAAATATAAGCAGGAAATATATGGTTTTGGCGGGGGGGGGGGGAATTGGGATAGGGCCAAAGTCTGAAATAGGGGAGGAGCGAGACAGATAATGAGGGCGTGGCATCATCTTTCCTCCTTGTTATACCAAGACGTACATGGCTCAAGCTAGATCATCATCTTCAATGAGGTAGTTAGGATTATTAGCACTGAATCCAGCGATGCTGTCTCGTTTCTCCTCCATCTTGAGACGTTTCTTACGGGCTATGGGCTTGAAAGCATTCCATACACGCAAGCTGCCATCCCATGAACCAGACACATACTGCAAAATAATGAGAAACCCAAACACTATGATCAGTTTATGTACTGTAATATGTAGAAAAATCATGCATGTACCATTGCAATACTAAGGTCGTTTAAGAAATTGATGCTCAGGCTCCGACTCCATTTCATGAATCCATTCTGAAATAACGGGTATTAAAATAGAGGCTTTTGGCTGTGGTTCTGAAGTAGATTCTTTGGTCTGAAATGGAAAACAGAGCTTCAGCTTCAATGAAAAACCACAACCTATATTTTCAGCATGGTTGTCAGAGCTGGATCAGCCTGAGCCTGATGAGCCTCCGTTTCATAAACGCCCTATTGAAATACTTTTAAGTTGAATTTTTGAAAATGTATCCATTTTTTTAATGGTTCTCTTATACACAGGCCTAATTCATTCAGGTGTATTTTTGTACAGCACTCTGACACTGTAAAGTAAAGTTAAGTTAAGTATATAATGATCCTATGGTCCTTCCCCCAAGATCAGAGTGCAACAATTAGAAGAGTATATAGTACATGTACCCAATCCCCCCATACTTTACGCCCTTTATGTCTATAATCAAAGACAGCTGAATTGTACCTGGTTCCTCTCTGGTAAATGCAGAATACATCGGATGGAATCCGTATGGCCTACGTTGGTCTGTACCAGCTTGTAGGTCTCTGGATCATAGACCCTGTATACACAAAATTGAAACCAACATTGAAATCAAAACGGCTACTGATTCTCTTATGAAGATGGCGTGGATGGAGGGTTCTTGTCAGACAAATCATCATCACCCAACATGAGCCCAAGTTACGTCCATGGCAAGCAGAGGAGTAAACTGTTGAGGTATCATCATCGAGTCCCTCACACTGAAACAAGACTGATGCATTGGCTCTTCACAGTACAAATAGGACTGGAAGGGGTACCCATGTCCACAGCAAGGCATCAATGAATGCCTCAACCCCTATGGTGTGGAGAAACCTGCCAATCACACTGAAACAATCTCTTTCCAATGAGCGAACATTTCAAAAGTAAACTTCTTTTTTTTAAATGGGTACTGAAATTTTTGTGAATGTCACGTACTGATGATGAAAGCCATCAGATGTTTTAGGGATTTTCACTCTCTGGAAAAAAACCAAAAACTTCAGACTTACTTAATGGTGTTGAGAACCCCAGCCACTATACAGCTATTATATGCATCAATGCACAATGCAGTGACAGCACCGTGTGCAGCTAACACCTGAATACATGACATACCATCTCCACTCTGGAAGAAAATACAAAACAAAGAAAATCAATCCAAGTCAAAAAAAGGCTCACATAATTATTCAAAAATGACCACCACAACAAAAAAAGTGTACAATAGCACTCTGCACTTGCGCTAAAAATAGCACATCGGATCTCAGGCAAATTACATTGGAACCATGCAAACGTGTGGTATGTCCGCGTGCATGCATGGTGTACACTACGTGCGTGAGTCAATGTTTGTCTGACATCCGGGGACTCGTGTGACGTCATTAATTAGTGCTGAGCGCTATTGAATAATGAAGAATTGAAATTGTGAGCCTGTGAGCTTATAATAGTAGGACTTTCCCAAAACAAATTATATCCATTTCAAAAAAATTATGAAAAGAAATTGTATATTTTAAGCTATTTGATTAAATAAATAAATTATTGCATTCACTATCTCACTGGGTAAATTCTGACCAAATTTTAATGCAATCCATTCATGCATCACCGCACAATTACTGATTGTCTTAAAAAGTCCATTTTACTACCATTACAATTGAGTGACAGTTGTGGTCATCTTTGTGGTGATCTGTGTGTAGTGAATGTGGGGGGCCACGTCGAGGGGAGATTTACAGATCACAACTAAGAATGCTAAGATGACCGCCTTGATACTCACCCAAATCCTTACTGTACCGTCTTCAGAAGCTGTCACCCAATTAGAACGAGTCACGGCCCATTTGACCTGAGTAATCTCACCATCGTGACCTTGCAGGGTGTTGGTCAAACGCATCTTACTACCATTCGGATCAAAGCTTCGGATATACACCATCTTATCACTCGATGCATAGGCAAACTCATTCCTGTGGTAAACAAAAAACCCCAAATTGAAATTTTTTTAAACAATCAAGTCAAGTAAAAACAAAATCAAAGTAATATTTAAGTAATATCCTATGATAAGAGCAAAAGGGAATGTATTGCATTTATACCTCTGGCTGCTGTAGTCCATATCGATGACGATGCCATCGCACGCCAATTCCTGTACTTCATAGGAATCAGGTGATGTGTTCCTAAAGGTGTCGTGTAACCTGAACAAAAAGATACGTTATCGATTATCCATAAACTATGACAGAGTAAAAATCTCTTAAAGGTAGAACACATGATTGGTAAAGGTCACAGAACAGCAATTACATTTTGTCTGATCCATATATGTGCATGAAATGATAAACCTGTGAAGATTTGAGTTCAATCGGACATAAAGTCACAAGAAAATAGCAAAAACTTGACTACATTTTTCTTTTAAAAAATAAAGAATGGTTTCGATCTCCATCTTGTTTTCGGTCTTTGTTTCGACTAATTCCTGGATAAATACACCATTTCAGGCTGAAATATTTTAATTAACAGTATGTTTCCACCAGCACCACCTTCATATCCTGAAAGTTATACTGTATGTAAATATGTGAACATCTCTGTTTGGGTATGTTACCAATCCTGTACTGTACATTTAAACTACAAATGAAGTAAATCCTTGTCACACACAGGAAAATAACAATTGATTTTCCCCTGCTATGTCATTATTCACAATATGTGATATCATACATTTTTTTACATGCATTTATTTGATGCCAGGGATGGGATTGACCAATGATAACAATTTCTAAAAACAGACAGGGAGCACAAAAAGAATGAAATCTGAAAATCTCCTATACTTTTGTACACAGCCTGTGAGAAAAAAAATCTTAAATCCAAAACAAGAAAATCTGAAATCAGATTTTAATCAGAGAAATCTCATCCCTGAGATGCACAACTGAGTATATAGTACACTGTCAATTTTAATGCCACTAAAAACAGTAGACTATAGTTATTCATCTGAACTTTAGGTGTGATGATATACTCACAATCCAGTCTCTAAGTCCCATATACAGATTCTCCTATCCCAGCCAGAGCTTAGCTACAAATAAAACAAACAATACCAGCAACAATGGGAGACTTTTGACTAACCATCGTTAATCACAAGAGGGCGCGCTTCACCAGGCTCGGGAAAAGTGTCTTGATTTTGTTGTCATTTTTTGCTTTTGTGCACGAATGTTCATCGTAAACACAACAGGCGTAAATAATCGCAATAAAAATGCCTGGTAAATACTGTGCAGTGTGCGGGTGTGGTGACAGGGGAGGACATAAGTTCCCCAAGAACAAACAAGTGCAGAATTTGTGGAGATTGGCCACTAAAAGGGCGAATTTCAAATGATCACGGTAGCCCACGGCAAACAGCATTCCGTTTTGTGCACAGAGTTTTTACTTTGCAAACGAAGCCTATCACATTATTCCTCGTAAAACATCAGAATTTCACCTAACTTTGTGTTTTCGGGCATTGAAATCGTGGTGGGAGGCTGTTTTGAATATAAACATTTATTGTAAATGGCCTGAATTTAATGTTCACAGTATTTTCCTGCGTCTTTCGGAGAGTTTTTAGACAACCGCCGTACTTACAGCGTGTAAAAAAAGTTTTAAGGAACCTGGTAGTTTGCTGCCCTCTATCGACAGCCCTCTCCAAAAGTCTCCCATTATGATAGTCAGGCATAGCATCATATTAAAGGTAGTATCATACTTTGGTAAGAAACCAAAACAGAAATGTTCACAGATTTACGTATAACTTTCAGGGTATGAAGATGGTGGTGGTAGAAACATACCGTTCAAATTTTTCCGGCTGTAATGGTGTATTTATCGAGAAATTGGTAAAACAACGACCAAAAATATTTTTGATCCTTTAAAAGATCAAAAATAAAAGAGGAAAGACTTAAGAAATACTGTGGCTGTTTTTCACTGTTTTCTCAAAAAGTGGGCACTTTATGGTACTGAAATGTTCACAGATGACTGTTACTGTATCTGTCTTGGTATTTTTAGCCATGAATCTGTATTTCTTTGAAAAAAACCAAAGTATGATACTACCTTTAAGATTAATAACCTGCTACATTAGTCAACACATTTCTGAACCTCAGTACAAAGTAGAGCTTGATCGATGCATGGGTTCACCAGCCCAAATCTCACTGTTTCATGACTTGCATCTCGATCATATTTTACTTACTATGAATATGAACTCAGTAATATTTCACCTTGATCAGGGGCCAATTTCGTAGAGCTGCTTATAGCACAAAAAATTGCTTAGCACAAACATAGCTTGGCCAATAAAACAAACCACCATTGAAAATTCCATTTGATATTCATGGTCAGCGAACAACAGCCAAAGAACACATTTTGCAAGTGATACACAACACACAGAAATTTGGTTGTTAATCTTCTTTTTACTAAGACAGAAATGTCATGCTTAGCAAATGTTTGTGCTAATTAAGCAGCTCTATGAAATTGGACCCAGTTCTAAGGGTTTTTCAAAACTTTAGCCCAGGTACTGGCTCACACTTTGCCTCTATCATCTTAAATCTGAAAGTATCTTTCGTAGGTTACTGTTGAATTGGAAGCTCAATTTCCTTTTTTCAATTTTTCAAAAAATACAAATCGAAGGCCAACAAATTATTTTCTGTTCAAGATCAAAATTTAAGGATTAAAATAGACATATTCATCAAATAATCACAAGGGAAACTGGGTTAATTTTATGAAAGGTGCACAAAGAAAAATTGACTGGATTGAGATTCCAACCAGTGACCTCAGTTGGTAGAGCACCACAACAGTATTCTGGCGATTGTGTGCAGGTTCGAATCCTACTCCAGTCAAATTTTCTCTTAACTTTTCAATGATTACAAGAGATCATCAACGAACCAGATATGTCGTATCATATCCGCTCCCTCGTCCAATGAGAGTCAAGCAAGTCACACAGCTACTGTGACCAATCAGGACATTCTTGCAGATGAAACCAGCCACACGATTGGTCACAGAGTCCTGCGCCTGCAAAGAGAAGGAATGTCATTGGTGAATTCAGGCATCAGATTCTGGTGAGTATTACCATCAGCAGCTGATATTAGGAAGGCCTACCTGACTATCCATCATGCCTGTAGCATGCAGACCGTTATCAACTAGAAGCTCTGAGTCCTCATGAAGTAGAACGGCATACTTCTTGACCAACTCTGGCATGCCGACTGGCTTCATATCACGTAACGCATTGACCGCTGCATCATCAAAACCCCATACATCTAACGACATCATGGATATGGGAGATACAATATCATAATTACAATATTAAACACACTCATCTTTTAATAATTTTTACATCAATGCTTTGAAAGGAGAACAATTAAATAACAATTGACTGGAGCGGGATTCGAACCGGCGACCTCAAAGGCTTTACATTAAATTTGTATAGTCAGGTTATTGTGGTTTAATAATGCGCAATTTGCAGCAGTTTATCACAATATTCTTTGACATTACAGTAATCAAGTTATAAGAAGGAATTCAAAAATTCCAAGTCTCTTTGTGTTGCTGATGTCTATACCTAGGAGGACCAGTCATAACTTACAGACAAGCAGCCGATTTCACGAAACTTTACGCCATGGCGTAAGTCCACTTACGCCACAAATGTTGCGTAAGTTGCGCCACTTACGCAACATTTGTGGCGTAAGTTGGACTCACGCCATGGCGTAAAGTTTCGTGAAATCGGCTGCAGAACTTCTTTTATAATGAGCACCATGGTACACTATAAATTGCCTGTTGTAACAAACAATTGTTAGGACAAAAACTTCCTCCAAGCAAGCACCTGTAATGACCAAATAGTGTTCCGCACTAATGACGTCACACCACGCGTGACGCGCACACATACTTCCACTCACCACACGTTTGCATGGCCACGTTGCAATGTTTGTCTGAGGTTCGGTGCTATTTTTAGCACAAGTGCGTAGCGCTTTTCGACTGTTCCATCAAATTAATAACAATGGGAGACTTTGGAGAACCAGTCTTCAAGTCAACAGCGCATGCGCACGCAATTGTGAGCATGCGCGCGTTGTTTTACGCAAACATACGCGTGTGTGCGCGTGTGTTGTTGATTTGGAGACCGGTTCTCAAAGAGTTGTGCGTGTCCATAATCCGGCAGTCAATTTGCCTTCAAAGATCCATCTAATCATTTCATCAAAGTCATTACATTATAACTCCTCCCACACTTTTACAAAATCACAAAAATTGAACAGCTGAACTTACAGATATTTCCATCCTCTGATCCAAGCAAGAGTAGATCCAGGTCTTCTGCAAATGACGCCTTGAGTAATGCTGGATGGTAATGCTTCTGATGCTCAGTAGACTGCATGGAATTCAGTAATTCAAGCCATGAAAGCAGCTTATTTATAAATACAAGTATCAGTTGGGCATTTCCACCGTTTGGGGACAATTTTGTAAACGTAAGTTACTTCTTTTTTGCACATTTGCATGCATTTCAAGTACTCATAAAGTGGTATATACCTGCTGATTTTAGATCATTAGACACACATGACATTGGATTTGTTCTACATGTTCTAGAATGATTGATCAAGGAATTGGTCAAAGTCACTTAAAGGTAATATCATACTTTGGGTTTTATCACAGAAATACAGATTCATGGGCAGAAATACCAAGACAGATACAGTAACAGTCATCTGTGAAAATTTAAGTCCCATACGTTGCCCACTTTTTGAGAAAACAGTGAAAAACTCTCTTTTACTTTTGATCTTTTGAAAGATCAAAAAGATTTTCGGTCGTTGTAAATTTGACTAATTTCTGGATAAATACACAGTGTCAGGCGGAAAAATTTTAACGGTGGGTTTCTACCACCACTATCTTCATACCCTGTAAGTTATACATAAATCTGTGAACATTTCTGTTTTGGTTTCTTACCAAAGTATGATATTACCTTTAAGCGGTTAATTCATGCCTTCAACTGATTTGTATACCTTCATTTGTGACTTGCTGAATGAGTAGTGGCTACCAGGTTGTGGATTCACGGCTCGTACAACTGAACTAACTTGCACCGATTGGTCCTTTTTTAAGTTCATCACTTGGGCAAGCTTGTTCTTGGCTTCAGCAAGGAGGAAAGTCTCTTTACTATCAAAGGAAAGAAAATGAGAAATGGTGAATAAGGAAACATGAAACCAACACAGTGTAGGTATATGATTCATTACTTGCTTTAAAGGTAGTATCATACTTTGGTAAGAGAACCAAAACAGAAGTGTTCACAGATTTACGTATAACTTACAGGGTATGAAGATGATGGTAGTAGAAACATATACTGTAAAAATATTTCTGCCTGAAATGGTGTATTTATTCAGAAATGGGTAAAACAACGACCAAAAATCTTTTTGATCTTTTAAAAGATCAAAAATAAAAGAGAAAACACTTAAGAAATACTAGCTGTGGCCGTTTTTCGCTGTTTTCTCAAAAAATGGGCAACGTATGGGACTGAAATTTTCAGATTACATTTACTGTATCTTCCTTGATATTTTTGCCCACCAATCTGTATTTTTTTGACAAAAACCAAATTATGATACTACCTTTCATTATTCTGTGAAGACGGAATTTTCTTCATAACTTATGGTGCTGGGATTCTTATAAAGTTATAGATTAACCAATCCAGATGTAATTATCAAAATGCAAATTTTCACTAACCAAAAAAAAGAAGATAAACTTTGGCTCACGCTCATATGCTCAACAAACCCAAAAGTAAAAACTGTAGAATTTCATCCGTCAGTAATAGTTAAAACTAATTTACCTGTACATGAAGTGATTGGACTGGAGTCGCTCCCACTTATTTGCTTGTCCGTCACTTCCGCCATCAAATATCAGAATGGGAACTTTGCGAGCTGAGAAAGGGATTAGAACAAAAATAAACGGTGAAAAAGTGATGTATAATGAATGATACAAGTTTAAACAATGGAAGATTTTGTAGGAAGCAGACCTTGATTTTTAAGGAGAGTGATAGTGATCACTCTCCTCCGCTCTCCTTAATGTTTTCCAAGGAGAGTGAAAAAAAGAGCTCCTTAACAATTTAAGGAGAGCTGCCTTTTTTCAAAACATCACGTAGATTTTTCAAGCCAACATTTTACCCTTTACAGAAAATTAAAAAATGGTCATTATTTCTTTTAGAATTTTCGTTCAACAGGACAAGCTATAAAATTTTGCGTGATTTTTGTCAGCAAGAGCAAATCACTCTCCTTAATTCTCTACATTGATTTAAGGAGAGCGATTTGCAGCGCTCCCGATTATTATTAAAATGAAGGCCTGAGGAAGGGTGTATTTCTGAGGGACTTACTGTAAGTGAGACATTCCACGGCATGCTTGCATTTGAGGGCAGTGATACAACCAGATGGGTTATACTTCCACATCATTAGATGTCTACGACTTGTACTTGCTGCCAAAAAAAAGAAAGAAATGAATAACTGGATTTGAATAGGATTAAAGAAGCAGTAAAAACTGGAAATGAGAATGAAGTAACTTATATAATTATACAGTAACGTAAATGACCAGCTAGTCTGAGGAAAGTGAAATGTTGAAATGTATGACCCTGATCTGCTGATCATTGACTTGGTCCCCCTGGTCGTTTCCTTGCTGGCTCAAGTCAGCTGGTCAAATGGGGCACTTTACCTTGATGCCTTGGGTCACTGCATTCCTTGCACAGTTTGGACATTACCTTGGTGCACATACTAGTCATTACCTATAGGGCTCTTAATTACTTTGATGCCCTAGGTCACTTATTTTATTCATTTAGTAAATACAGAGTCCTTCAGCTACCAAGCAGTTGCCTCCTAGTCTGCTGCATGGAGGGCATCTATAGTCCTAGCTTCTTCCAGTCTTTGGAGACGGCAAGCATCTAAATGCTCCCTTGTCTGCTCCTCGATCTCTACAAGCACACAGTATAGGCTAGGGCTATACTGCACCGTTTGTGAAGACTGACCACTAAACATTAGGTTTGTAGTGCACGCCTCGATCAGTGTCCCTGCTAATTGCTTTGACTATACCCTTACTCACTGCCTGAATGCACCAATCATTACCTTTTATATTGACACTTTCCTGATACTCTTGGTCGCTGCATTGGTGCCCCAGGTGATCAAGAAATTATAAGGTAATAAGCTTGACTTTTTGAAAGCAATGTTGCAAATTTCAAGGGCATATTAGAAGGAACAAGCACTCACCAATAACTTCACCAATTTCTGGAATATATTTCAAGATATGCAGACTGTATTTCTCATTCTCTTCCTCCTCTTGGAATGTGCCGATAAAATCAGTCACCTGAAATGACAAACCAATTATCGATCTAAAGGCAGTGCCGCAAAAGTTGAAATCTGAAAAGTTACTTCTCTCATTGCAAGGCTATCAAGCCATGAAACTTTCCACTGTTCCACGGCTTAATATAACATTTCATTCTCTGTCAATTTATGACACAGTTCCTAATAATCCCTCATAAAGATTTAGTTTATGAAGGAAAATATACTTACATTTTCGCCAGATTTTGGATCGTACAGCGTTGCTGTTGGCAACCCACTGGCCACCCAGAGAGTTTTGTTCTTTGGCACATAGCAGAGGTCAGTTATAGTGGACAGAAAGCCATCTAATCGATGGGTCAGTTTACCGTCCTGAGACCAGATCTTGACCACCTTGTCAAACGAACCAGTCACCAACCTACGGAAGGCAAACAGTGGCAAATTATTTTGTTATAACTTTTGTAAAAGCTGTATAGGTTAACAATGATTTCCTACGCTTGACAAATAATAATAATAAACATTTATAGAGCGATTTATATAGGCGTTTCTAAGCGCTTAACCAGATAATGGTAGTTGATTAAGGTTTGTTAAGTGTGTTTTCAAGAGGGATTTAAAAATATCAACATTTGAGGCATTTATTATTTCTAAAGGTAATTTATTGCAAAGCTTGAGGAAAATGCTCTGTCACCATATTTTGTGTTTGTACGGGGTCCTTGGGGATGTGAAGAACGGAGTTGCCTGACCGATGAAGTTGAACGTGAGGGTATCAATTCTTTAAGATAATTGGGGGCGATTTGAAGAAAACCGTTTTATAAAGTAGGTTGTGGTTGGATGATGAACAGGGAGCCAGTGGAGTGAGCGGAGTAAAGGTGTGATGTCATCTGTTTTTCTGGACAGGGTGACAATTAAGTCTTGCAGCAGAGTTTTGAATTCAAAGTGATAGTCGATTCTCAATTAAAAACAAACAACACTACAAAATAATTCATTTTATGTTAATGATCAAATGCTTTATACTCGACTGGTGGGCTAGTTTATGGTCTCCTTGAGAAGACAAGCTGATTGATGTATGTGCTTGACACTAGATGGATGTGGCGACACTTTATAATGGATGTGGCTGGGCTGACTTGATGTCAGTGAAGGCCATGTTGTGGGTGGTATTTGTTGAAGGGGCTCTATCTGTGCACATGCTTTTTGGCAGCCCTGGTGAAATTGTTGGTCACTTTGCCACAGCTTTTCTTTGAAGCCAGTTCGAGGGTGGAATAAATTCAGTTTCAAGCTGTGTTATGAATTCAACATTGATCGATTTCAGTCCCCACTTATTGTCCGAGTATAATGTTCAATGCACAAAATGTTCTCCTACCCCATCAATCATGTAAGCACAGAATATTCTGCTTCCCTGCCTGTGTCTTTGGGCCTTTACAAAACCAGGCTTGAGGTTAGGCTTGCATGGGACTTAATTATATTTCACTACAACCATTTGGGGCCCAAAAAACCAAATGAAGAGATTGGGCCACTTGATGAAGCCGAAGAAAGGTTCCAGCTTCGACATGTATAATCTCAACTTCTCAAGCCCTTCTTTTATTTAGGGTACAAAACATATACTAAGCCTAGCCCAAGCCTGAGCATTTTGTAAAGGCCCTATCATGATTACGTTCTAGGCAGAGCCATGATACTGGGTCCATCATGAATATTGATGACATACTCATGAATATTAATGACATACTCATGAATATTTATAACATCCACTCACCATGTATTATTCTCTGTATCTTTGACCAGTACAAGGCAGGATATACCAGCGTCATGAGCCTTTGGATTGCTATGGAAACGAGATAAGAATTTTATCAACGATTCAAAAAGAAAAATAATTATAAGTGTATGAGTAATACAGTGTATCAGCTTTGAAATAATATAATTTTGTTGCAATTGTATAAAAAGGTAACAGAAAAAAGTCCATTAAGATCCTATGATTTCAAAAATCAACTGCTCAGATGAAATAGTAATTTCCTTTCATTTAAAGGTAGTATCATACTTTGGTAAGAAACCAAAACAGAAATGTAAGAAACCAAAACAGAAATGTTCACAGATTTACGTGTAACTTACAGGATATGAAGATGGTGGTGGTAGAAACCTACCGTTAAAATGTTTCTGCCTGAAATGATTCGATGTACTGATTTATCCAGAAATTAGTCAAACAAGGACCGAAAATCTTTTTGAACTTTTAAAAGATCAAAAATAAAAGAGAAAAGACTTAAGAAATACTGTGGCTGTTTTTCACTGTTTTCTCAAACATGTCAAAAAGTATAGGCAAAGTATGGGACTGAAATTTTCATACATGACTGTTACTGTATCGTCTTGGTATTTTTGCCCACGAATCTGTATTTCTTTGATAAAAACCAAAGTATAATACTACCTTAAATTTCTTTTAAGCAGTTTTCCATCAACAAATCAAATTTAAAAGTATAGTGTCTGTTCCCACTTTGCCTTACAGGTATACAGTATTGATGGTAAACACAGGTTAAAGAGGATGTTCAACACTCAACAAACCTCGCTTTATTTGTTAGAACCATAATCCTTAAATTACAGTGATGAGAAAAAAAAAATATTTTTCTCGCACTGAACATGGAAAGAGAGTCTTTTTGATGATTTTTCTCTCAACATGCTTAACCTGCAAGCTACCCCAAAATTGAAACTGTCTGAATTTTGTCAATGGGGGCAGCAGACAAATCTGTGTGATTGTGTGATGTCACAGTACGGAGCCTTTTCATTAAATATGTGAGATAAATATTTATTTTCTCATGTCAAGTAATTTAATGATTATAGTTCTAACAAATAAAGCGAGGTTTGGTGAGTGTTGAACATCCTCTTTAATGAAAAAAAGTTTCCAAAATAAACAAATCGCAGCACATTTATTACTAATAGTAAACAGGTAAGGAAAAAAGGTGATCAAAGTCAATAATTAAACAGGTTGTGTTAGAGACTGTGTACGCAGGAGAGGAAGGGTCAAACATATGACCATTATGTACAGTATGTGTGGTGTAAAACACAAACAAATAAAAAACGTGCAAAATAGGACTGTGATTCAGCAGACGGGGTAAAAAAACACTCATTGTCAATCAACACAATTACAAACAAATAGCATTTTAACACAGCAACTGACATGAGCCGAGTTGACTTGATTGTCACAATGGCTTATAAAAATGTGAGACGGGGAACCGTTCTTTATATTTGTCATGTTTGTTAAAGGGTGGCTGCAATGATATTTAATCAAATTTACCGAAATAATTTAATTAAGTTTTAAAAAATATATTACATTTAATTAAAGTTTATTTTTTTGTTTTCCCCCTCATCTGGAATTTCTTTTTCTCGAAATAAACCGCACCCCATTATCATTTTCTGTCCACACCCCACCCCCTAGTACGGGATTTTGATTGCCGTCAGTGATGCGGGAACCAGCTTATATTAGCATTACTCGATGGCTTGTGAACCAGCTACCGGGTTCCCGAGATGACGTCACGACGTTCCACCCTCCCAGTTAATAAAATGATTTTAACACCAACACAAGGGAGGCTAAAACTACAACAGCCACACAAGTGCGTTTTAAAGACTTTATTCCATCAATATAAGCAAAAACACCCATTGCAGCCACCCTTTAATAGTTATTTAACCGCTATAAGGGGATAATTACTCGAGCGAATTTGATTGAACTTGATCAAATATTTTGTGTGGATCTGGCGTTCACACAGTTCCTTTTAGTGTTTCCAAAGAAATCAATTGACAATTATATCAACAATGACACATTTCTGTTCAACTTACTGTTCCAAGATGACCACAATCCATGAATGTTGTGATAAACAAAGATGTTGGACGACAGAAATACATTATAATCAATATTACACACACAAGCATGGCATATGACGACTGTCTGAGGTTTCAAACTCCATGATGATCATACATTATGTAGACTTCAAAAAGTAAGGTTTGCAGAGACACCATGTATCAACTCTTTTCTAGACATGAGATTCTGAAAAGAACCGGTGAGAAGTTTAATCTTGATGTTCCGACCAGTGTACTCTGGCCGTCCTCAGGAGAGTGTGTGCGAGAGTGGTCGAAATTAAACTTCTCACTAGTTTTTTTCAGAACCACACGTCTAGACAAGAGTTTATACATGGTGTCTCCGCAAGCCTTACTTTCTTATGTTACTTCGGCCATGCAAAGCTTCAAATCCTACTAATGTAGACTCGTCGGTGAAATGATCACACATGAATGAATAATGCCATTTTACATTTATTTTCTTAGAGTAGAAAGCAATTAAGACCACGTACATTTCAATTCTAGCAGGATCTTTCTCAAAAGGCTGATGAATAAATAATCCTGCTAGGATCAAAACTTCAGGCCATCCATACTCTCATCAGCATGATATATTTCAGGTCATTATTTTGGTCGATAATGAGCAGTTTGCAGCAGTTTATTACTTTAGTAAAGATTACCGGTACTTCTATTTCCTCAAAGTCTGTGCCAAAGCCTAAAACAGGTTGCTCTCTTCAAAGTGAAGTTTATAAAAGTCAATCACAGAAATAAAATGCTTTGCTATAATGCAGGATGTGAACCCATAACCTCTTACTTCTGATCTGTGAATCCTATTTAGCCAAGTAGGTCAGAAACTCATGCCAAGCATTGGTTTTTCAGCTTCTGTATGATTCTATGCAATGCTAAACAGTTATGACATTGAGTAAGTGTTAAGGGTTATTTAAAGGTACAGTACAGGATTGGTAACATACCCAAACAGAAATGTTCACAGATTTATGTATAAAATTAGGGTACATGTATGAAGGTGGTACTGGTAGAAAAAACATACTGTTGAAATATTTCAGCCCGAAATGCTGTATTTAGTAAAACAAAGACCGAAAACAGTTTTGATCTTGGGGAAGATCAAAACCATTCTTTATGCTTTATAGGAATAATTGAGTTGGGTTTTCGCTTTTTTCTCGTGACTCGAATGTCTGATTGAGCTCAAATTTTCACAGGTTTATTATTTCGTGTACATGTTTGATTAGACAAAGTGTCAGTCTTGTTCTGTGACCTTTACCAATCATGTATTATACCTTTAACTAGGCCGTGATGACCATCAAACACTTGTCAGAAATTACTTACCAGAAGACTGGATTGAGGCCTTTGTTACCTGGATACGAGGACGAATCATAGATGATCAATTTGGAATCAAACCTAGAAAAGAAAGTATATTTAGATAACTGCATCAGAAATGCTTTGAATATTAGCACTCATAAACCTCAACATATTAAACACAGCCAATATCAGGGCTTGACCAGAGGTTTACAGAGTAAGACTCCAATCTTTGCAAACTGGACAGGTTTCAGGCACCCTGAGGGTGGTGATAATGGGAGACTTTTGAGAACCGGTCTTCAAGTCAACAGCGCACGCGCACGGGCACGCGCACGCACTACAGTGCAGGTGCAAAACAATGCGCACATGCTCATCACAATTGCGTGTACGTGTGCTGTTGACTTGAAGAACGGTTCTCAAAAGTCTCCCATTTGGACCACTGCGTACACCATGCGTACAGGGGGGTCATAAAAGTCGGCATTTCGTGCGTATGTACTTTATGGACGGTCCCTTTGCCCAACGATACAAGGAGTAACTGATTTGCATGCTCAAACTTATCAGCATAGCTGCCAACCTATCTTAAAGGAAATTAGGAATACTTCTTCTAAAAAAGAGGAATCACAGAGGAAACTACATAGGAATACACATGAATTTCCAACCCCCCAAAAATATGAATCTGTTGTCAAGAGCTTGTAAAAAGTGATAATTTTTTTACCAAAAAAGAGGAATTATTCCTCTAAAATGGGATTGGTCGTCAGCTATGGACCAGGGAGCTGAAAAGGATTCAGGAGTACAAAAAAATCCCCCCATTGTGATTTGATTGAGATGTTGATGAGCGTCAGTAATTATTCTTCTTTAAGCTTGGAATGCATTAAAATTTACCCTGCAGAGTAGACACGTGACTCCAGACACACGATGCATTTGACGATATCCGAATGTTCCCTGGAGATATACGGGTTATCCAGCTGAACCACTCCACTCTTCTCTCGTTCTGCAAGAAAATAATTCAACATCATTACAAACTCAGTCAGATCATGATCCTTCAGTTTACAAATTAGCTTAAAGGTAATATCATACTTTGGTTTTTGTCAAAGAAGTACAGATTCATGGGCAAAAATATCAAGGAAGATACAGTCACAGTCATCTGTGAAAATTTCAGTCCGATACGGTTCCCACTTTTTGAGAAAATCGTGAAAAAATGTCACAGTATTTCTTCAGTCTTTTCTCTTTTATTTTTGATCTTTTAAAAGATCAAACAGATTTTCGGTCGCTGTTTTACTAATTTCTGGATAAATACACCATTTCAGGTGGAAACATTTTAACGGTATGTTTCTACCGGCACCATCTTCATACCCTGAAAGTTATACGTAAATCTGTGAACATTTCTTACCAAAGTATGATACAACCTTTAAATCTTACCACAATAAAAATTCATGGTTATGACGTCTTTTATAAAGTCAAGAGTTTTGTAAATGGTGTTTATAAAGCGTAATGTACACTGGTATGGAATTCCTAGTCAAATCATGGCATAAAGTTATGAACAATCTTCCAAAATGATGAAAAGAAAAAGAAAAGAAGATCAGCCCAATCCACTCTTCAAGACACTCTTGAATTCTCAGCTGTTCCAGATTATTCAGTTTTTGTCTTCGGGAGCTTTTAAACTTACTTTCATCCAGACTGTAGACTTTAATGCAGCCGTTTAGCCCACATACTAGTTGATGCCGTCGCTGGTTCACAGCCATGCAATAAACTGGTGAGCCAATCTGCCAAATCAATTTGAGAAACAACAGGCGTAACAAACAACAATCAAACAATAACAAGGGTTAATAACAAACACCAAGAAGGGCGAACATGTGCTGCGTATTGCGTCCATCTTTCATTCAATGTAGTTAGCCAACTTCAGCAAACACCTCATCTACACCGTTAGCTATGTTAGACGAACGTTGTGTACGTGTTTGGCGAACAGCGCGTTCCGGTTTGAAAACGGTGGCACACATTGTGTGCCGTAGGCGTAGTTAGCTGGAGTGGAACGCACCCCTGTCTTACATCATTGCCTGACTACTGTGTGCAAGGAAACTGACCCTGATTCTATCATAGACTCCTCCTCCAGATGACCAGGCTATTATCATTCCATCATTAGACGATGAGAACATAACCTTTCCATCATGCCTGCAACCAAAACACAACCACCACACAAAAACACACATTAGGTGTGTCCTACACAAAAATTAAAGGTTTTAAGTACTATCATACTTTGGTAGCATACCGAAACACATCGTCACAGATTTACATGTGTTGTGTACCTATTTCCTGGTATAAACTACACTGTATAACCTACATGTAGATAGTGATGGTAGAAACATATTTAAGTTTTTCTGACTGAAATGCTGTAGGGGCCTATATTTATCCAGAAAAGAGCAAAACCAATGACCAAAAACAATTTTGATCTTTAAAAGATTAAAACATTATGGTGATAAGATTTTTGTTTTAAATACCGTGAACCGTTTCCTCAAAAAGTGGGCATAACATTTTATGTTGCTGTATCCTTCTTGATATTTTTGCTCAGCGAATCTGCATTTACATGAATTTCTTTGATAAAAACCAAAGTGTAATAATGTATTGCCTTTGAATTGAAGAGAATCACAAAAAGGCTGTGTCCTAATTCTCTGGCTGCGACTGCAAATAACACACACGTCTATGGAAATGGCTGCAGTCACTGGCAAGTAGTGGCTGCCATAGGTATCAGGCCAGGGCTCGAATTTCGTGTAAAAAGCAATGGATAGCAGGTCTAGTTATTGAAGCATTTTACTAGACCTGAATTTTTTTCACTAGACTTGTGGCATTCATGTACATGTACAAAAGGAAACCGTAAAATTTGTTTGCAATATTGCGTCAAAATTCATCAATTTAGACACCATTTTAATTGCAAAAGGAAAACAAAATCACTAGAATGGACTAGTGCAGTACACACTTTACTACACCGACACTGAAATCACTAGACTCGGTCCAAGGTCTAGTGGATATTTCAAGCCCTACGCGTAATTTGCAGGCACAGGCAGAGAATTGGGCCTAATTACTCTCAGTAGACTGTACTAGTACTACTTACCAGTACAAAAAGTCAGTGACCCATCCTTGATGTTCATACGTAGTTAGTACTAATTTACATCCTTCTGCTTCCCATGTCTTTATCACACCATCTACAGAAGAAATATACATCGTAAAAAATCCATTAGGCCTTAATCAAATTGATGAAAAAAAAACGACACTCACTTTGAAACTGAAAGTGTTAACATTAATTTAACGTAAGGAAGGTGAAATAAATTTTTATGTGTGGGAGACAAATCTATTCTGGTTGATCCTCTAATAGGACGACTAACGTTAAAAGCAGTTGTAATTGTTTAGGAGCACTTCGTCTGTGAAATGTCGCATCTTCATTGACATTAGGCCTTGGTATACCGTTAACCATGTAAAAATGGTAAGCTTAACGTCACTTTCGACAGGCGATTGTAAAGTTCGGGACCCCGTGGTTTTTATCATATGTGCAATGCCAATGGAGCGTATTCACAAAGGAAGGTCGGCCTCCCCCGATGTAAAAATACAGTCAGTTGGATTCCGAGTTTTACAATCACCACTTGTACAAATACAACTTGTAATTTTAACGTTAGCTATACCTGGGCTGGCTACCTTCACTCCAGCAAGGCCTTGAGCCTTGGTTAAAAAATGTTGGACACAGCCTCACTGCCACTGGTTTTCTTTAAAAACAAATCTCTTCGCTCGGGAGTTTGGGTTAGGCCTATTAAATTAGTTCGGGCAAATGGCTCAACGCTCAACGCTTAAGTTAACTACTTAGACAAGTATTGTACTAACCATGGAGGTAGTCTTTTACTACCTCCATGTACTAGGCCTAACTAACGTAACTCGTAAGCCTAACGTTAAGCACTCAACGCCATCGCGCCAACGGCCGTGTACGTGAACGGGCTTGACTTGACTTGCCTTCAAATCCGGCCAATATTTCACGTCTCATTGGGTGGTAACCGATGGCTGTTACAGACCGATGGTGCGTCTCCTTCAGGACTGCTTGTTTTTCCATTGCCATCTTGCTTCTCACTGCTGCAAACCTCGACCTTCCAGGAAAAAAAAGGAGAAATCTCCTATCGACACACGGCCGTTGGCAAAAAATGTACAGCCGTGGACGTCGCCATCTTGTATCGCTTAGAAACGACCTTTGACCCCACAATTAAGTTTTTTCATAAGAGTCTGGTTCCCAAAGATCTGCGATCGCAGGAAGTGATACACATTGCAATTTGCATTTGTCACATGTGTGCAGCACAGGAAATAGACTTCCAGTCAAAATGGTTGTTTTCCGGAACGATCCGTGCGGGATTGTGTGCCTTATTATTACGTATTTTGTGGTTCTTTACGCCGACTACGTGGTCATAGAATGGCTGATAGTTCCAACGATGCTGGACAGGTAAACTGAGTGAAAAATCGTGCTGAATTAAACCGTAAAACTTCCATCTTCATGGAACTAAACTGTATCGTTTTCGCCGGTGTTTGCTTCCCAAAATGTACTGGCTCAGACGTAGGAGGGCGCTATTTCGCAATTAATTGTTTACATAAATTTTTCCCAAACTTGCTAGGCCTATTTTATTTTGTTTCACAAAATATGTCAATTTTGAACTTAGTTAGGGAGGATTCCATTGACGAGCATGACTTGTGCAGAACTCTATGGGACTCATTTAGACCCAGTAACTGGTGCGCTTAACTCCCTTTTTTTATTTTTGGGGTTGACGGCCGGTCGGTCAATTTTTGTACTTCACGGTACTTGCGCCGAAAATGTCCCCAAATGACAACAAAGACATCGCAAATCAGCTTGAAAATCTCTCCATCTCTTCTCTGATTGTTGGGGATGAAATTCAGCTTATTTATTTGTACTCACGATCATTCTGCATTTCAAAGTGTATCGTTGTAGGTCAAAGACCCTGTCATGCCTGTTAAACTCACTTTCCAGATATGCTACCCCAGTTTTAAGTTACACTACGGTACGGAATCTTTAAGTGACCATCCGAGTTTCCAAATTTCCGAGATACTTATCTCGGAAAGACGTCTTTCCTAGTTGCGATGATCCTAACCCTATGTCAGACCGAGGGTTACGATTAGGTCCCAGTCCCCATGTCAGACCTAGGGTTACGATCATCGCAACTACGTCTTTCCGTGATATCCTAACTCGGAAAGACGTCTTTCCCCAATGTCACATCTTGAAAAGTCGTTGCTGTAGACTACGGAACCTTCCGGTTCCCGATATCTCGGAATGAGGTCTTTCCAAGTTAACATATTCAGGGAAAGACGTCTTTCCAAGATGCCTTTCTGAGATCATTACAGTATCTCGGAAACTAGGAAACTGGGATGGTCACTTTAAGCTTCCGTAGTTACACAGCACAGCTGAGATTGAAGAGATAAATTGTATCCAGTATAGCAGTAAGTTACATAAAACCAGTTTTATCTCATAATGGCAAAGTAGGCTACTAATTCTGGATCTATAGGCCTAGTAGCTGTGTAGTTAGTGAGTGAGTGAGTGAGTGAGTGACAGTGTTGTAGTCGAGTTCCGAAACTTAAGCAAGTTTTCCGAATACCGGTACAAACATTTACCAATTGCCAAAAGTCAAAATAATTAACACTGCAGGGCTCGAATTTCGTGAAAAAGAGCACTGGACAGCAGGTCTGGTTACTGAAACATTTTACTAGACCTGAACTTTTTCTTACTAGACCTGTGACATTCATGTACATAGGAAAACCGTAATTGTATGCAATATTGTGTCCAAAATCATCAATTTAGGAACAATTTTATTTGTGCAAGGAAAACAAAATCACTAGACAGCCGGACTAGTGCAGTACACACTTTACTAGACCGACACTGAAATCACTAGACTCGGTCCAAGGTCTAGTGGATATTTCGAGCCCTGCACTGTATGTACATGGTTTCTTTCTTGTGCTTTTCCCGATAGTCTATGGGGCGCCTTCCATGGATTGGTGTTCAACATAATTGTCCTGATGATCTTCATGTCTCATCTCAGAGCAGTCTTATCAGATCCAGGTAAAATCTTCTCAATATTTTTGATATTTAACAACTAAAAGGTACTAAGGTCAATTTCACCAAACTAATCGTACCTTACTATCAATCGTAGGACCTGTGATGTATTGAAACCTACGTAGGATAAGTACATGTAGGATACGCTGCTCTTTATCATTCGTAACATGAATTAAGATTGATCATAGGGCTTTGTAAAATTGACCCCAGTACTGGTAACAAACCAAAATATGGATATGAAGATGATGCTGGTAGAAACTTACCATGAAAATATTTCTGCCTGAAATGGTGTATGTATCCAGAAAAAAGTAAAACCAAACACCCAAAACATTTTGATTAGACCAAAAGTCCTTCTTTATGTTTTAAAAGAAAAATTTAGTCGGGTTGGTTTGTTATCAATGCTGTTATCAATTATTAGAGTGTATTTATTTCTTTTGCTTTTGATAGCAGACATTTCTTGGCCTAACACCTGTTCCTGTAGTCAATTAGCCTGATTGCTTTTGTTTGATTGTACAGGGATTGTTCCTCTACCTAGTATCAGCCTTGACTTCACTGATGTAAGAGCCGGACAGATTCCCAAGAAACTACTCACCAAGGTAAATGTACATGGGGGATGGCTTCTAACATTCACGACTCCGCTGAAATAAATTATCAACATCTAATAGCATGAATATTCATGAGATGGCTGGACCAGTTCATGAATATTCATGAATACAATCTACATACATGAATAGTCATGCTTATAATTGCTTTGCTTTGAGAAACGAGATAGCTGGACCAAGTGAGGAATATTCATGAATACACTGAAATAGACATGGATATTCATAGGACATTGTCGCTTAAAGCAATTAGATGGCTTAACTTAGTGATGAATATTCATGACCTTGTATCCCTGAGCATTATCACTGTTAGTCACTACTTATTATGCAAAGCACCAGAGTTGTAACCAAGTCAAATTTTCACAAGTCAAGTCAAGTCGCAAGTCAAATTTTCTCAAGTCAAGTCAAGTCTCGAGTCATTTTGTTCCAAGTCAAGTCACAAGTCACAAAAATTGGTTTCTCGAGTTGGACTCGAGTCCAAGTCACCGACTTGAGTTGTTTTTATGCATTTGCACATACCAACATATTACTATTTAGAGTCTAGTTCCTCTGTCAAAGACAGTATTCAGTAATTACTTAATTAATTTGCGATATCTATTCCACATTGACTACACTTCAGTTGTCATTATTCCGTTTTTCACAGGACGGTGTGAGTTGGACGATTTGTCAGAAATGCGAAGCCTACCGACCACCGAGGGCGCACCACTGCCGGATTTGCCGACGCTGTATACGAAAAATGGACCATCACTGTCCATGGTAAACCTAAAAAATATATAACAAATACCAAGTAATAAATTACAAGTAATAAACTGCTGGAAACGGCCCATTAGCCAAAATAATGACCTGCAATACATGTATGTATAATGCTTGGAGTTAGAAAGCGCCAAAATGCGTTTGCAAAAGATCCTGCTATGATTGAAATGTCAGGCCTTCCCAACTCCAAGTGAAAAATGTAATCATGAAACAAAGTAAACAATGATTTTTATGGGGTAGGGAAGTGGTTTCACTTTGTAAAGAATGGACAATGGGAGACTTTTGGAGAGTCGGTCTTGAGTCAACAACGCACGCGTAATACAACGCGCGCATGCTCACACTTGCGCAAGCATTGTTTACGCGTGCGCTGTTGACTCAAGACCGACTCTCCAAAAGTCTCCCATTCTTATTAAATTGATAAAGGCTACATGTACCAGTCTGCAACCGAAACTCACAATCTTGAGCCATAGAACAATTGCTTATTACCATTGATTTGCATGATGAACAACATCTTTTCTATTATTACCGGTAAATTCCTAAATAGTTTGGCAGATTAACAGCTGGAGTTGCTTCCTTTTCTGCTTCTTTCATTTTGTTGTCTCAAATTTGCTGATTTGTTTCTGCAGGATCAACAATTGCGTTGGTGAATTTAACCAGAGATATTTCATCCAGTTTCTATTCTATGTCGGTGAGTATCCGATATAATTTTTTCCTCCTAATAGTCAATTTATTTATTTCCTTTATTTATCCAGGGTGAGCCAAATCAGTGAGCATACTGGTTTCCATTTGGGCCCTGCGTATTAAATTAAGAAAAAAATAATAATAATTAATAGTTATAGCGTGAAATCACAGTAAAAGTCAAATAAGACTATGGACTGATTAATAACAGAGTAAAAATAAGTGTGGTACAAACATTTAGAAACGAGACATAGGGCAAGGCACTAAAATAAATGAAGTAAAATGAAATAAACTGGATAAGGGAGTAAAGTTACAAAGTTAAAATGATCAATTAAATTTAAGAATATAATAATAAGGTAACGTTAAATTAACAAAGAATAATTAATAGATGAAGTAAAATGAAATAAACTGGATTAAGGAGTTAAGCTTCAAAGCAAAAAAAATCAATTAAATTAAAATAAAATATTAGGTTAACGTTAGATTAAGAATTTGTAAATAAAAAAGTAAAAGAATAAAAAGAATAAAAAGGTGGTAAGAAAGATAAAAAACATCATACATTGTTCTTTGTATTTGGAATATGTAGCAAGTAGCATCTGTGGTTTTAAAGGTAATATCATAATTTGTTTTTTTTGGTCAAAGAAATGCAGCAAAATTCATGAGCAAAGTTATCAAGAAAGTTGCAGCAACAGTCATCTGTGTAAATTTCCAGTCCCACACGTATGGTGCCCAGTTTTTGAGAAAACAGTGAAAGACGGCCAAAGTATTTCATAAGTCTCTTCTCTTTTATTTTTGACCTTTAAAAGATCAAAAATTACTTTGGTCACAGTTTTACTCTTTTCTGGATAAATACAGCATTTCAGGCAGAAAAATATTTACGATATGTTTCTACCAGCACCATCTGTACATCCTGTGAGTTATAGGTAAATCTGTGAAGATTACTGATTTGGTATGCTACCAAATTATGATACCTTTAATTAGGCCTTGTTTTGCAAGTATATCTTCGGCTCTGTAAACCTCTGAAAAAAATATAATGACTGGAGATTCTCTGACTTTTATCTGCAGGTCTTGCGGGTTTGTATGCTGTTCTGGTTGTCATTATTTCATGGATGTATGATTGCCCGATTTGTCAAAATATGATTCACAAAAATGCTAGAATGTGAGTATATTCTGTTTTGTTTTCATATTTTGATTAACCCTAAGCCCCTGCACTTAATACACTAAACTAGAGCTGCTAACCACATATTACCGCAGTCTCCACAGGGAAAGTTATCGCTAAACCCTCTGCATTTACCACACAAAACAAGAGTCGTTAACCACAAATTATAACATAACATAACAAAATAATAACATTAACAAACGATGTTATAATATTGAACTCTTGTTGTGCTTTCTTTCAGAGCTCATAGTATTGTCTTAGTGGTATTGTCTCTACTCTTTGGTTTATTCGTCGTGGCTATCGGTTGTGATCAGGTAAGAACTGAAATCATATCATCAAACTATCAGTATGTTTTAGATCAAGGGTCATCTATACCCACCTTCACCCAGCCTATGCTAGTCCTCAATCGGATGATACTCAACTGCACGCACTGTGCGTGACGCGACAGCAGACGCAATGTGTGGAACCATCCCGCCCGGCCTTAATGAGTTTGCAATGTGCTGACCGAATCAGAATGCGCGGAATCAGTCGACGCTTTCCAGATGCGCATTGGGTCGACAAATTCCATGCATTGATGTGATTGATTGGCCAATGCGTGGCAAACTCTTGAGGGTGCACTATATGGAATCGCTCATTGAACTAGTGCTAGGATTTTTATCCGGTTAAAGGTTAACCGACCCGAATTTAATTATCATGTTACAAATTTCCACTATTAACCAAAAGTAACCGAAACTAAAAGGAAAAAAAAGGGGATGAACGTTTGGCTCATGCTGAACAACCCAAAAAGTGTCAACTTTAGAATTTCAGTCAGTTTTTTGTCCATTTTGCCTAGTAGAAACGCGCTTTTCACATACTGGATCTAAAAGAAACATTGTATGTACTTGATCTAAATGCATGATGTAAAGAACAACATCATAAAAAAGCATTCTGAAAGCAACGATTACATTGATGAAGACGTATATACCATAAATTGCACAAGTTAACCGTAAACCTGATTTTTTTTTGCAATCAGTAAAAAAGCATCGTAAAAAAGCATTCTGAAAGCTACAATTACATTGATGAAGACATATTTATACCATAAATCGCACAAGTTAACCGTTAACCTGATTTTTTTTTGCAATCAGTAACCGGATATGAAATGACCAGTACTACATTGAACATGGAATATCTGTTTGTCTTATTTGTTTTTAGTTTCAAGCAATATTTGAAGATGAAACTGCGGTGGAACATGTAAAAAATAAGCACAGCAAGTCTGAGAATGGTAACGGTTACCGCACCAACGGACAGAAGACCAGAATGATGTTACTTCGAGATGTCTTCGGCAAAGGTGAGACCTTTTCTTCTTCGCTGTCAGTCGCTTTAAAGAAGTGAAGAACTTCTCTGGGGTACCTTAGGGGCCTATAACATTTTTGTGAATTTGTGTGTTTAAAGGTATAATACATGATTGGTAATTGTCTCAGAATAGCACCCACACTTTGTCTGAACCAGCGTGTACGTGAAATGATAAAACTGTGAAATGTTTAGCTCAATCGGACATCTGAGTCACAGCAAAAGCCAGACTCAATTTTTAATATAAGAATGGTTTTGAGTCGTTCTTTCAGTCTTGGGGTCACCACCAACGTAGGGCTGGATAGCTCAGTTGGTAGAGCGCCTGTACGGTATTCAGGAGGTCGCCGGTTCGAATCCCGCTCCAGTCAATTTTACTTTGTTCTCATTTCTTGGTTTTTTGTTTTTGTCTCTTAGGGTCTGTGTTTTTGTGGTTGTTGCCGTGGCGATCCAGTCGACGTGTTCCTTTATCTCCACCAGTCAGCTGGGAAGTATGACATTCCAAACGAACAACATTTCTGCTTCTATGTTCATATCTTCCATCATGCATTGTATTAACATAGACGTAAATAACCTATAGACCGACAGCGCCCTATTCAAATGAATGGTGGGGTACTATAATTGTGACGGCAACCGACTATTGCCAAACTATTGGCAAAAAGAAATGACTTTTTACGCACGACTGAAGTATAACTAAAGTACCGGGTATACCTCACGTACCATTGCACAGCAATATATGTTTCTCAAATAATGGAAAGGTTGAATGAAAACTTTTTTTTTTTGGAATTTCATGTTGATTTTATGATAGGGAACTAGCGCGAGATTACGTGCGCAACTGACCTCTTGTAGAATCTGTGCAAGATTTCGATAACAAATCATTGCTAACGTGCGCTGTGCGCACTGGGTGATGCACAAGATTGCCCTAAGTTTTTAAGATGGCGTCTGTTTCCAAAATGACACGCTCGCACCCTCTGCTGGGAAGTATGTGGTCAGTCTATAGGTTATTTATGTCTATGATTGTAACACTTACCTAATGCCTCCCTGGAAATAAGCCTTTTGCACATTACATCAGAATGGTATCTGGTACACAGACTTCTTTCATTGCACACAAATACTCCAGTTTGAATTTCCCAGACTAAAGACACCGTTGCTATATCACATGATGCGGTGCAAGCTTTTGCATAGCGATACCCATCTATATGGAATGGACTGGTTCCTTTGGCTGTGTTCGAGCGAGCTACTCGTGTTAACATGAGTATACTCCTGAGCGCTCGAACGGCTGGAGTACGACACTCGGGTCAGCGAGAATATACTCTCGCCAAATGGGGAGTTTACTCCCGCACCAGAGAGTATTGCGCGCGCGCATCATTTTTTACCGGGAGTAACCACTCGAACGCAGCCTATGTGTCATTCTTATCCATTATGGACAGTGCATTGATGTAGGACGTCTGTTATGTATTAACCAAGCAAAGGCTTGCACCGCATCATATGATATTGCAAATGTCTTTAGTCTTGGAAATTCAAACTGTTGTATTTATGTGCAATGAAAGAAGTCTGTGTACCAGATTAAAATTAAAATTAATGAGCAAAAGGCTTATATTTCCAGTACACATTATTGAAGTTATCCAAGTCATAAATGTATGAGGTTTATCAAGTTGTACATGAACACACAATGGGGTATTGAATTTCATATTGTACATAGATGTGGTGAAATTTGTGTTCAATATTAGGCCACGTCCAAATCCAGTCGAGGGGTGATACTGCCTGCGTTAGTGAGTGAGATATTTGGCAGTACACGGAGTTCCATGTTTACACAGAGAGGTGTCCAGTGGCCACATGGACATTTATTCCATGGTCAATCAACTCACGGCTATGTCATAGCTCATGGTTACTTAGCTATTGCATGGCAACTCCAACTACTATTCCATGGTCACTTTTAGAGCTAATTAATGCATGATCAGTCAGGCAGCTATTCTTCATGGTCGCTTAGCCATTTCATGGTCACTTAGCTATGCCATGGTCACTCAGGCAACTATCACATGATCATTTAGCCCTTCCATGGTCACTCAGCCATTCCATTGTTGCTCATCTATACCGTGGTCACTCAGCTGTCCCGTGGTCACTCAGGCAACTATCACATGATCACTTAGCCATTCCATGGTCACTCAGCCATTCCATGGTTCACTCAACTATGCCATGGTCATCATGCCATTCCATGGCCACTCATCTATACCATGGTCACTCAGTTATCCTATGGTTGCTCAGCTATTTCATGGTCACTCAACCATTCCATGGTTACTCAGTTATTCCATGGTTCGCTCAACTATGCCATGATCACTCAGCTATTCCATGGTCACTAAGCTATACCATGGTCACTCAGCTATACCATGGTCTCTAAGCTATACCATGGTTACTCAGCTATACATGTACCATGGTCACTCAACTATACCATGGTTACTCAGCTAATCAGCTATACCACAGTCTCTCAGTTATCCCATGGTTATCATGGTTATTCCATGCCATTACTGTTATCACAGCTCAATGAGTGGATTGGCCATATTTGGGCATTTAACTGGTCCTCTGCTCAGTGAATGCATCTAAATATGCAGGATGGGCACCAATCACTTACTAACTCCTGATTCAGCGAGATTACGACAAAATCTTGCATGGTTAAAACATGTCATTTTTATTTCAGTTTCATGTTAATGTGCATTTGTATGAGGCTAGTGCAACTTATATAAATTATGTGAATATACTCGAAGAAATATAAGTTATATAAATATAAGTTACATGTGAATCAAGTATCATGCATGCTTTATTAAAAAAAATGTAAAGTAAAAATCATGAAAGATTCCCTTCTTAATTAATTATCTACACATTGTTATTTTACCAATTTCTTCCCCCTGATCAAGTAATAATAATCACAACCTATGTATAAATATACAAATATTTTAGACCTACAAGTGTCTGCTATTATCTACGTTCCCATTAATACCTATGCAGTGGTCATATTTCACATAATTTGTAAATTTCTTTCCAATGTCAGGCCTTGATTTTTAAGGAGAGTGAGAGTGAGCACTTTCCTCCGCTTTCCTTAATGTTTTCCAAGGAGAGCGAAAAAACAAAGCTCCTTAATAACTTAAGGAGAGCTGCCTTTTTTTCAAAACATCACACAGTCATTTTTCCAGGTGACATTTACCCCTTATGGAAAATACAAATATAGTATTATCTTTTTATGATATTTTTCAACAGGACAAGCAAAATGATGCATGTTTTCTGTTTCTGACACCGGACATGTGCATAAACTAGGTTTAGCAAGAGCAAACTGCTCAAACTTGATTTTTGTTAGCGAGAGCAAATCACTCTCCTGAATTTTCTACGTTGATTTAAGAAGAGTGATTTGCAGCTCTCCTCATTTTTATTAAAACGAAGGCCTCCAATTTGAAGGCACTGTCTGATTTGGCTTTTAAAACTCCCTTTCAATTTTAAATAGGCCTACTTATTTACCCTTCTTGTGCATTTTTATTGCTGTCATGTATCACTTTTTTGTCATAAAATACTTTTGGTAATAATTGTCACGAATATCATTTTGGTTTAGATATATTTGGATATTGTTTATCAACTGACCCTCATATCAGAATGTGATGAGGATGCTCAGTCATTACCAGCAGGAGCCAATTTCATAGAGCTGCTAAGCACACACACAAAATTGCTTAGCACAAAAATGTCTCGCCCATTAAAACTAATCACCATTTATCATTCCATTTGATATTCATGGCCAGCGAACAACAGCCAAAGAACAATCACAAGTGATACACAACACATGGACATTTATTTGATTGTAAATCTGGTTTTTATTAAGACAGAAATTTCATGGTTAGCAAATTTTGGTGCTAAGCAGGGGCCAATTTCATAAAACTGTTAAGCACAACAATTTTCTAAGCAGGGCTAACAACCAAATTTCCACGTGTTGTGTATCACTTGAGATTGTTCTTTGGCTGTTGTTCGCTGACCATGAATATCAAATGGAATTTTCACTGGTGGTTTGTTTTATTGGGCGAGACATTTTTGTGCTAAGCAAATTTTTGTGCTTAACAGTTTTATGAAATTGACCCCAGGGCTGTGAAATTGGCCCCAAGTTCCATGTTTCCATCAGTTAAAAATCATGATGATGTAATGATGTATATATATATTGATAAAAATCCGTACTTATTTTTAAGCTGTACATAGTCATTATTGTATGGGGTAACGTTTCATATTTAAACAAACTGTTCCTTTGATTTTAATAAGAATTGTTTTGTTATGTGGTACACATCCAGTACATAGTATATTTATCAGGGACCTCCCAATTTTATTTCTTCATGTTTGAGTTGACATATAATTTATGGTAGAATTTCTTTATTTTTTAATCAGGTGTAGTTTTTTTTTTATTAGGCCTAAAAAAATTGTTGTGTTGCCCTCAGCGACCGACCGTAAAATGCCAAAACTTTGGTCGGGATTTTTTTTTTTTCGATTTTTTTTTCTCTCCGAGTCCTAAAGTATAAAAACTCACCATTTTTGACAGAAAATGTAAGATTTAGCAGTAAAATAGCGTGTCTCCTCAAAACGACCCAAGACCGTCGATTTATAAGCCCTGGTGACCATTCATCCTGTATTTATTCTTAAATGTTTGAATGTCGGCCAAAAAAAAAAAAATAGACCGACCGACCCAAAATTTTAATTTTTCCACTTGAGGGCAACACAACAATTTTTTGGGGCCTATATTGTTGTTTAGGTAGATTATCATTATCTCAAAATCTAGAGTATCCCAGGTTGGGAAAATTGTGAGGGGCCGACCAGTTGATCCAGTTTAATTTGTATGAAATGACTTGATAAGACAGAAAGGTAATATCATATTTTGGTTTTTGTCAAAGAAATACAGAATCATGGGCAAAAGCAGTAACAGTCATCCGTAAAAAAAAAATTAAGTCCCATACGGTGCCCACTTTTTGAGAAAACAGTGAAAAACGGCCACTGTATTTTTTTTTTTTTAAACCTTTTCGCTTTTATTTTTGATTTTTAAAAGAATGAACTGTATAGTAGAAATTCTAACATCACCATCTTTATACCCTGTAAGTTATAAACTGTGGAAATATCTGTTTCGGTATGCTACCAAAGTATGATAGTACCTTTTCAGCTGAACAAACCTCCGATTTATTTGAAAAAAAAATTGGTAAATGGGCGCAAACATTTCATACAAAACAACACGGGAATCGGTCTGTAATAATATGTAGAGATAATTAGGCCTACATTTTGTCATGTAGGTTTACGTTTGTGTAATTTTGATTAGCAGTTTGTGCAATAAAAGTGAAAAAAAAAGAGACAATGCGGTTTCTAAAATAGCCATTATGTTTTGCGTTAAAGGGTAGGCCCAGGCCTATATCAGATAATGAAATAACAGCCCTGAAGAAAAGCAAGAAAACGGAGTTGCTTAGCCAGAAACATTAGTCAAGTAAAATAAGTAAACAGCTAGTACCTTTAATGGTGCAAAAATATTGGCAATACGCTTCAAGATATTACCACCTAGGCCTAACAAATTATTCTATAACCACCTACACTTAATATATAATTATATGATGATGCATGCCTTTAAGAAAACTATATTTTCACTAGACATTCAAGTGTTCGTGGACGAACACAGAGCTGTTCCGACTTTTAGCTTTTAGTTCAAACTGTCATCACAGAAACAACTACCGGTAAGTCTTGGAGTAGCACCGTAACATCACACTTAATACCAGGTTTCATGGCAATCAGACACTGATTACTATATGGAATACAAATCATACTTTTCGATGACGTCATGATGACGTCGCAGTTAAAATGCCACAAATAAGCAAAAAAGTAAGATGTCTCTCTATATTTATTCATCAAATTGATTGTTCTGTGGTTAGACGATTGGGACCTGTCTCCTTTTCTGCTTTCTACAGGCTACATGACGTTTTGCTCTCCCTTCGATCCACACACATGCATATGCATATCTACAAGATCTAACAAAGCTTGTACCTATCTTACTTTAATAACAGAAATTCTGTCACAAGACTAGGGCCTACACGTAGCATGTGCCGTGTGCCCCGCGGTATGATGGTAATTGTGTTCATGCAGTGTGTGACACACACTGTTTTATGATAATTCATTAACTATCAACTCGCCAATTCCACCGTATTCAATAATTATGTCTGGGTGACAAAATGACGTGGGGACATAATGGTAGGCCTACCGGTCTAAATGACACGCCCTGGTTGCACGGCATCTACTGTGAGCACGTAATGCACGTGCATGTACAGGGGCCAATTTCACGGCGCTGCTAAGCACAAAAATTTGCTTAGCACAAAAATGTCTCGCCCAATAAAACAAACCACAGTTACAAATTTCATTTGATGTTTATGGTCAGTCAACAACAGCCAAAGAACAATCACAAGCGATACACAACACATGGATATTTGGTTGTTAACCCTATTTTTATTAAGACTGAAAAGTCATGCTTAGCAAATTTTTGTGCTAAGCAGCGCCGTGAAATTGGCCCCAGTACGTGGCCTTGGTAATTAAAATGCATTGAAACATTGCTAACAACGAATGGCGGCAATCAGTTTGATGGCTCTGTCTGTATACTGTTTCCGTGCCAGCTCGTGCAATTCGTTTGTCATCATCGATCATTTGAAGAAGTTTTCTTGCTGTATGGGAGAAATTGCCATGGAAACCATGCAACAAACACGTACATGCAGAAGAGGTGGGCGTTTATTACTGCTTGATGAGACAGCCGCCTGCATTCCATCATCACACCATCCACTGGCTTCATTTGACGGGGAATACTGGTGTAAAACGCCTCCTCCTATCATTAAGCCTTTATCAAACCGTTTTGAAGCAAAATGACTGTTTTTGTCAAGCCATTTGCCTGGTTTCTTCTCGCTTTGATGGCAAACAGGATCAAAGGTAAGATTATACTTCCATAAAACAAAACAAACAGTACGCGGAACAATTTTATACATGAGTTTATATAAGACGCGCGTCATGTATAGGCCTATATTTAAAGGTAACATCATATACTTGTTAATATTGGTAGCATACAAAACAGAAATCTTAACATAATTACCTATAACTAACAGGGTATAAAGACAGTCATGTTAGAATTATATGCCGTTAAGATTTTCTTGCCTGAAATCCATGAATGAATAAAGTAGTAAAACCACTGAGATCTAAAACAGTTTTGATCTCATCATCAGGGAGATCGGCAAAACACGGTGAATAGATTTGAAAATGACGTGAGCGTTGACTGTTTTCTGATTAAAGTGTGCCTCACCGTATGAGTCTAGTCTGGGGCGAATTTCATAAAACTGTTAAGCACAACAATTTGCTTAGCACAAAAATTTCTCGCCCAATAAAACAAACAACCATTGAAAATTCCATTTGATATTCATGGTCAGCGAACAACAGCCAAAGAACAATCACAAGTGATACATAACACATGGAAATTTGGTTGTTAACCCCGTTTTTATTAAGACAGATATGTCATGCTAAGCAAAATGTTGTGCTTAACAGTTTTATGAAATTGGGCCCTGGACATTTCACAGATGACTGAAACTGCATCTTTCTTGATATTTTCGCCCGTGAATCTGCATTTCTATGGCAAAAGACAAAGCATGGAGTTGCCTTTAACATAGATTACCTTATTTCGCATCTGTCGTAGGCCTACACCTATTCAGAAAATGTCTGGTGCACATTAAGATTGAAAGGCTCAGATTGCACCAGAGAAAATCTCGAATGCCTGAGCTTCCAGGGCCCTTAAAGCGGGCCCTGGACCCCGGCCACAAGGACTTCGCGCTTATCCATGATTTTCCGGGGGCGTGGAAATAAAATGCGCCAATTCAATAGCGACGGATGCGTTTCGGGGCGATCAAAGCTAAAGCTAATTTTGTCTTTCCCCTCTTTTTGCTATTTATATAAAAAGCCGTATCCTCTTTGAGTGATCCCCCATGTACCGTTCCCAGGTTGCAGCATTGTTGCGTGTATCATTGAAACAATCCCTGGGATGTGGCGGTGTGTGCGTGGTTTCATGGCTTCTGACTGCCAAACGAACAAAGATAGTTGACTATTGGGGTCATACCAACTGAGCCATCCATCCCTATGCTGGATGGCTCAGTTGGTACAGCGCATGTACGGTATTCAGGAGGTCGCCGGTTCGAATCCCGCTTTGTTCACTTTTCAATGACTATTTGTTTCTTTGTTTGTTTCGATGGGCAGCTTTATTCTGTACCATCAGTCAGGAGCTCGACCCTACTTACAGAAACACATACCGCTGGGTAATCCCAGTGAAGGACCCCTGTCAGTGTACAGTGGTTCAAGTGGGCGGGATAAACAGCCACGCCCCTTATAGACCATTCGATGTGATGTACTATGACACATTTCTGTACAGCAACGATCCGGTAGAGATACGTAAATGGCTCCGCTGCCCTGGTAAGTTCAATAAACTTTTATATCAAATCATGCAGCTCATTTAAAGGTACATGTAGTATTATACTTTGATACCATACCAAACGGAAATCTTTTAGATTCAGATTTACCTATCAGTAACTTACAGGGTATAAAGATGGTGATTGTAGAACATGCCGTTATACAATTGTTCTGCCCGAAATGCTACATTAAAAAAAATAAAACCAGTGACCAAAATGTATTATTTTTGATATTTTAAAGATCAAAAATAAAAGAGAAAAGACTTAAGAAATACTGTGGCCGTTTCGTTTTCCACTGTTTTCTCAAAAAGTGGGCACAGTATGGACTGAAATTTTCACAGATGTATGTTACTGTATCTTCCTTGATATTTTTGCCCATGAATCTGTACTTCTTTGACAAAAACCGAAGTTTGATAATTACCTTTTAGAAAAAGGTGCCCCACAAATTAAACGGGCCGGACCTTAATTCAAGCTCACATCTGAAATTAACATACATTAGTTGAACAACTTCATTATTTCTATTTCGCATTTGTTTTTACTTTGTATAGAGCCAAAGGAATATATTAGGCAATATGCAAATTAGGCTTGCCCTTCACCGACGTGGATGAGCACTGTATACCAGTGGCGGATCTACGGAGGGTTTAACCCCCCCACCCCCCACCCCCTTGGGCTCCCCCAAAATAAAAATTAATTAAAAAAAATTAAATAAAAATGTCCAATAATTGGACATTTTTACTCCAATTTAAAAAGATCCCTACCAATGAGGGGCGGGGGGGGGGGGGGGGGGGGGGGGTTCCACAACCTCCCCCCCCCCCTCGGGCGCCCTCGCAGTTCCTGGCTACAAAATTTAAATCCGGGTAACCCCCCCCCCCCCCCCCCCCACCCCCCCCCCCCCCCTTAGCAAAAAGCTTTATACTCATGTCATATAGGCAATATCAAACTCACAAATGATTTTACGATAACCCGCACTGTCCGTATAATTAGATGGTGATGCTCATAACTCTCCTGTTTAATTATACTGTACCGTATGCATGAGACGTCAGACATGCTGTCACCTTTTCCCGTCATGTTTTATGTCTGCTATTTTTGTTGAATGTGTACATTTTCTCTTGGGCAGACATTTTGTGTTTGGAAGATGCTTCGCTTGGTATGGAAGATGGCCGCATCGGTGGTAGCAGCATCACAGCTTCGTCTACGTATAATGACAATATCGAATCCTTCGGACCACCACATGCACGTCTTAATCACGAAGGTAATTCATCTAATCTATCACATTGGTCAATTATTACTGGACAATTTGAGAACCGGTCTTCAATTAAGTCAACAGGGCACGCGCACGCAATTGTGAGCATGTGCACGTTGTTTTGCGCCTGAGCTGTTGTTGTGCGTTCGCATTTTTTATAATCTCATTGAATAGTAGAATTAATACCGCGGAAAAGATTTATAAGGTGACCAGACGTCCCCGATTTCCGGGGACAGTCCCCAATTGACAGCTCCGGTCCCGATGGAAAAAGTCCCTGATTCGAGGAAATGCACCCGAAAATTCTAATTATCCTAAAAAAAAAAAAAATGAACACAAATGCTGTGCTGAAGAAGATCCATTCTTCAGAGAAGTATGCGAAGACAACCGCCTAAGACATGTAGGCCTAAGTATGTAACCCACTCATGTCAACTGGACAAGATGTCTATGGATGCCACCATTTTGCATGTAGGCACCATCTGGATTAAAAAAATTTCAAAATTATACCCCTCCCACAGGACACGGATCACTGTCCCATGATCATCTCAACAAAATATGGTCACATTAGATTATGATAATGTAAATAGTCTTCATAGTAACGAACTGTCTGTATCATGATAATGAATCTCTACAGTCCTACGTTTATGGTTAGCAATTGTCAATGTTGGTAAGGTCCAGGGTTTTTCTTGGACAGCATTTCGCGGGAAACCGTGAATCAATGCTATAGCTAGTATAGAGCGATGGATCTATTACACCATGTCTTGTGTCTCTTATATCTCTTTTGGCGAAGGCGAGGCAGGCTCATGGTGTCCTAAAAATGATGACATGAAACCATGGATACAGGTTGACTTCGATCCAGAGGTCAGTATCACTGGTTTGATCACCCAGGGCCGCAGTCATGATGCTTATTCTCAATGGGTGACCAAGTACCAAGTCAAGTACAGTCCTGACGGTGCCAATTGGTACAACGTGACTCGTGCTGACGGACGCACAGCTGAGGTTAGTTCAGTTGTAAAGAGTAAAGTTAAAGGAAATGTCATACTTTGGTTTTAGTCAAAGAAATACAGATTCATGGGCAAAAATATCGAGACAGATACAGTAACAGTCATCTGTGAAAATTTCAGTTCCATACATTGCCCACGTTTTGAGAAAACAGTAAAAAAAAAACGGCAACAGTACTTCTTAAGTCTTTTCTCTTTTATTTTTGATCTTTTAAAAGATCAAAAAGATTTTCGGTCGTTGTTTTACTAATTTCTGGATAAATACCTCATTTCAGGCAGAAAAATGTTAACGGTGTATTTCTATATACCAGCACCATCTTCATACCCTCATATATCTTCATAAGTTAAACGTAAATCTGTGAACATTTCAGTTTTGGCTTCTTACCAAAGTAAACCTTTAAATAATTACAAGTAATAAACTGCTGCCTGCAATTAAACTGTTTACTATCAGCCAAATTAATGACCTGAAATATATGAAATGCTTGGAGTTAGGAGCACTTGCATACAAAATGCAGGTTCTAAAAGAATTTTCCCAATATTCATATTTGGTTATGGAAGGCGACGCCTTCATTGTCACTGTACGTAGTTCTTTTGTGGTCACATGTTGTGTTTTGTGAACTTTTGTTGTTGATGCATTATAATTAGGCACGTTCTCACACACCAAAACAGCACGATTATTTGGGTCGCAATTTGCAGCGCGAACCCAAATAGTCGCGCTTATTTGTGTGGGGACACAAATAAATCGCGATTTGAAGCGCGATTTCGCACTAGTAGAGCGTCTTTTTAATAAATAGTCGCGATTATTTGCTGCGTGAACGGTTCACCAAAAATACGGGGGTTTTTTATTTTTTTTTTATATCACATCACGCAAGGCGGGCTCGCGAGTTTATCACAGGAATGCACGCCAATTTCACGCTTCAATGCGTAGGCGCTGTTTTATAGAAATCGTACCGGTTCGATTTGGGTCGCGCTTTTTTGACTGTGTGGACACGTTAAAAAGCGCGACTATTTGGGTCGGCCCGATTTAGAGCGCGACCCAAATAGTCGTGCTTTTGGGTGTGTGAGAACGTGCCTCATATTTCACGATACTCTAGCTCTATCATGGTGTTTACGATAATGTTTGTGTTTATTAATACATGTATGTTTTTGGCTGTTGATTTTATCGTTGATTTGATGTTCCTCTTTAATTTATTTCCTTTTATGTATATTAAATATTCATGATATACCAATCTTAATCTTTTTTATATTTCAGTTTGCTGGTAACGTTGACAAGAACAGTCCAGTAACCACAAGATTCAATGCAACTTTGTGCACAAGGTTTCTGCGCATTGTACCGACAGCATGGGAGCAAAGATGCCGCATGCGCTTTGAGGTATTGGGCTGCTACTATTAAAGCAGATATCAACCAATCAGGGGCCATATTTCATAGAGCTGCTTAGCACCAAAATTTGCTAAGCATGACATTTCTGTCTTAACAAAAACAGGGTTAGCAACCAATTAATGTCCATGTGTTGTGTATCACTTGCGATAGTTCTTTGGATGTTGTTCGCTGACCATGAATATCAAATCAAACTTTTAACGGTATAGTTTGCTTTATGTTGGGCAAGAAATGTTTGTGCTAAATAAATTGTTGTGCTTAATTAGCAGCTCTATGAAATTGGCCCCTGATTTAAGACCGACAGGATTATGAATGAAATGCCAAAATGATTCATGTCGATAAGTGTATTGGCCTATTTTGTGCGTTATGAGTGATGCATAGTTAAAATAATGTACATACATTAGTCAAATCTTGGTATATTAGTCAAATCTTGTCACTTCGTCAGTGAACTTTCGTCTTTGATCTTACCTATCCCACTACCCCCTTTTTGTCCCTATCCTCTCACCCATTTACGTACAGTTTCTTACCATTCTTACCTAGACTTTGACAAAGCCCTCCTAAACTCCAAGCAATCTTTTTAGTGAGTTGCTTTCGATTATAAATGATATAATTGCATGAATATATAACATAATATCAGAAGCCTTTTAGTTGTATGTACATTGTAATTGCCGAAATGGAATAATATTGTTTCTTTTCATTTAAATAACTTTGAGATGTAAAATTTGTAGATGTAACTTGTGACATTGTTTTTAAAATTGAATAGTGCATGCATGCATGTTGTAAAAAAAAATATTGACTGGTCGTCTGCTGCCACCAAGAGTTTAAACAACCAATTGGGGGGGGGGGGGGTTGAAATCACCATAGTGAGTTGCATTGTTTCTTAATGCATTAGATAATAGTCAAATTAATGCGAAGATGTGACCATGTGATATATGTATATGGGATGGGATTTATTAGGCTATTTATGGTGAACTTAAAGTAATATCATACTTTGGTTTTTATCAAAGAAATACAGATTCATGGGCAAAAATATCAAGACAGATACGGTGGTAACAGTCATCTGTGAAAATTTCATTCCCATACGGTGGACGCTTTTTGAGAAAACAGTGAAAAACAGCCACAGTATTTCCTAAGTCTTTTCTCTTTTATGTTTTATCTTTAAAAGATCGAAACAAATTTTCGTCACTGGTTTTACTCTTTACTGGATAAATACACCATATTTCATGCAGAAATATTTTAACGGTAAGATTCTACCAGCACCATCTTTATACCCTGTAAGTTGTAGGTAAATCGGGAGATTTCTGTTTCGGGTATGCTACCAAAGTATGATACCACCTTTAAGTTGAGCTGTTGTTATTAATAATGTTGATGTTGTTCTTTACTTGTGTTATTTTTTGCTTTCACTCACGACATTATACAGGGCGAGTCAAAACGTTCTTTCTGTGAATTCTTTAGGGCTACAAGAGAGTAAACAGGAGTGCGATAAAGTTACGACAAATTTGAATAAATTGCAAACGCACAAGATAACAGGTTCTCGTTATTTTAAAGACATGTTATTGTATTTAGCACGCTCCAAACATCATTCGGCAGATACATACTGTAGCTGTATAAAAATGAGTGTACACAGAGGCAGATACAAAATCATGACGGCCATTTTGGGGCGATTATTGTCTACTGTAAACAGTGGTGGAATCAAATTTGTTAACAATTAAATTTGTTTATAAGAAAGCGCAGGAGGAAAAGTTTGGTACTTGCTTAGGTGAGGTTCGAATGCACGACCTTAAGCTTATAAGAGCAGGTGGTCTTACCTAATATACCAATATGGTTAAAACTGGAGTCATTGGGATGATACACTTGGTTGTCTATGTTCAGGGGCCAATTTCTTTGAGCTGCTTAAGCACAAAATTGCTTAAGCATGATGAAAAGTCTTCCTTGATCAAATAGGATTACCAACCAAATTTCCATGCGATGTTCACTGCTTTTGACAAGTACATGTCCAGACCCATGAGAGAATTTCTCAATGGTTGAGGTCCTACACCGTCCCATGGCTGGATCACCAGCCACATAATAAAGTACACAACTTCCGGACCATTGTCTCAACACTTACATTCTGTAAAATAATGCATTGTACAACGGAACAAAGCCAGCAACGTTACAAGGTTGCAACAATATAAAGATAGGAGAAACAACATGCCACATATCGGATCTGCCCCTGTCTACACAAATTCAAGCTGCTACAATTATCTGACTTGCCACAGAATACATTCTGCTATGTAAATCAAAATACACCTGTACAAAATAATATATTTACAGACCTCATTAAAGTTTTCTACATCAAAAATCGGTATTAAAAAAAGTATTAAAACAAAACGTGCCTGAAAATGAATAGTACCACACTTAAGTAAAAGTCATTCTTAACAGTGCTTGTCGTATATGTTTGCACCAACTTAATTCATTATTTTTAGCTGCTTGTCAATATACATCATACTTAATTACGTAACATTAGTCTTTGTGCGATTTCAAACATTATCATTTAATTGCAGAGTGTTTTATAATTCACTGATCTCGAGGTCAATTTCACCAAACTCTTCGATTTGAGCTATAGCGATGATCGCAAAGCGTTAGTGAAATCGGCCACTTAGGTGCTCGCATGGACCGTTTCGGCCTCCACCAATTGGTGGAGGCCTTTTAATCAGGTGACCACGAAAGCCTCGGTCAAACTCGGTAACATGTGGTATGTATAAAACACACGTGGGCGGGGCTTAAGAGCAAAGCCGGAACGGTCCATTGGCAACCAATGAGCTACCCAGCTGTCAAGTTGAAATCAGTGAACAAAAAACTATTCTGTCTTCAAAAACACCAGGGGCCAATTTCATAGAGCTGCTTTGAACAAAAATTTGCTAAGCATGACATTTCTGTCTTAATAAAAACCGGATGAACAACCAAATTTCCGTGTGTTGTGTAACACTTGCAATATTGTTCTTTGGCTGTTTTTTCGCTGACCATGAATAATATCAAATCGAATTTTCAGTTGTGGTTTGTTTTATTGGGCAAGCCTTTTTTGTGCTACGCAATTTTTTGTGTGCTAAGCAGCTGTATGAAATTGGCATCAGTTGGTTTAAATGTGCAGCCATTTTATCTAGTATTTATTTTCAATTGAAGTCTATGCAGCTGTCTCCGAATCAACACATACAATCATTTTCAAACAGGCACACAATGGAAGTTGGAAACCGGTTCACAAACTGCGAACCCAACAGTTAAAAAAAAAGACACAATAAAATTAAAGACAATAACTTACTAACGACAAAAATAATACAAGAAAGTATTGAAATATAATAAAAAAACATACACACATTGAACCTGCTCACTTTACATGTACAACAAGCATGAGCAGCGCCTTGTGTCATGGCGTTAACATACAACAGCGCTTAGCATTATTTTCTTATTATGCTTACCGGGTTAGCAGATTTTTTTCGCTGGCTGGGCACATAAAGACAGATTTCCTTCTTTGCGGAAAGTACCGAGTGAAAATTCCTTGCTAATCCATGAAATATGTACCATAAGGCCGTAAAAAAATTGTTGTGTTGCCCTCAAGTGGAAAAGGTAAAATTTGGGGTCGGTCGGTCGATTTTTTCTTTTTTTCCCCCGACTTTCAAACATGATTTTATCGCAAATACCAAGCAGGATGTATGGGCTTATAAAGCAACGGTCTTGGGTCGTTTTGAGGAGACATGCTATTTTACTGCTGAATCTTACATTTTCTGTCAAAAATGGTGAGTTTTTATATTTTAGGACTCAGAGAGAAAAAACAAAATCCTGACCCAAAGTTTTGGCATTTTACAGTCGGTCGCTGAGGGCAACACAACAATTTTTTTTTCGGCCTAATATGGTATTCACAGTGTCGTTGAATTCTGTAAAATTGTGCTGGCAATTCTGCACTCACAGTATGCTGAGCCATGACATTTGACCCTGCTACGATTACACACTGCAACTGCTGGAATCAAGTCTAGATACATACAAAATAAGAATTCATGGGAAGTAATTTGAAACAAGACAAGTCCCCATTTGGAAAATAACATGTACAGTCATGAATTGGTACTTCAAAATCATACTGCTCTAAACGTGCTATTCACATTCCTAGGGCCTTTACGACACTCAGGGGCCGATTTCATAAAACTTACGACGCGTCGCAGAGTTAAGACGCATCCTTTCTCTATGGACTCACCGCATAGATGTGATGCGTCGCAGCTAGGATGCGTCGCAAATCAAGTTGCGACGCGTCGCAGAGCTTTATGAAATCGGCCCCTGGCTTGAGGCTGGGCTTGGGACTTATATCGCTACCGCCATTTGAAGCCCACAAAAACAAAATGAAGGGATTGGGCCACATGACGAATCCGAAGAAAGGCTCCAGCTTCGCCATGTATCTCAAGCCCTTCATTTAATTTAGGACACAAAATGGCAGTAGCAAAAGAAATCCCATGCCTAACCTCAAGCCTCATTTCGTAAAAAGGCCCCTAAGAATTAAGGAGCACATCTTTAAGAAATTCATTTGTGAATGGCAATGATCAATGATACGTTTAAGGGATAACATCTAATCAGTGATCAAACAAACAGAAAAGCTTAGCTCACATATTTGCATATGAAGATGGTGATGCCTGAAACATCCGTTGAAAATATTTCTTCCTGCAGTTCTACTACCTTCAGTATTCTGGTATTCTGGATCTGAATTTGTCTCATTTTATTTTTGCTTACAATATTTTGTTTTCATGATCATCAAATCATCAAAATACCATTACGCATGAAGATGTGCATTAAGTTTCGCATGACAACTTTAAATTGCTCAAGAAAATGTAAGCGTACGGCAACGACTCACGTAATTAAGATGATTCTCTTCAGTGAACTGACTAAACCAGCCTTTTAAAGATGCTATTTCAAAATCTTGCTGAATAAGCCTTTTGCACATTTAATCTGAATTTAAGTATCTGGTACACGGACTTCTTACATGGCATATAAACACACCAGTTTGAATTTCCCAGACTGAAGACAATGGTGTTATATCACATGATGTGGTGCAAGCTTTTGCTTGGTTACATAATGAACATCTTGCACCACCAATGCACAGTTCACAATGGATAAGAATGACATAAAGGAACCAGTCCATTCCAGAGATGAGTATCATGACGCAAAAGCTTGCACCGTATCATGTCATACAGCTGTACAGTAATAGTGTTTTAGTCTGGGAAATTCAAACCGGGGTGTTTATACTATTCAGACTCAATGTGCGACTGCAAAAGGCTTACCGGACAAAGTGAGAATGCTATTTTGTGATCTATACAATCATGTGTTATCCCTTCAACACAAAAACCTTTGCCAATTTCGATCTGCAATTTGAATAGGGCAAAGAAGGAACTTCACATGAGCAATGAAGGTAACTGCCTTTATTGCTCCAGGAAATTGCCCTGCAGCCGATTTCACGAAAACTTACGCAGCATTTGCTGCCTTTGGTTGCACAAGTTACGCCCGTTTCACGAAACCTTACGCAACATTTGTACGTTGCGTGAGTAAGTTACGCAATATTTCGTGACATCGGCTGCTGGTGCCCCTCAGAATGATGCAATAGACATTTCGTGTTCTCCCATGCAAATGACTCTCTTGCCAAGAACATTATTGCATTGCCTTGCCTCTTTGGGAATGACTTTCAAGTCCTCAACAAGGATCTAGTCTTGTGATTCTTTTTGCCCCCTTCAAAACCAAACTTATTAAAAAATAGATATGTACATTTTTAGCATTCGGAATACAATTATTCAAGCGGACAACAAATGGTTTACTGACAAAAAAAAATGATTATATACATTTTGGTAAATATCTTACATCCATTGTTTCCAATTGATCGATCAGAATATGGTTCCCTGCACGCAAAACTTTCATTGAGAGAGCGTTGATGAAAGATCTTGTGTCTACTTTGAGATCACTGTAGTTTCGAGAGTGTTGACCGGGGAAGCCGTCTCATGACTGGTGACGGACATGGTGACTACGTCCATTGGTAGGGTGGTGGCTGTGGTGTTGGAGGAATCTACCGCGGCAGCTCCGTTGGTGTTGACCGCACCGGCAGGACCCTGGGTGGCCGTGTGGAGCGCCTTAGGCACCAGTGAGGTAGGGACGGAGACCGAATTGACGGCATTTGCGAGGGCACTGTTGACGGTGACCGTATTGGTCATCCCCTTGTAGTTGTTCAGGGCGGCATTGTTGTTGTTGGCTACGGCCTGGGCCACACTGGTGATGATGCCCGCCGCGTTCATACTCACTCCGCCCGAACTCAACCCTGTCACCAGCGACGCGTTGCTGGCTGTGATCGGGGCACCGATCTGCAGCTGGTTGGCTGCATTCACCTGAGAGGCATTCGTGGGGCTCATGAGGGACGAGGCACCGTTGTAGCTGAGGTTGAGGTTGACCGAGGGCGGGTTGATGCGCTTCTCCTTCTGCCGCCGATTGCAGAACCAGACCCTCACCACCTCCTTCTCCATGCCCAGGGTGTCCGAGAGGATCATGATCTCTTCCGAGGTGGGCTTGGGGTTGTGAATGAAGGCCCGCTCCAGGGACACCCTGATGTTGGTCTCGATGCTGGTGCGCTTCTTCCGCCGCCTCCCCAGCGCATCCTGGGAGTCCAGTCCCGAGCCTCCCAGCAGGGACGGGTTGGAGATGGTGGAGTCGGCATCGTCCAGCCACTTCTGCAGGAGTGGCTTCAGCTTGCACATGTTCTTGAAGCTCAGGTTGAGGGCCTCAAATCTCGAGATGGTCGTCTGACTGAAGTCGTTGCCGTAGAGCTTACCCATAGCCAAGCCAACATCACCCTGCATTCATACATACATGTACACAATCATAGAGATGCTCTTTACAGTGTAAAAGATTATTGTTTTGAGTCACTTATTGAACCTGACGGCAGCATAGCTGACAAACGTGCACAAACAAGCTGTCCAGGCTAGCTAGCAGAAATATCTAAAGAGCAACAACCATTTAAAAAAAAAAAATCATCAATGATGGAGACAAATATTGAACATGATATTTGTCAACAATGTTTGCTCACAACATGCCCGACAAAAAAACATAATTTCCCTATGGCTTGGATAAGTTGAAGCATCAAAAATTATCTTACCACGGGTGTACAAAACTAAAGGGCACGGAAATTGAAAAGTGAACAAAGAAAAATTGACTGGAGCGGGATTCGAACCGGCGACCTCCTGAATACCGAATGCGCTCTACCAACTGAGCCATCCAGCCCGATGTTGGTGGTGACCCCAATAGTCAATTATCTTTGTTCGTTTGGCAGTCAGAAGCCATGAAACCACGCACACATCGCCATGCCCCAGGGATCGTTTCAATGATACACGCAGCAAGCTGCAACCTGGGAACGGTACATGGGGGATCACTCAAAGAGGATTATTGGGGTCACCACCAATGTAGGGCTGGATGGCTCAGTTGGTAGAGCGCCTGTACGGTATTCAGGAGGTCGCCGGTTCGAATCCCGCTCCAGTCAATTTTTCTTTGTTCCCTTCAAGGGAACAGAAATTGCTAGAAAGAAAAGCCCTGTTTGTATACCAACAACACCGTGGGGAGCGAGGCAAGGAGGAAAACTCTCAAACTTTAATGCTGGTTGGCCCGACCATTGAAAAACAAGGCCCAGGGGTGGATCTCACGAAGTCCTACGATTGATGGTAACTCGAGTTACGTATCATAACCCATTGTATCCTACGTAAGGCTGCAATGCATCACAAAGTTCTACGACTGATTGCTACGAAGATGTTTGGTGAAATCGACTCCAGTTCATTCACTTCAACACAGATCAGGGGCCGATTTCACTAACGCTTTGCGATCATCGCTAAAGCCAAAATCCATCGCTAAACGGAGAATCGATCGCTACTTTGCATAGTAATTTTTCGTTTGGAGATGGATTTGGGCTTTACGATGATCGCAAAGCGTTAGTGAAATCGGCCCCAGACCTGTATCCAACAAAGGGCCAAATTTACCAAACCCATGGCAACTTACTATCAATCGTAAGACTTATCATACATTGCAGCCCAATGTAGAAGTCATAGGTTATCCTTTGTAACTTAAGTTACATTACGATCGATCGTAGGGCTTCTAGAAATCGATCCCCGGGCTACTGGGGGCTTCTACTTATCTTTAGCCTCGAACTGCAAGCCCCTGCTGAGTCATGGATCAAAGCTGGCATAAACGTGATTTACATCATGTCCACATTGATCATGGATAGTATGCAGAAGCCAGGCTTTACTGATTTTGAGCAGCTCTATTGTAGCAAAGTAAGCCCTGAAGGCTAAGAAGAGAAGGCCCCAACGCCTGTTCAGGCTTTTCAATCACAAGGCTTGATCAGCGTTCTAAGTTTCTCTCCCTCTAAAGGCCTTATCACACTGGACAAATCGGGTTGAAATCAATCTCGGGGTTGACGCGGGGTTGAAATTGGCGGCGATTCACACTGGAAAATTTTCAACCCCGCGCCAACCGCGAGATTGATTTCAACCCGGGTTGAAGTCAACCCTGCTCAGGACCAGGGTTGAGATTTTTCGCCCCGGGTTGAAACCTTCGCCCCGGGTTGAAAAAGGCAGTGTGAATTGAATCGGGTTGAGGTCGCCCCGAGTTGAAAGTGGGTTCGCGAGAGGCAAATGTGAAATGACGCTGGGTTGAACGCGGGGTTGGAAATTAAAATTTCAACCCAGGGCGGGAATGGAGTTCGCCCCGGGTTGTGTTCGCCCAGGGTTGAAAGCTTGCAGTGTGAAAAGGCCTTATGTGAATGAATGGAAAGGCAATCCACCTGTGTGAATCCAAGCTTGATTCTTCTCTGTTTGAAGGTTCTGGCAAACTGCTCCAGCTCCTCGAGGTCTGTGGATTCCTCTGCCTGCTGGATGGCTGTGGACTTCTGGGCGTGGGCCAGCTGCAGCTGCTGCTGTGCTGTGATGGTTGGTGCTGCTGCGACTATCGTGGCCCCAGGCTAGGGAAAGACAGCAATCAATTTCAGTCAATCAATTTCATATTCATGTAATCAACTACACAGCAAACAGCTCATCAGACAAAATAAAGACCTGAAATTATATCAAATGCTTTTTAAGAGTTCAGTGGGCCTGATGTTTTGCTCCTAGCAGGATCTTTCTCAAACGTTAGAGTCAGATCCGCTACTTTCTCATGACTCAGATGTCCGATTGGGTGCAAATTTTCACAGGCTTTTTATTTCATGCACATTTTCCATCAGACAAAGTGTGAGTGCTGTTCTGTTACCTTTACCAATCATGTATTATACCTTTAAAGGACACGGGCTCTTGATATTGATATTTAGAAATGTTGGACTTACCTGGGATGTTGCGACTGTTGCTAGGGTAACTGTTGGCTGTTGTATCGCCTGCGTACCGATAAACGTTTGCCCTTGCAAGATATTCTGTTGGCCCTGAATCTGTAAAAGATGTTAATGGAATACACATTGGGTTATGGTGAAACAATGGGGGAATTGGAATACCACTCCGCTCTAATGAGGGCCCAGGTTCAGGTCATGCTTTCTTTAAAAATAATATCATACTTTGGATTTGTCAAAGAAATGCAGATTCATGGGCAAAAATATCAAGGAAGATACAGTAACAGTCATCTGTGAAAATTTTATTCCCATACGGTGCCCACTTTTTGAGAAAACAGTGAAAAACGGCCACAGTATTTCTTATGTCTTTTCTGTTTTGATTTTGATCTTTTAAAAGATCAAAAAGATGTTCGGTTGTTGTTTTACTCATTTCTGGATGAATACACCATTTCAGGCGGAAAAAATTTTGACGGTATGTTTCTACCATCACCATCTTCATACCCTGTTATACGTAAAATCTGTGAACATTTCTGTCTCGGTTTCTTACCAAAGTATGATACCACCTTTAAGCAGATACAAAACAGCTGTGCTTTTTACAAAGCAAAAATAAATTGTACTGAGTACGAGACACATGCATTACAAATGAAAGAACATAAACCTTCTGAAAGCACCATGACGGCTGTGAAAAGAAAACGAGTTTCCCAAATTAATAAACATATTCGTAGAACTTCGCAAAACAAATATGACACTGCCTAATAACTGACAAGGTACAAGTACATGCATACAAATTACCGTAATCTAAAGACAAGCTACACATCGGTAGCCATTCACTGACTTCATGCCATTGCCATAAAAATCAGTACACTACCTTAAAACAAAACGAAAAGAACCTGGAATATGCACTGCCTCACTTTTTGGGCATAAAACATATTTTTGTGGGAAAAAACAAAAAAATATTGTTAATTGCTGCAAGGTTGCTGTATTTGATACACTGCAAACACCAATGATTAATGCCAGCTAAATTTGAAACAAAATTGTTTTAATCAATTAAGCGGGGCCAGCTTTTTAATCCTCAACCAGACGATAAATCTTAGAGAGACTTACATGAACAATGTTCAACATTTAAATTGTCATTGCTAATTGTGTGAGGTATCAAGCATTTATTGAACAGAACTCGCACATGCTTGAGAAATCTTGCAAAAGTGTCATCGCGTGAAACGACACCAAAGCTTGAGAGTTACTGATCAATGTTCCTTGTCAATTCTTGAAAATATGAGAAAAACTCCTTGCAAGTTTTTTTGTTGTTAGCACCGTGTGAAAAGGCCTTTAAAGACACTTTGATCTTGTATGATCACAGCATCACAGCCTGTTGTGCAGGGCTCGAAATATCCACTAGACCGTGGACCCAGTCTAGTGATTTTCAGTGTCGGTCTAGTTAAGGTGTGCTCTGCACTAGTCCGACTGTCTAGTGATTTAATTGTTTCCCTTGCACTGTTAAAACGGTGCCTAAATTGATGATTTGTGACACATTGTTGCATATATACTGTACATTTACGGTTTTCCTATGTACATGATTGTTACAGGTCTAGTAAAATGCTTCAGTTACTAGACCTGCTGTCCAGTGTTTTTTTCACGAAATTCGAGCCCTGTTGTACATGCTCATTGATGAATGGCATGAATAAGTGTCTGGATAGTTCAACCAGTTTTTGTGTGTATTCAAATTGTGTACAATCTACTTACATGTAATTACACAGGTCTGCATATGTGCAGTACATGTACAACTTTGGAAACTGTAAAATGTACAAATTCACGTCTGTTTCCTATTTTTATCTGCATACATGTACTGACTAAAGCCAGGTTTTTTGCAAATAATTAAAGGTTCTAATTGGTTTTCTTTTGTTCATGCTGAATTGGTTTTTAAAGTATGACAGGTAATAATGTTTGCCACTTCTAATGACCCAGTCTTGGCTTTTACGATTGAATAAATTTCACAATCCAATGGACAACTTAATAGACCTATCAAATAAAAAGACCAGTTGTGGACTAAAGGCTTCACAAAGTATAATTTCAGGAGAAATTCACACAAGGTTTGCACACTCACGTACACATTAATTCAGATTAAAATCATATACTGTACATTGCAATTCGATATGTCACTAATTTAAGAGAACTGGGGCCGATTTCATAAAACTTACGACGCGTCGCAGAGTTAAGATGCATCCTTTCTCTATGGACTCACCGCATACATGCGACGCGTTGCAGCTAGGAGCGTCGCAAATCGAGTTGCGACGCGTCGCAGAGCTTTATGAAATCGACCCCTGAACTGAATTTGCAAAGAGCTTGCACCACTTTCCGTACTGGTCCAAACCATAAAAAAACAAACACACAAATAAACAAATAAGCAACAAAAAACTTTACATCTTTCTTCATTTAACAGTAAATGAATGAAAAAAAAACTAAAGAAAGCCACAACAATGAAGAGAGAAAACACAGAAAATTTACACAAACATGCAAAGAGTAAATTCGAAAGAGAAACAACAAGTTATTTGTGCTTGTGATAAAAAAAGAAAACAACAAAAACAAAACCAAAACAATGTGCACACCACAATAGTGTCATTAGCAAACATTCAGCATAAAAAAAAATCATAAACTGTTAATGCTTGTACAGCTACAGTATGATAAATATGCTTCGTATCAAACAAAATACCTTAAAAAAAAAATGGTTACATTTTACATCGATGGGAGGCTTTTGGAGAGTCGGTCTTGAGTCAACAGCGCACGCACGCGCATGCACACAATTGCGTAAACATGGTTTGCGCGTGTGCTGTTGATTCAAGACCGACTCTCCAAAAGTCTCCCATTAGGGCATCAGTGGAACAAGGATGTACTGGTATCAGTACAAATTACACATTGTATGTATGAGACTACATAAGGCCTTTTCCCGCTTGACAGATCTCAAGGGTGGCCCCGGGGCGACGCAGGGGTGACAATAAGCCACGATTCCCACTTGAAATGTTCACTCCTCTAGTCACCCATGAGTCACCCTCGAGACTGCCCTTTCTCCGGGATGAGTTCAACCCTGCTCAGGACCAGGGTTGAAATGTTCACCCTGGGGCAGCTCCGGGGTGAGTTCGCCCCGGGGATGACCCCTCTATTGGGAAAAGGCCTATAGACTGGGGCCAATTTCATAGAGCTGCTTAGCACAAAAAAATCACTAAGCATGACATTTCTGCCTTTAATAAAAACAGGATTAATTAACAACCAAATTTCCATGTGTTGTGTATCACTTGCAAATCGTTCTTTGGCTTTTAAATGTTCGCTGACCATGAATATCAAATCAAATTTTCAATGTTGGTTTGTTTTATTGGACAAGCTATTTTTGTATGCAGGGGTCAATTTCATAAAGCTGCTTAAGCACCAAAATTTGCTTAAGCACCAAAAACCTTGGTAAATAAAATCAGTATGCCAGCCAAAACTCCTTGTGAATGTTATGCTCAGCAAACAATGGCCAAATACAAGTCAAAAGCAGTACACATCACATGAAAATTTTGTTGGTAATCCTTTTTAATCAAGGAAGACTTTTCATGCTTAAGCAAATTTTGTGCTTAAGCAGCTATATGAAATTAGCCCCAGATCTGTACGGTACCAGTGTACTGAACATGTGTAATGTGTACATAATGGTTAGTACAGCTTTGTTGCACTGATGCAGCCACCATGAGGTTAATAAACAAAAAGCACACAGATTATCAGCACCCCACTACCACAGTCGCATATATCTGTGTTTGAAGCGCATCGTAAGAAGAAACTTCAGGGAAGAAGGGGGATTTCTAGACAGATGTAGCAGTTATAGTGTACGACATAACGGACAGGCATCACTACACTAGACAGCAATCTCTGCTACCACTACACATTTATTATGGAGAACGTACAGAGCATTAAGGATGAAACTACAATGTATACCTGGGGCAACAAGCTAGTTTGTGGTTGCGACAACAAGGCGGCGGGCTGTTGAGTAGCCTGCTGCTGAAGGAAAAACTGCTGCTGCACGTTTGGCGCCACCTACATAGGATGACACACAACCAGTTCACGATGCGACAAAACAATGTCAAACACAGAATGCAAAAAACAGGCATTGTTTGTTATATTTTTTTACATGAAATGGTAGCAGCATGCAGGCCAGAATGGTTAACAAAAAAAGAAGAATAAAAACTGGGGAAAAAAAAAAAAAAAAAAAATGAAATTCCAAAAGAAGAATCACTCCGAAAAAAGTTTGTGGAATCTTCAACTAGAGTTTTGCCAAGTCATGTGAGTTTGGACCAAAATGCACATTGGAGCTGAAAGGAAATAATTTGAAAAGGTCAAATTTGTGTTCTGCACTCAAACTTACATTTGCATGAACTGAAAATTGAGTTTTTGTTTTAAAGGTAATATCATACTTTGGTTTTTTTGTCAAAAATTTTTTGCAGATTCATGGGCAAAAATAATAGGCCCTTAAGGAAGATGTACAGTAACAGTCATTTGTGAAAAATTGTCAGTCCAATATGGTGCCCCTTTTTGAGAAAACAGTGAAAAATGCCCACAGTGCTTCTTCAGTCTTTACACCAGTATTCTTTAATCTTTAATATAAGATCAAAATTGTTTCTGGTTATTGGTTTTACTCTTTTCTGGATAAATACAACATTTCAGGCAGACAAAGTTTTAACGGTATGTTTCTACCATCGCCATCTTTATACCCTGTAAGTTATAGGTAAATCTGTTAAGATTTCTGTTTTGGTATGCTACCAAAGTATGATACTACCTTTAAGGCAAGGGCACGATGTCTGACCATGAACGTACGTAAAAATGGTCTATTGTTAACCAGTTAGTGCATGATGTACTATGTACCGTACAGTACAACAAAGACAAGCCCCCCCAAAATAAATACAACAAAATAAAAAGTGTATGTGAATTCAGTGCACTGTTAGACTCTTGATTTGCTCAATGCAGTTAATAATTGAAAAGGGTAATATACAATATGCGTTCCCACACATACCCCCACTCACCACATGTTTGTATGGCCGGTTGCAATGTTTGTCTGAGGTTCGGTGCTATTTTTAGCGCAAGTGTGCAGCTGCACTGCAGCGCTATTGAAGCATGGACATTTGTCAAAGGTAGGGCAAAGGATTGATTTAGGAATCACAAACATCATTGTTATGTTTCGGTCTGAAAGCTTACTATTTAAAAAGTTCACACGATGCGCCAATATTTCTGTAAAATAAATTTATCCCATCTGAAATGTTAGTCATTCCACATAACAACATAAAAAAACTGAACTTGGGAAATCTGATTCAAAAATATAACCAGAAACAATTCAATTTGCAGGAAAGTTAACTGGAAGTCACGTGAATGTTAATGATTTAGGTCGGGAGAAAGATAATATGCAAATTAGTAGTCAACCTGGATGATACTTGTAACTGCCTTACAACCCACAAGTTTTTGCAACATGAATTGTGCATGCGAAGTGTGTGTACAACAATACATTATCTAGGCTTTTCACACTATGATCCAAAATCTGGGGGATGGAATGGAACCGGAGCGAACCCCGAGATTTTGTTCAACCCTTTTCACACTGACTTGAATATTTTCAACCCCAAGCCAACCCGGGTAGGACGTCCTAGCCGGATCAAAATCAACCCTGATAGGGAGAAACCAAACTGCATTTTGGGCCGTGTGACGCATGATCTGTGTTGTATGAGCCGGCTTAACATAAACTTAGTGTGATCGAAAAGGAGATAAGTGTGAAAAGGCCTTTAAAATGTACAAAATGTCATTCAGCCAAATTTGGGGCAAGATTTTTGAAAGGGGCCGAGTGTGAAAGAATAAATAATTTCCTCCAGACACATATCATTAGCAGCAACAAATGATTCAGTAACAATAGGCTTATTGTATTAGCCCTGGGTAAGTGTTGTTTATGCATAATGCGCTGCATCATGTGAATGTACACTGTACTAACGTGTATGTAGCCCTACTGTATAAAAATCACACTCTAATAACTAGATGCGTTTCGTATAGGCCTACATTGTACATAGCAAACAAAACAAAACAACAAAACCAAAAACCTAAAAAATGTCATTCCAAAATCTTCATTTTGTTCAACAAACCAAAAAAAACAAAGGATAACATAACACAAAAATGACATCACTTCAACCACATGCACAATCTAATTTGTTTGTGCACATGTAAACTGAAAACAAACATCAAATGCAGATTAATGTAGCTCAAGGATGACTGTGAACATGTACACAGAAGCATCAAATATTATTTGTAAATTTGGCATCCACTGTTGTGTACAAACAAAGGTGATTACACATTGTATTAATGTTGTGAATAATACGCAACTTTGAATATGTCTGTATAATTTCCGTTTCAGGCTGAAAAATTCGGTTTCAGACTGAACAAATCTGTTTTGTGCTATTTAGTTCCAAAAAGTTGTATAACATGCAATAAATCGCATACTAACTTTCAATGACTGTTTGGGCACTGGAAATGTGTCGTAACTTTTGCACAGTGAAGACTTACTTATCAGACTGTGTTTTGTCTCAAAAAACAGTCAACTATTGCAAGATCAAACCATGATTCAGAAATTTATAGCAATCAGTTCACATAATTGATGCATTTTGTGAATTTAATTGGTGAATTTACTTAGTTCCGTTTTGAAAACGGAATTCCGTTTCAAGGAGCAGATTCCGTGAATTCCGTCCGTTTTCCGTTTTCCTAGATTCTCTCCTCTCTCTTGATTGACAGTACAGTGGTCGATTTCACCAAGCACTTAAAGAGGATGTTCAACACTCAACAAACCCTGTTTTATTTGTTAGAACTATAATCATAAAAGTACTTGACATGAGAAAAAAAAAATTATCTCACACTGAACACAGAAAGAGAGTCTTTGTGATGATTTTTTCTCTCAACATGCTCAACCCGCAAGCTACCCAAATTTGAAACTGTCTGAATTGCGTCAATGGGGGCAGCAGACAAATCTGTGTGATTTAGTGACGTCACATTACAGAGCCTTTCCATTGAATGAAAAGGCTCATAATGTCACATACTCACATTACAGAGCCTTTTCATTAAATGTCTGCTGCCCCCATTGACGAAATTCAGACAGTTTCAATTTTTGGGTAGCTTGCGGGTTGAGCATGTTGAGAGATAAATCATCAAAAAGACTCTCTTTCTGTGTTCAGTGTGGGAAAAATATTTTTGTTCTCATGTCAAGTAATTTAATGATTATAGTTCTAACAAATAAAGCAAAGATTGTTGAGTGTTGAACATCCTCTTTAATATCAATCTTAAGTCATGAACTAATCCTAATTGCTAAGCAAAGTGTGATGTCACAAAACAAACCACCATGGTTATAGTGACACATCCTCTTAAGACTAATCTTAAAGTTTCATGAAATCCAGTCCAGTATACATGTACACTTGAATACAAACCATTGCGACTGAGTTTGTGTTGAACATGTAACACTCAATGAGTCAAGTGTGCAGTCATGCACGCACACGCAATGTACATTACACGATGCTAACAAACAAGCTAGTGGAGCACAGTGAAGGCACCTTTCCATATGCCTGTTTTTCATCCTTTGCGTATTATACGTTGCGTGTGCGTTAAATTGCTCATAAAAAAGATGCACCCGGCCATTTCCGATGGACACGCACATATGGAAAGGGTCGCTTTTTTTATAAAGATTAATTTGTTAGCGTCGCAACGCACACGCAATATATACGCAGCGGTTGAACAAACGCGCATATGGAAAGGCGCGTTAAAGTAGTCTCATACACTTGCCACTATCTCTTTCAACAACGAATGCAAGCTGGAGTTCAGAATGCCAGTTTTTTTAGCTTTGCATGCGACACCCACTTCACAGCTGATTCGGCAGGCTACATGTAGGATAGGCCGGGCTAAGACTAGTGCAAACGGATGCAACAAATAAGGCGACTGTGGGTTTGCCTGGGACGACTACATGCGACACCCACTTCACGGCCGATTCGGCAGGCTACATGTAGGATAGGCTGGGCTAAGACTAGTGCAAACGGATGCAACAAATAAGGCGACTGTGGGTTTGTCTGGGACGACTGCTCACCTTTTTGGGTTGCAGTAGCACGTATTGAGGCATGTTGGTCTGCTGCAATGGCAATCATTGCAAGTTACAAGGTTCATTAATTGAGATTTGAAGATAATGCTACATGTATGTATGCACGCAATAGCAGAACACAAATCAAAAAGAAATTTAACAATCATCGCGTGAACATTTGTAAGACGTTACATCTTCAATCAAGAAATAACTTGATGTGGCTTAAGTACCGCTACTGAGGCCGTGTCCGAAACGACTGTCTAGAGCTAGAGCTACGGCTATTGTCTACGGCGGCCATTTTGAAGCGCTGTCCGAAATGCTGTCTACAGCTAGAGCTACGGCTACAACGTCATCAAAATCTAGCCGTAAGAAGTGTTGTCTTGATCTGCGCAAACAAAATGGCGACTGATCATGCTGAGTTTTTCGGGGTCAACGGAAACACACAAATGTGAGCTGTTGTTCGGTTCTGGTTTTACTGTCAGACTTACTGTTCTTGGAAAGAGTTCATCATATCATTATCCATCCTGATGAAGTCGAACGCCCGTTGTAAACAAACATTTGCTCAACGCGGACCCGTAACGATCGAGCAGACGATAATTCGATGACGTCAGAAAAATTAACTTAAAATATCACTTGAGGGCGTAATAAGTAGCCGAAGCTGCGTCCGAATTCCAATGGCTAAAGCGCTTCCGTAGACGTAGCTGTAGCTGTAGACCTAGACCATAGCTCTAGACAACAATTTCGGACACGGCCTGAGTAGCTCTGTGAATTTGAACCCATGCCTTTGTCTTGGTACCCATCTTACAAGTTACAGTAAAGAATGTTCCCATATTTCAAACAACATGGTAGATTCAGTGCACGCCCATTTAGCAGAGAACTGCCAACTATCTATAGCAATCGTGAGAAAGTTTTCTTCCACAGAGCTTTGTACACAAAAGGCCTTTTCACATGACGCTAAAAAAACTCCCAACCATTGAGAAATTCTCTCATGGGTCTGGACCTCGGTCAAAATCTCTCAAGGATTCACCAGGGACGTCGGTCACTCTCAAGCATTGGTGTCCATTCACACGATGACACTTTTGAAAGATTTCGCAACCATGAGAGAATTTCTCAATGGTTGAGAGTTTTTTTTTTGCGTTGTGTGAAAAGGTACAAACATGTAGGACAACCTGGACAAAAGTAGGCTTAAAAACAACAATAAAACAATTTAAGAAAAAAAAACCCGAAAAAACAAAACAAAAAAACACACACACAAAAGTTTAATCCTCACAAATGATGTGCATTGCTTGTGGCTGACCACTAAAATATTGACGTTGTTTGTTAAATTTCGGGAATAAAATACTGTATCCTTTAAAATTTGGGCTACCGACGGTTAACATTAACATCATCAGTTGATAATTATTCTTGTCAAGTTGTCTATGAAATGAGTTCTCCCCAAAAAGCTCCAAACTTTGTAAATAAACATTTCTTGGCTAAGGCCCTTTTCCAAACCTCGGCTCTGGCTCAGGCTCCGGCTCCCTCTCTGTCATCCATACACTGAAAATATAGGTTGTGGTTTTTCATTGAAGCTGAAGCTCTGTTTTCCTTTTCAAACCAGAAAATCTACTACGGAAACACAGCCAAAAGTCCCTATTTTGATACCCGTTATTTTAAAATTGAATCAAGAAATGGAGCTGGATCCGGTGCCTAAGCCGGAGGTTTGGAAAAGGGCCTTAGTGTGAAGTGAAGTTATCAGAGTTTGGGCCACGCCTCTTTCCTTTTCAATACACGATGATACAATTTGAGTTCAATTGTTTGACCTCAGCAGAAGGCCTGCCTGGTGGATATGAAGAAAGCCAGACTTTTGATGAATTTATTGTTGTATTTGGTGATCATTGCAGCCTAAACTTTTGAGGTAGGGGAGGCGAATCTCAGTCATAATGAACTTCACCTAGCAGTAAGCAGGGCTTTCACTATATGCTTTGTCTCTATAAGGATGCACTGCAAGCTTGATGTTTTGACAAAAAATTGCTAACTAGTTGCTAAGCAAAGTGTGATGTCTAAATACAAATTACGGTTAACGTTCTATTTTAAATATTAATCTTATTTGTGTTTTGTGAAATCAAGGTGGGTACTGAAATTCAAATCCGCTTATGGACTGAGCTTGACTCGAACCAGGGCCACCTGAGGTAAAAGGTGATGAAAGGACTGCTACTTGAAATCAAATCTAGCTCCTGAAATGTGACTGTGCAGTTAGCTTGCCCCAAACCATCTTATGCATCATATGTGGCCTTATATTCTACAGGGGGAAGATGAGCTGTGCTTATGACATTAGTCGAGTCAGGGTACCAGACTCGTTGAAAGCCGACACACACCATGAAATTATTCAACACGGGGGAAAAAACTCTTAATCGCACAATGCAAACTTTCCAACTGTAGCCTTCAACAGAGAAGGAAAACAAAAATGCCAAACCTAGCATCCGAACAGGAAAACCAGGAAGGTTATTTGACCATGAAATATGGACGACGGAGGAAACCACAACTCTAGTTTAAAGGTAGTATCATACTTTGGTAAGAGACCAAAACAGAAATGTTCACAGATTTACCTATAACTTACGGGGTATGAAGATGATGCTAGCAGAAACCTACTGTTAAAGTTTTTCCGCCTGAAATGGTGTATTTATCCAGAAATGAGTAAAACAACGACTGAAAATCTTTTTGATCTTTTAAACGATCAAAAATAAAAGAGAAAAGACTTAAGAAATACTGTGGCCGTTTTTCACGATTTTCTCAAAAAGTGGGCACCGTATGGAATTGAAATTTTCACTGATGACTGTGACTGTATCTTCCTTGATATTTTTGCCCATGAATCTGTACTTCTTTGACAAAAACCAAAGTATGATACTACCTTTAAACCAAAAGGAATGACAACCCTCGGCAAGCAAACACGAACACTGCAAAATGGGTAAGGGCTTCATCAGGAATGCTTTGTTCAAATCCACGGCATTTGCACTTGTTTGATTTATTTTGTTCTATTTTCGTTCTTAGGAAAGCATGAAGCAACAATTTTTTTCTGGCACCGAAAACAAAAAAACCAACAACTGACCTGGCCTGCTTGGAGGAACACGTACTGCTGCATGGGATTCTGCTGCTGCAACTGCTGCAGTTGCTGCAGGTCCGAGGCGCTGATCTGCTGGAGTGAAGTACCCGGTACCACATTCTGGGTGCTTATCTACAAATTTTGACACAAGACAAAAACATTTCTTGCATCATTCCGATATTTCTCACTCTTTGGGTTGATTTTTTAAATGTGCCGTTCTACAAAAAATGACAGGATTGATGACGGTGTCCCTGTGTATATCAGTGAACTCGCACCATCTTTTACCCCTTTTTACTATAATACCTCATAAATATTTATGACCTAGAGCCGAATCCCAATTGGTCAATTCACACCTCATAAATATTTATGATCTAGAGCCGAATCCCAATTGGTCAATTCACCATCACGTGCCATTGAGATATATTTGCTGAATATATTTTTGATCGTTTAAAAGATCAAAAATACATTGTAAAAGACTTAAGAAATACTGTGGATGTTTTTCACTGTTTTCTCAAAAAGTGGGCACCGTATGGGAGTGAAATTTTCACAAATGACTGATATTGTATCTGTCTTGATATTTTTGCCCATGAATATGTATCTATTTGATAAAAACCAAAGTATGATATTCCCTTTAACAAAAAAAAAGTGTAAAATATTTGATAAATATAGCCATCCCATAAGGCTTGTGATCATGACAGAGATTCATAAACCTGATAAACCAACACAGAGTCAATCTTCAACCCAACAAATACTGACGTGAACTACACAAAAAGACGACTATTTCTCTCTGTTAAGGAGTAAAACAGAACGATGAATCTTGTACACCAACAAAATGTGATAAGAAAAGCAAATCGAGATTTGGGCAAGCATGAGTTGTAGGTTAGCAGGAGTTTATTATAGGCAAGCAAGGAAGTTAGGATAAGGGTGCGAGCATGCTGTTAATGGAAGAAAACTTCAAAGACAAGATGATTAATCAACGAGATTTGATTGACAGGTCAAAATAAAGAATGATTATATCATCCTTGAAGACAAGATCAAGAAGGAAGAACAAGGCCCTTTTCCAAAACTCAGCTCAGGCTCCGTCATCCATGTGCTGAAAATTTTGTGTGGCTTTTCAATCGGAATCTGTTTTCTTGTTCAAAATAGAGCATAAATGTATCAACTTCCAAACCATAGCCAAAAGCATGGATTCACCAAATGGAGCCGGAGCTGGAGCCTGAGCCGAAGCTGAGGTTTGGAGAAGGGCCCAAATGCCATCTTGCAGATGTGCCACTTGCTATGGAGACTCTCCATCCTGATTGGCTTGCACTAAATAATGCAGTTGCATGTACATGTATGTCATATCGCATCACAATTAGACTGATTATACGTTAAAGAACTTCAGTCTTTTTTGTTCATGCCAATGAGTTGAGTTGCAGCCGTTGCGGAGGATGGTGTGAGTCTTCACTTCTTTCCAATAGATCCAAACTTACGGAGAATTTGGACAACTCAAAACGCGAAAAATCAGGGTAGTTCGCTCAATCCATAAGCAGCCGACCACCGAGAATACGAAGTGAACCCACGATTTACGTGGTGCGGCTGCCCTGTTGATTCGTCTGGTGCGCATGCCCAGACGTCAATACACGAGACCTTTTTTCCTGTGCCTCTGTTTACGTCACAGAATTTTATTTACAACCGAAACTGCGACCGGGGATCATTTTTGGGAGGCCAAATAAACACACAAATTATTAACACATATTGGTTTTGCTTTTATTTCACATTTCAATTTTTAAATCATTCTATTTATAGATTAAAACCAAACAGTACAGATATGGCTTCAGCCTGACTTTCAAGGTATAATACATGATTGGTAATTGGTCACAGAACAGCACTCGCACTTTGTCTGATCAAACATGTACATGAAATTATAGACCTGTGAAAATTTGAGCTCAATCGGATATGTGAGTCATGAAAAAATAGCGAAAAGCCGACTCAATTTTTCTTATAAAACATCAAGAATGGTTTTGATCTTACCACGAGATCAAAACTGTTTTCAGCCTTTGTTTGACTAATTTCTGGAACTTAAATACACCATTTCAGGCGGAAATATTTCAATGGTACGTTTCTACCAACACCATTTTCATATCCTGAACGTGATAGGTAAATCTGTGAACATTTCTGTATTAATTGGTATGTTACCAATCCTGTACTGTACCTTCAAAGCACTGAAAGGTGAACAAAGAACAATTGAACAGAGAGTGATTCGAACCCGCGACCCCCGGAATGATTGAGTATTTGTGCCGGCAGCAACACAGGACCAACATGTAGGGACCAATATGTAAAGGTCCAGCGGTCAATTTCACCAAACTCTTCGTAACTTACTATCAATCGTAGGACTTTTGATGCATTAAAGCCCTACATGGGATAGGCCCTCTACAATAGGTTATCCTTCGTAACTCGAGTTACGACAATCGCAGGGTTTCGTGAAATCGACCACTGATGACACAGAGGTGCAATCGCAGACTAATGGGACTTAAAGGGTGTCGGAAATGGTAACTGTTAGTTCAGAACGTTGCTTGTGATTCCCAATGGCTTCTTTAAAGGGTTCCTTGTGTGATCTCGCCCTGTCTTAAAGACAATTCCCATACCCAGTGATAAACCAATGTGGCTTCATGCATCTTTGATTTTGGGACTTGTCGTCTAAGGAGTAATTTCAGATCTCAAATTTGAGAATGTAAGTTCAACCATTACAGTGCTGAATCCATGATTTTGCAACAGATTCAAATGAGGCAATGAGACATGTTGGATTGTGTTGGATTCAGGAGGCAAGCCACGTGAGGCATAGTTGGATTGTGTTGGATTCAGCAGGCAAGCCACGTGAGGCATAGTTGGATTGTGTTGGATTCAGCAGGCAAGCCACGTGAGGCATAGTTGGATTGTGTTGGATTCAGCAGGCAAGCCACGTGAGGCATAGTTGGATTGTGTTGGATTCAGCAGGCAAGCCACGTGAGGCATAGTTGGATTGTGTTGGATTCAGGAGGCAAGCCACGTGATGCATAGTTGGATTGTGTTGGATTCAGTAGGCAAGCCACGTGAGGCATAGTTGGAGTGTGTTGGATTCAGGAGGCAAGCCACGTGAGGCATAGTTGCATTGTGTTGGATTCAGGAGGCAAGCCATGTGAGGCATAGTTGGATTGTGTTGGATTCAGCAGGCAAGCCACGTGAGGCATAGTTGGATTGTGTTGGATTCAGGAGGCAAGCCACGTGAGGCATAGTTGGATTGTGTTGGATTCAGGAGGCAAGCCACGTGAGGCATAGTTGGATTGTGTTGGATTCAGTAGGCAAGCCACGTGAGGCATAGTTGCATTATGTAGGATTCAGGAGGCAAGCCACGTGAGGCATAGTTGCATTGTGTTGGATTCAGCAGGCAAGCCATGTGAGGCATAGTTGGATTGTGTTGGATTCAGCAGGCTAGCCACGTGAGGCATAGCTGGATTGTGTTGGATTCAGCAGGCAAGCCACGTGAGGCATAGTTGGATTGTGTTGGATTCAGGAGGCAAGCCACGTGAGGCATAGTTGCATTATGTAGGATTCAGGAGGCAAGCCACGTGAGGCATAGTTGCATTGTGTTGGATTCAGCAGGCAAGCCATGTGAGGCATAGTTGGATTGTGTTGGATTCAGCAGGCAAGCCACGTGAGGCATAGTTGGATTGTGTTGGATTCAGGAGGCCAGCCACGTGAGGCATAGTTGCATTATGTTGGATTCAGGAGGCAAACCACGTGAGGCATAGTTGCATTGTGTTGGATTCAGTAGGCAAGCCACGTGAGGCATAGTTGGATTGTGTTGGATTCAGCAGGCAAGCCACGTGAGGCATAGCTGGATTGTGTTGGATTCAGGAGGCAAGCCACGTGAGGCATAGTTGGATTGTGTTGGATTCAGGAGGCAAGACACGTGAGGCATAGTTGGATTGTGTTGGATTCAGCAGGCAAGCTACGTGAGGCATAGTTGGATTGTGTTGGATTCAGGAGGCAAGCCACGTGAGGCATAGTTGGATTGTGTTGGATTCAGGAGGCAAGCCACGTGAGGCATAGTTGGATTGTGTTGGATTCAGTAGGCAAGCCACGTGAGGCATAGTTGCATTGTGTTGGATTCAGCAGGCAAGCCACGTGAGGCATAGTTGGATTGTGTTGGATTCAGCAGGCTAGCCACGTGAGGCATAGTTGGATTGTGTTGGATTCAGCAGGCTAGCCACGTGAGGCATAGTTGGATTGTGTTGGATTCAGGAGGCAAGCAATGTGAGGCATAGTTGGATTGTGTTGGATTCAGCAGGCAAGCCACGTGAGGCATAGTTGGATCGTGATGAATTCAGCACGCAAGCAAAAGGAAGCCCATTTGGATTGTGATAAAATTAGTACGATATTCACAAGGAACCTTTAGAGCGATAGAAATTTGAAAGAAGACGACAAAAGTAAAACAGAAAGAGAGAGAGAGAGAGAGAGAAATCCCAGCACACATCAGAGAAGATCGACACCTTTGCCTGTTGCTGCTGATGTTGAGGTTGCTGCTGCTGCAACTGCTGCTGCTGTTGCTGCTGTTGGAACTGTCCACCGATTTGGCCTTGGATCTGGGAAGTCATTTGGTTTCCTTGCTGCCACATCTTAGTGAAATCTGTAAAAGGCTGCATTTGATGGAAGGATGCAAGGGGTGGGGTACAGGAAGGCAAAGCACCACAAAAAGGTAAAAAAAAAAACAGGCAAAAAAAACGTAAAATGAGCGAGTTAGCGGACAAGCGAGCGGAAGGCTTTGTGAACGGCTTTAAGAGTTTCCTGACATGCAATGGAAATCTACAAAAAAAATACTCCTGAAAATGTACTTTCCTAGGTTAATTCCTAGGTAACGTACAGTGGAACGCCGTTATAACAAACACAGCTATACCAAACATTTGGCTATACCGAACATTTGGCTATACTGAACATCATCTTTGGCTCCCAATTTTTGTATGTACGAAGGGGCATGCCGAACACTGTTCACAATAACGAACGACCACTATAACAAACAATTTCTGTGCATCCTGGGTCCAATTTCATAAAACTGTTAAGCACACAAATTTGCTTAGCACGAAAATGTCTCGCCCAATAAAACAAACCACCATTGAAATTTTTATTTGATATTCATGGTCGGCGAACAACAGCCAAAGAATAATCGCAAGTGATACACAACACGTGGAAATTTGGTTGTTAACCCTGTTTTTCATAAGACAGAAATGTTATGCTTAGCAAATTTACATGCTAAGCAGCTCTATGAAATTGGCCCCTGGCGTGTTTGTTATAGCAGCGTTCCACTGTATATCAGTTACCCGTTAAGTGACTTTGACTTAGTCCTTGATCAATTATTTAAAAAGGTCTTATTGGAATCAGCAAGTATGCAACATTTATGATTCCTTGAAATGCATGAAAATATGCACACAAAAAAGAGGTAACTTACATTACCAAAATGTCACCAAACCGTGAAAATGCCCACAATAATTTATCTATTACCGAGTATGATTCTTGTAAATTTAGAAATGCCTTAGAACATCAAAAGGTCTACACAATTATGGCCACTACATCACAGAAATTACTATAGCTGTGACCATAGCCATCTTTACAAGTTTCTTCTCAACGCATAACATCAATACATGTAATATGGTCGCCTTATTCAAGTAACTGTTATTTTTTTACCAATGGTCGATTTCACGAAGCGCTACGATCGATCGTAACTCTAGTTACGAAGGATAACCCGTCGTATTCTACGTAGGGCTTCAATGCATCTTACGTCCTACGATTGATAGTAAGTTACGATGAGTTTGGTGAAATCGACGCCTGGTCTAATTGCATGCACAACACCATCAGCCTATTAATAATTGGTTTTGCATTTGATTTTTTTTTTACTAACGCAGTTAATTTAGCAATGAACATGCATCAGCCACAAGCAATTGAGGAATAAGTACAAAATGCTTTAATACAAAAAAAAATACAACATAAAGGTGTCTCTGTAGATGAACCTTTCTTCGTCTGTGACTTACCAGCTGCACCGGAGCAGCAGCCTGTTGTTGCAGCAACTGCAGCTGCTGAGCTGTCAGGGTCACCGGGGCCGCTTGCGTCTGCACCGTCTGAGCCTGGGTCTGCGGCTGACTGACCGCCGCTACGGACGTCTGTGGTTGAGTGGTCAGTTGGGTCTGGAGGGCGGTCTGAGCTTGCAGGATTCTGGACAGGCCGGTCTGTCCGGGGCAGAAAAGAATCAAACACGTCCAGATTAGATTATTATCATAATTTATTTCTGGTAATGAAACCAAGGATTCCTCAAAAGCGCCCAAGGCACTGTAGCTCGAAAGCCTGATGAAACCTTTAATGGTTTAATGAGTATGAAACTACCTAGCACCACAAACCTTGGTAGACTAGATAAAAACAGGTTGCCAGCCAAAACTCCTTGCAATGTTATGCTCAGCAGGCAACGGTCAGAAACAAGTCAAAAGCAGTAAACGTCAAATTAAATTGTTTAAGGTTATCCTGATTCCTGTTTAATCAAGGAAGACTTTTCATGCTTCTCTATGAAATAGGAGACTTTGGAGAACCGGTCTTCAAGCCAACAGCGCACACAATTGTGAGCATGCGCGCGTTGCTTTGCGCCTGCGCTGTTGTGCATGCACGGTTGACTTGAAGACCGGTTCTCCAAAGTCTCCCATTGGCGCAAGGAGTCTGCATGTGTGGCCCTCTCTCATTAAATGAACGAGGGGGCATTTGTTTCCATGATCACCTGTTGGACAAGGTTGGCGCTGCTGACAGCCGAGATCGGCTGCGCCTGCACCTTCTGAGCTGCAGCGGCCATTGCTGCTGCTGCAGTTGCCTGGCTGAGCGGCAGCCCTTGAAGACTAAACACCTGCGGCTGCTGCTGAAAAATAAAAGATAATTCAAAGAAGAATGAAAAAAAAGCTGAAAGGTTCGAATCCCGCTCTGTTAAGATTTTTGAAAAGTGAACAAAGAAAAATTTACTGGAGCCGGATTCAAACCGGTGACCTCCTGAGTACCAAACAGGCGCTCTACCAACTGAGCCATCCAACTCTACGTTGGTGGTGACCCCAATAGTCAACTACATGTATCTTTGTTCGTTTGGCAGTAAATTTTTCTTTGCTCATCTTGCGACAACTTAAAATCAATCCATTGCTAATGTGGTGCGTATCTTATAATGATCCTTGGGATAAAGTGGTGTGTGTGTGGTTTCATGGCCTTTGACTGCCAAATGAACAAAGAAAATAAACTATTTGGGACACTGCCACACCATCACAGCGCTGGATACCTCAGTTGGCAGAGCGGTGGTACAGGTTTAAATCCCGCTCCAGTCAATTTTCTTTGTGTCTGCCAACTGAACTACTATCCAAAATCTCGGGGTTGGAACCGGATCGAACCCCGAGATTTTTGCAACCCTTTTCACACTTTAAAAGTTCCAACCCCGAGCCAAACCGCGTAGGACGGCCTAGCCGGATCGAAATCAACCCTGGTAGGGAGCAGGGTTGAAAATCTCAGCCCAGTTCCAAACTCCATTTTGCGGCGTGATCTGTGTTGTATGAGCCGGTTCACCATAAACGTAGTGTGAATGTTGCATCGATCTGGTTCAAAAACTTACCGGGGTGGATCCGGGTTGGTTTCAACACGGATCGAAAAGGAGATAGTGTGAAAAGGCCTCAAGATGGCGTCACCTTCTAGTGGCGTCCTAAATTACCTTTTGTGCCACAGCCTGAGCCAGTGGTAAACCCTGCAGAAGCATCTGAGGAGGAGCCTGCACAATAAACACAAGAAGATAAATGAAGTCAACAAGTTGATGCCAGTCAAAACTCCTTGTGACTGTTGTGCTCAGCAAACCAATGGCCGAATACAAGTCAAAAGCAGTAAACATCCCATGTATGAACATTTGGTTGGTAATCCTGTCTGACCATGGAAGGCTCTTCAATGCTTAAAAAGCAAATTTTGCGCTTAAAGGTGATATCATACTTTGGTTTTTATCGAAGAAATAGATTCATGGGCAAAAAAAACAAGACAGATACAGTAACAGTCATCTGTAAAAATTTCAGTCCCACACGGTGCCCACGTTTTGAGAAAACAGTGAAAAACAGCCATACAGTATTTCTGAAGTCTTTTCTCTTTTATTTTTGATCTTTTAAAAGATCAACAAGATTTTTGGTCGTTGTTTTATTATTACTAATTTCTGGATAAATACACCATTTCAGGCGGAAACATTTTAACGGTATGTTTCTACCACCACCATCTTCATACCCTGTAAGTTATATTCGTAAATCTGTGAACATTTCTGTTTTAGTTTCTTACCAAAGTATGATACCACCTTTAATCAAATTTTGCACTTAAGCAGCTCTATGAAATTGGCATTCTTACTCATCGGTTCTTCTTAGAAGCACACCTCTTCCAAAAAGAGTATCTTGCATGGTGTCTCCGTATTAAACGTATTTACTTCGTATAAAAAACCTTTAAGAGTCTTACATTGACGATGAACTGTGGCTGTGACTGAGCCTGGATCTGTGCAATCTGCTGGGCCTGTGAGCTGGCTAACTGGGCCTGCAGCATGGGTAACGACAGGTTGGTTGCTGCCATGGGCACAGGGGTGACCGTTGGCTGCACTGCGGCAGTCACAGCTTGGGTCTTGGTGGGGGTCGCTGGGGTGGCTGTTGAGGTTGCTGCTGCAGCACCTGGACAATCAATGACCGTAAAAAAATGAACAACTTTACCGTCAACAATGAATTCATAACGTCCATTAACAAAAAGTACAATGTGACAGAATGCTGAAATACTGTCAAGCAATACAGGGAAAAAATATTATTAAGTTGAAATACTTGTTCTAAACAGATCCTCAAGTTTACAAAATGTATCCATTACTTGCTGAACCACCACTCTTTCCAAAAAGTTATCAACACAGTGCACCTTTAACATATATTCATGTATCAGAGCAGAAATAATTATTTTCAAATAATTTTAGGACCGTGCCACATTGGGGCAATTTTACATAGGCAACTTGGAGGTAGCCAACTACACAACGTGCAAAAAGGACAATTTCAATTTCAGAAGCACACAAATCCTGTTTCAAGCAGTTCCTCCTCAAGAAATCCTTTTTTTTAAAGAAATGATTAGCCCTATAAATTAGGCCTACGTTGTCCAAAATGGGCCAAATGTACCATCAAAAAACCATGATGGAAACTGACTGGACAAAAATCTATAAATTTTGTGTTCAACTTTCATTGATAGCAATATTACATTACCTCAATGATTCAGGATATTGTGACACTGCGCTTTGTCTGGCGATGAAAATTGTCAAAAATTGAAGATTTTTGAAATTTATCTTAAAACTTTTAGTGCTGAAATTTAACGCATGAAATTCATCACTAGTGTGTCTTGTGGTTACAAACTCAAATATTGACAAATGACAGACTGAAATGAACCACAATAATAATTTGAAGTACAAAACGTCTTCTGATACCTGCATCACTGGCGCCCGAGTCTGTGGTGACCTCTGAACTCATGCTGGTATTCTGTTGGATATCTGCCGTAACGATTATAATAATAAAGACAAAAGAATTAGACCAATTATTTACAATTTATGGACGACATCAATATAAATTTACATGCAACTACTAGTACAACATGTACATTGTATACCTTGGGCAGTTTGACTTGTTAAGTACTGGCTTACAGGCACTTGCAAGTATGAGTGGTTTTAAATTGCTGTTGAAATACCACAGAACAGGTTTTTTTTGCCAGAACAGTGTCTGGGTGTATGTTAATTGTAGTTGATATTCTGGACTGGGGCTGTAAGTTGACGAATAATTTTGTAACTGGTTACCCGTCTGTTTTTCGGTTACGGTTACCCGTATAAAAAAGAAAACAAAGAAATAGTAAGTTTGGGTCTTTTAGGAACTTGGTTGACACAACATTTGGCAGTGGTAGACATACATGTACATGTAGCAAAATGTCTGGCCTTTGCTTTGCATAAGCCTGCTGGTCCAATTTTCAAAAGATCGTGGTAATTTTGTGCTCACCTGCCCTAACTTGACATTTTCTTTGTGAACTCTAGAAGTGTCTAGGCCTCAAAGAGAAGAGGTCATTAAAAAGACACTTTTCGATTAACCTATCTGGGAAAATGTACCCGGGTACCCTTTTGAACGGTCGTTTAACCGGTAACCGGATACAAACTGCAGCCTTATTCTGGACATGTTATAGGCAATTTGTCAATGTAGGCCTAGTTTTTTATGTTGATGGATATTTTGCAGTAAGTTTCATTTGAGCACAGTCGATCAGACAACATGATTTTCAAAGCATGCCAGACGATGAATCTGAACATGCCATTTTTAATCCCTCAAAATTGGTAATATGTTCAGAGAAACCCCTGGATTATATTCACATGAACATGTACCAAGGTTCCCCCTCCCTCAGGCCAGCAACTCATTTTTTAAAACCCTGCTCATACAACCAGGGTTAAGGACAGATACATGTACCAGAGTTTATACTGTGTTAACCCTTGGCTTGTGTGACTGAAGGTTTCATCAAGCTTTCCAGCAACAGTGTATAGGGCGCTTTAGCAAGGACGTGTCTGGGTGCATGTTGGTTATATTGGTATTCTGGACATGTTCTCTAGGCAATTTGTCAATGCAGGCCTAAATGTGCTTATTTTGCAGTAAGTTTCATTTGAGCACTGTCAATCGGACAACTTGTTTTTCAAAGCATGCCAGAGCATGATGAATCTGAACATGCCATTTTCAATCCCTCAAAATTGTTAACAGCAAAAACCCTGGATAACGCCAAGGCTCCCCCACAGTTCATTAACACGCTCCTATATACATGTACTGTATGAGAAGACAGATTTAGTTGAAACACAGGTTAGGCCCTAGTGCTACATCATAACGATTTACATTTTTAAATGTGTCCAGTTGGAAAAGTAACATGACCCAGAATGTGTACAGTATGCTTGACACTGTACACCTGTGTAAGTACCACTCATCACTGACACTGTGGCAGACTTTTTTTTAAGAAATAGTGCCCACCTGAATAAACTACATGTACTTAAGCTTGAAAAAAAAATCAAGCAATGCATAGGCCTAAGAAATACATTCGAGGTACTTCCGTGTCTCCAAAAGAATTTGTTAATTAAGTTAATTTCTCAGGATGAAATTTCACCAGAATAACAAGCCTGGAAACAAACATAGTCTTGCAAATTTATCCTTGAACTGAGCAATGTGAACAAAATTTTATCAAACCACAACACAAACTGAGCGCCCTGGCACATTGCTGCACAAACAAGACTAAGTATTCGTCTGGCCACATGAATGGCATGCATGATTCAGTATTTGCTGTGGACTTTGCATGCTGCCTATGGAGAGAACAGAGACTGACCCCTATTAAATATGTGCATAACTGCCTCCTGCATAATCATAGCCAAAGGTGCCAGCTTGGCTCAATCCCAAGCATTGTGTACAGTGTGTAATGTACATGTACAGTAAGGCAACTTGTGAATAGTCAATATGCTATATGGCTATGCATGAGGCCACAAAAGGGTCATGATGATTGTCTGGCTTGACTGCCTGTTGTGTGTTGGGCTTGAAAACCATCTCCATTGAATGGTGTTCCTTGGTGTTATTTAGAGCTTGAAGAGTTTGGTAAAATCATACTCTCTTGTTGAATCTAGTGAAACTACAAATGTAGGCATACAACACTAAAATCAAGATAAAATGAATATTCAGTAATTCAGTGAACTATACAGACTTCAACAACAACTTGAAGTCTTTGTAAAACTTGAATTTTGCAACTCTTCCCTGATACTTTCAGTATTCTTGCAAGTTGCACCAAAAAAGCAGACTTTGCACACTGTCAGCTATTTAAGGCCTTTTCACACCATCTCCTTTTCGATCCGTGTTGAAACCAACCCGGATCTGCCCCAGTTCAGCCCAGCTAAGTTTTTTTAACCGAATCGAAGAGATGCAACATTCACGCTACTTTTATGGTGAACTGGCTCATACATGTACATGTACAACACAGATCATGGCGAAAAATGCAGTTTGGAACCGGGTTGAGATTTTCAACCCTGCTCCCTACCAGGGTTGAGTTCAATCCGACTAGGCTGCCCTACCCGGGTTGGCTCGGGGTTGAAAATGTTTAACATATTTATGTCTTAAAAAGGTTGAAAAAATCTCGGGGTTCGATCCGGTTCCAACCCCGAGATTTTGGATAATGTGAAAAGCCCTGAAGTTGCACACGTCTATGAAATACAAAAAAATTCAAAACCTTTCTGGCAGCCAGCAATCTTGTTTTAATTTTGTTTTAATTTCATTGTTGCTGACACATGTAATAATTAATACTATGCCCAAGAATAAAGTTTTGAAGAGGAACCCATGACGAAACTGAAAACTGTTTGTCTGCCAGAACCATCTCATTGACTCAAGTTTCAGGTAGAAAAAGTTCTTTCCGTAAACCAGATTTAACTTGCTCAACAGGTTCACAAGGGAGTTCACAGGTTACCTGCTTAAAGGTACAATACATGATTGGTGAAGGTCACAGGACAGCACTCATACTTTGGCTGATCAAACATATACATAAAATAATAAACCTGTGAAAATTTGAGCTCAATCGGACATCTGAGTCACGAGAAAATAGCGAAAACCCGACTTGATTTCTCTTATAAAACACGAAGAATTGTCTACTTTATGTTTGTTCCCAAAATCGTTCGGACGAACGATCTTTGGAAAAGACACTAAATCTTGATTTCCTGGGGAAAAAAAACCCAGCATTATGAACCACGATTTCCAATGGTGACTGTTTGCACGAACGAATTGTTATGAACGTTACGAACTGTAGAGTCCATTTTCTGTCTCAAACTCAATAATTTTTTTTGCTCCCTTTAAGCATGCAAATTTGCTGAGCACGAACTTTTTCCTCCTTGCTAAAAATTAACAAGTTGTACTGTTTATTGCTTAAATGACTATTTTTAAGTTTTTGTTTTCGCAAATTTGTTTACTTGTAGAGTACTTAAGGTTTCCCGCTGGGTCTTGAACATGTGCCAAAAAGCAACTGTTTTATGGGGCCTGAGATTTTACCCACTTCCTCGCACTGTCACAGTTTCAGGGTTAACAACAGGTTTTTTGGTTTGTATGCTAATTAGAATTTCCATATTCATCAGCAAAGCTGTGATGTCATCTGGGCAACTGAGAGCAGTAACACAATTGATTTGTGCACTAAAAGTTAGGGTTTTAACTTGTTCTGTAGGTTTTCTTACAGACCTTTTCCTCCTCAATGGGTTTTATTGTACTGAAATATATTATTTTCACTCAACTGGTGGTGTAATTTTTTTCCCAAACCATTTCTGTGGGGCACCCAAGTTTGCCTCTTCATTTTCAATGTTTTTTCATTAAATACTTTTGCTGTTGGTTCCCCACATTCATGAGCATGCATGTGAAATAGGTCCAAGGAGCCAATTAATGACACCAACAGTGTTAATGTACATGTAACCAGAGATGTAAGTGACCGACGAAGTAATTTCCGGAAAATCACTGAAGGCCAATAAATTGCGTGATTGAGGCGCGAAACTTACGGCAGGGGTGCAGGCGCACTTCGGTGTTAAGGGTTTCCATTTCTATCCATTTATTTGTATCAATGGTTTTGTTATCTTGTCCTTTGTTAATGTCTCGATCAATAATATATCCTCCGGATTCCTCCCTTCTTTTTTATTACTAACATTCGAAGTCATTTTGACATGTGCGGTTGCTATTTCGATCGATGTAGGCCAATCTGTATGACGCGTGTCCATGCCAGTCGTAGAGTGGCTTAGTACCCACATCCCAATGTATTCATTAATGCGACAAAAATTGCATGGAACCAGACTATTCAGTTTGATTGTCAACAGAGGGCGCTATTGGTTAGGTCTATTTACCCCCATTTAAACATGTGTACACAAAACATGGAGCCAGACGATATGTTTTATTATTGTATTTTTACTCTCAAATAAACAAGGGCGGCACGCGGGCACAGCCAATCATTGCAGCGCCATGAAAAACAACATTTTGTCATTTCCGGAAAATATTTTTTAATTAAGCCATTTCCGGAAATCCGGAAATTTCCGGAACTCTTACATCCCTGTGTAACCAATTGATACAAACAGAGAATTTATAGGCCTGTCAGTTGGTGTTCGTTCTCCTAATGTTTAACTCTTTATTAGAAATTGTGCAGAATAAGACAATGCAATGCATGGACCTTAATACTGGTCAATAGAGGGCCCTATCTTTGAAGGCTCGAGAAAAATGTACTCAATAAATCTCATTGAAAGGTGAACAAAGAAAAATTGACTGGAGCGGGATTCGAACCGGCGACCTCCTGAATACAGTACAGGCGCTCTACCAACTGAGCTATCCGGCCCTAAGTTGGTGATGACCCCAATAGTCAATTATCTTTGTTTGTCTGGCAGTCAGAAGCCCTGCAACCAGACACACACAGCCATATCCCAGGGATCATTATTTTCACTGATACGCGCAGCAATGCTGCAACCTAGGAACGGTACATGGAACGGTGTACACAGTTAATTTTTCTTTGCTTACCTATCAATGACTTGTACTTAAACATTCAGTCCTAGTTTCCCTTGTGGTAAGTTGATGATTACATTATTATCTCAATAAAGTTCATGAGAAATGACATTAAGCCGAATCAATATCATGAAAAGTCAATTCAATGAATTCTTGATGTGTGACGAATTACTAGATTGCAAAGGACTTGAACGAACTCCCACATATGCTGAGCTTACTATAATTATTTGGATCAAACAGCACCTTGCAAGTACTTTGATTAACTTTGTGCTAATTTTGCAAAGCTGTGCCTCAAATTGCACACTTATGAATTAACCAAAAACCTGAAGTCAAGAAAAGTTCAAGATTGATCAGTATGCACGTTCAAAAACTATTTCATTGAGACATCATACAGTACACTGTAAAATATTATAATGCCCTAGCTTCTTTCCCCCCCTCCCCCACCTACGCCCTCCCCAACCCCAGGATTAAGATTATTAGGTTTACAAGTGGTTTTCAACAGGTGTTGTGCCATTGAGTGCTTGGTTGTACAGGGTATATATACAGGTGTACATGATGTGTGTAGGCCCCTACATACATGTAGTTTGAAGCTGACTCCAAACATAGGCCTATGCCGGTACCCATTGCTACAGGTACAGTACAGTACTACAGTTATGTGCCTCAGATCAGAATTAAATTTTCTGAAAATGTTCCTGAAAATTTCTGAAAAAGTTCCTGAACGACAAAGCACTGCAACACCTTTCAAAGTTGTTGGGGAGGGGTGATAGGGGTTACACAGCTCCTTCTTTCAGGACCTGTACATTACTTCAACAAAGGTCCACTCTACAGGTATTTTTTCCCTTTCCACTCACTCCATCCACTGCATGCACAATGCTTGAAAAAGCATATGTACATGTATGGTGAATTTTTTAAGTCCATAAGTCTAAGGTGAGTGCCTTGCATGTGCCATGAAATATGCATTGAATGCAATGAATATTTGCCAGGCAGTATTGCTGCCCCTGGATTCTATTACAAGGTTAATACTCGATACGTACTTCTAGTCCTGATGCAAATTGCCGTGCCTCAAAAATGTTCTTGTTTCTTTTTTTTCTTTTTTTTGGGAGCATGTTGAGGGGTAGAATGGCTGTAAGCAGAGTAGTAGACCCATGATGGAGGTATGCATGTATTCTGTGATGGTTTGAATGTTTGAGAGGAAATATTACACTACAAGAAACAGCAAAGTAGAAAGTCAAACAAACTATTGGTACATGGTTGCAGTGTAATCATTGTAATTGCAAAGTCTCACCGTGGTCTCACTAAAGGCCTATGGCTTTGGGCCTTTTCTTTCATCTATTTTTCAGTTAGCAGACCTGTGCCAGGGTAAGGAAGAAAGGCTTGTGGCTACGGCTATGTGGTCCAACTGAAGTACATGTAGATTTACAATGTAGTTCCAGCAAATCAACCATGTTGCTGGTGGGTTGGGAACTTTGGGATCTTGTTGCAATGCCGGATCACGGGATCAGACTGGTCAAGAACATTCCTCATGGGGCTTACAGATACCGGTACATAAAATATGTATGTATGCGTAATTCTCCAATTTCTTAAAAATAGCAAAGTTAGAAATTCTTATGGCTAGCACACCGGGCCAGCTTACTGCAGATTTTACTAGCCCGTTTTAGATTTTTACTAGCCCGTACATATGTTGATACATACCTTAACAGGTACATAGGTTCCTTTTGTTTTTTTTACTAGCCCACCGGGCAACCAAGGAGGTGAGTACCGGTATAGCTATCCCAGAGCAGTTTATGCTAGACATTGTACGACAGGCTAGCACGGTATTAACTATTTTGAGCCCTGCATTATGACACTTCACTGATTAAATGTACCTTCCATTAGCACACTCAAGTGCAGTGATGGAATATACCTCCATCTTAAATGCTTTTTGGGGTCTAAATTGGATCTGGTGATTCTAAAATTCTGTTGGCCCGCCCACCAAGGGAGAAGGGATATGTACAACTGGCGAAGGGCGGATCCAAGAAACGTTCAAAACGGCAGTTTTCACCTCAAGAGAGAAGCCTAAAGGAGCACCCTGGCAAGGACCCCAGGCAGCAAGCACCTGTTGCTATCAAACACATGTTGCTACATTTGGAGGAAGAAATAGAAGGAGTTCAATTGAACCATCTGCGATCAAACGACCCCCTCGCCAAAGCTTCAATGGGAGACGTTTGGAGAGTCGGTCTTGAGTCAACAGCGCACGCGCAAACCATGCTTGCGCAATTGTGAGCATGCGCGCGTTGTATTGCGCGTGCGTGCGCTGTTGACTCAAGACCGACTCTCCAAAAGTCTCCCATTGTCTTTTCAATTCTTCTTTCACGCTCCAAGTGTCTGAATTTCATTTCGGAATTGTATACAACCCATCTACAGGATCAACCCCCACCCCCTCTCTCTCTCCCATCCCTCCCAGGTCTGAGGACTTGTCTCCACATAAGGCCTTTTCACACTATCTCCTTTTCGATCCGTGTTGAAACCAACCTGGATCCACCCCGGCAAGTTTTTGAACCGGATCGAAGAGACGCAACATTCACACTACGTTTAATTGTTTATGGTGAACCGGTTCATACAACACAGATCCACGTCACACAGTGCAAAATGCAGTTTGGAACCGGGTTGAGATTTTCAACCCTGCTCCCTAGTCCCTACCAGGGTTGATTTCGATCCGGCTAGGCCGTCCTACCCAGGTTGGCTCGGGGTGTGAAAAGTGTGAAAAGGGTTGAAAAAAAACTTGGGGTTCGATCCGGTTCCAACCTTGAGATTTTGGATAGTGTGAAAAGGCCTTAACTGCTCTAGAGCTGCACTGATCACAGTATTCTGCAACCATTATCCAAATCAACAATCCTTAAAAAAACATGTTTGCAATGTGACTCGATCTACATGCACATCACAGGCCTACATGTATATGTACCGGTATGCAGATGCACAGGTGTTTTTAACGGACTCACCAAATTACAATGTACATATGTACTGTATAATAATCTGAACAGAACTTACTACTGTAGCTACACAAGAAATGGAAATGAACCATGGGAGGTCTTTATTACAGTACCTGTTAAAGGTAGTATCATTCTTTGGTTCTTTAGACCAAAACAGATATTGATCACAGATTTACATACAGTATGATGCTAGTAGAAACCTACTGTTTAATTTTTTTCCGCCTGAAATGGTGTATTTATCCAGAAATTAGTGAAAAAACAACGACCGAAAATCTTTTTGATCTTTTAAAACTAAAAGATAAAAAATAAAAGAAAAAAGAATTAAGAAATACTTCACTGGCTGTTTTTCACTGTTTCTCAAAAAGTGGGCACCGTAGGCTTATCGGACTGAAATTTTCACAGATGACTGTTGCTGTATTAGTCTTGATAATTTTGCCCATGAATCTGTATTCCTTTGATAAAAACCAAAGTATGATACTATCTTTAAGTTAAAGTATATACCAAACAAGGCAGACAATCTAGAACTTTCATAATTAATGCACACCTAGCTCCACACTAATAAAATGCTCATATAGGCCCTAACTATTCCATCTCTCTACAAACTTAGAAAAAGAACAGTATAGGCCTAATGGCTTTCTTGAGATCCCTTAACTTCATACATATGCAGCCTACAGTATGCTTACACAGGCACAGGTGCATTGATGAATAATAAACACAACCACACAAAGCTCAGAAGCCTGTTTGGTTTAAGCTATTCAAAGTGCAAAGAGAGGCATTTGAATAATGGCTGCATTTACAATTAGGTAGAAAGTTGGAGAGGTGGGAGGGGGGGGGCCTTAGTGGACAGACAATGAGGCATTGAGTTGGTATGCAGGGACCCATTCATTGCTGGTTCAGGGGCAATGAATGGGGCTATTCATCAGCCAGGAAGTCTCATCAAAATGCACACACATGAAGGCTTTTTAAGACTTAGTCCAACTGAATGGCATGGATGAAGGGTGAACAAATTCCCAAGATTGCAGGATTTTGTCACATTTCTAAAGCTTAAAATGGAAAGTTTGAATAGGTACAGTACCGCTGTACATATGTATGTTCCCTGCAGATCACAATGTTGAGTGTTAGAATTTTAGAAATGTGAATTGCAGTGTGTGCATAGTAATCTACGTAACTACTTACTTTGGTTTGTTCCTTAATAAATGTCTTCAAGATGAATTTTGAAGTAAAGCTTTTCTAAATGGCTGTCTGCCTGGATAACCTGGGGCCAATTTCATAGAGCTGCTTAAGCACCAATTGGCCTATTTGCTTTAATGTACACTGTTAGTGCAACAAAAACCTTGGCAAATGAAATCAGTATGCCAGCCAAAACTCCTTGTCAATGTCATGCTCAGCATAGCAAGCAATGGGTGAATACAAGTCAGAAGTTAGTAAACATCACATGAAAGTTTGGGTGTTAATCCTGTTTAATCAAGGAAGAATTGTCATGCTTTTAAGCATTTTTTGTGCTTAAAAGCAGCTCTATGAAACTGATGGGTGGGGGTTGGGGTTGGGGGTGTTATTAGCAGGGTGGGAACAGGGTGGTTACATGTTTCTGGTCAATAAAGGGGCACTGGTGAACTAAGAACCATGTGATGCCCAGGGTTGGGACTGAAGTTGCAATGGAAGAGTACTACAGTACAGGTGTAAATTGGTAGGTGGGGAATTGGGGATTGAAGTGGGCTGGAAGGGCATGGCATGGCCACTTCAAGCCCTGGGTTAAAGATTGAGGCGGGCAGTTGGGCGCAAAAGAGGACCACAAGTTTGGTGTGGGGGAAGAGGGGTGGGTGTCGAAGTTACAGCGCAGATATAGGGACTATCAAATTTATTTCTTATTCAATGGGTGAAACGCAAACGATACATCACAAACTGGAAAACTTTATCTTGAAATCAATAGGGCTCCGTGCTCGTGACGTCACATTCAGAAGTTTGGACAAACAAGTTGCACGTTGCCCAAATAGCGCACCGCACTTGTGCTAAAAATAGCATCGGATCTCAGACAAACATTGCAACCAAGCAAACGTGCGTGGGTGTGCGCGTCCATGTACACTACATGTAGGTGTGTGAGTCAATGTTTGTCTGACATCCGGGGATTTTGTCATTATTGTGACGTCATTAGTGCAGAGCGCTATTAACTTACAAGTAAACAAAGTGATATTTGTCTGAACATCCGGGTAACTATAGCTGTCGATATAAAGGGCCTATTCTATAAATAGCTTGAGCGCAGAGCCCTATTCCCACAAGATGCCAAGTAAAGGAATTTTCTTGTGTTAATTAATGCGCGCACCTCCAAAGTCTCACAATTTCCTGTAAAGGAATTTTCTTGTGTTAATTAATGCGTGCACCTTCAAAGTCTCACAATTTCCTGGGTTTCTTTTTCTTTGATGTTTTCTACTTGGCTATAAAATGATGATTATGAAAAGTTTGGATGTTGTACTCTACACATGCGTTGAGACATTGAGATCATTCTAGCAAAAAATTGCACATGTTGCACAATAGCAGCGAAACGTAATTAAAATACTAGTTACAGTAGTTAGGAATTCTTTATGAGAAAAGGAAAGAGAGATTCAGAAGAAGGAATTACAATAAAACACATTGCCTGTCTCGTGGGGATTTCTAAGGGAATACATGTGACATTAGGTCCCCCCTTTACTTTTACTTTACAAAAGTATTCGTCATCATTCATTCGGAGTGCTTTAAAACACAGTGTGGTGTACATGTACTGGCAGGGTGTATAGTTGAAGATTCCAATCGGCACAATGCTAAAATGTATGCATGCAAGAGTCGGCCCAGCGCATGTATGCTCATGCATAAAAACTAGCCACAGTGTTAACATGTTAATTGCTTCTCCCGTTGGCCCGCTGTGGGCTTCTCAGAGTGAAGTGGGTATGCATGCACGATTGCATGCATAATGCATATCACAGCAGATATGCGCGTGCATACACAATTAGATTGCTTTTTGCATAATTTACAATCTGTTGGCAGGCGGGAGTTTGTTATCCCGGCGCAAAATTTGCCAATTTTTTTTCCACGACGACCTGAGAGTGAGTCCTCCGACCCTCGAAGCCAATGCATTTTTGTTTTATTGTATTCATTGTTCGTTGTGTCCAGACAAAGAAATAAATTCTTTGCCATGATTATTGAATGAATTAACTGTACAGCCTCCACATTTGCAATGTTATCAACCTGAAGTCTACCGTGGCGTTGGGAACATCAATTTTGTAAATCGCTTTAAAAAAAAATTAACAAACAATTTAACAAATATAATTTATGTTTAAAGTTAGGAGGGCCAGACAACTATCTTAGCAGGATCTTTATTAACTTTGCCTAAGAATTCATATTTTAAAGGCAGTTAAGACTTTGAGACTGCAAGATTCTGCAAGTGATAAAAGATCAAAACATCATGCCTTCCTGACACTAAGCAAGTTTAATACACATCATGTACAAGTAATAAACTGCTGCAAACTGCTCATCAGCCAAAATGACCTGAAATATATCACATGCTTAAAAATTAAAAAGTTAGGAGGGGCAAGGGCCTGACGCATTTCGATCCTAGCAGGATCTTTTGCAAAAGCTTTCTCATTTAGCCTTTGAGAAAGATCCTGCTTGGATTGAAACAGTCATGTCAGGCCCTCCTACATGTAACTTAAAGCACTTCAAGTTTATGTTCCAGCTCAATTCATAACTTGAATGGAAAACAATGCAAGGAAGAAAAGGGTAGAAAAGAAACAGGAGTGCCATGTTACACTTTGGCTACAATTTTCCTCAATTGGAAATTTTCAATTAACCAGATGGGCCTAAGCCTTCACTTTGGCCTTTGAGAAAGATCCTGGCTGCTGGATCAAAACCTCAGGCCTTCTCAACGCTACGCACAAATCTAAAATGAGTATCTTTATAATTATAAAAGGAATGCAAAAAGATGAATGATATCACAAACATGTATCACAAATTTGAGGGTGGCAACAAAATATAAAATTAGCCATCCTTTTATAAATTGGGAAATTGTATTAACCAGCAAACCAACAAAAAAGAATCCTGTGAGCAGGTAAAAGACTGACTGGTGTAATCAAATGATTTTGTTGTCACAAAGTCTACTCAGTTGGTGAACGGCCTATACAGTGTATCCCTACTCACTGTAGGCCTATAGCTTTTGAAAACATAAGACAAAGATTTAGACCTAAAAAACATTAATTGTAAAAGGACAAAGTTAAAAACTGCATTTTCCAAGAGTCAAGAAAATTCAAGTGTATTACATAAAATTGTATGCTCGGCAAATTGTCAGACTTTGGGTAAAGACAAAATAATGGTTGTAGAGTGTAGACCTGTGTTTATACGCTTCAATTTTCTCAAAAGATTTGAGGCTTTGCATGGTGACAATTGGTATTATGTGGATCAGTTTGCGGAAACACCATGTAAGAATCGTTCGTACTTTCGCACTTCTATATCGTTCGCACTTCTCGTAAGGTCTCAATGTTTCATCTAGCCTGCTCTAGTCCTCATCAGGAGAACAATTTGAATTTTCTTTTTCATTATGAATTTTTCCATAACACAAGTTTGCATCACAGCAATTATTTCAAGGATGCATACAATTGTGCATACTGTAGAGAGAGCAAATCTTTTGGCTTGAACATAAATTATAGCCAAAGTCCAACACTATGCCATACCAGATTTGCAGTCAAGTCATGCTTGTGGTGGGCACAGGTACTTTGGGCCAACTAGCCTTCTATGATATACATATGTACACCTGTCACAGGTATATTTCAAGATGATGTAGGCCTACACACTGACATGACTGAGTGCCAGTCACTGAAGTGACTGAAACTCAACAAGTCCCATTATTTATTTTTAAGTTATTTCAGTTCGATGTCATTTCTGAAGGCTGAAAATTGTTATCTTGAAAGCAAATTCAAGAACTTTACAGCGCACGGAAGTGTAGAAACAAAACCTTTACAATGAATGACATACATACTGTATATACATGTATGTAAAAACAAAATTCTCAATCTCAAATATACCCATACTCACAATTAAATTACATCAATTGATAAAAAATGACACAGGCCTAACATTACACAATTATACATATTCTATTTAAACTTAATATTTCAGGTCATTATTTTGGCTGACAAGCAGTTTGCAGTTTATTACTTGTCTAGTTTTAAAGAGCAAGGCCTGCAACCATGGTAACTAGACAAACAATCAATTATAAAATTATGCGCAGAAATTTGATCAACACCAACGTTTTTCATGTTTCTGTCTGGAAAAAGAAGACAAGTTCTATAATGTCTGGTTTTGGTGACATCTGGTTTGACTGGTTTCTCAAACTCAATTTTAACCCTAACGCCCCCAGGCCCTTTAAACTCCAACATTATGTTTTGTTGGGATCTGTTAGGCTGAGGAGGGTACAGTTGTTGGAATTTGCTAAGATTGATACCATGTGAAAATGATGTTTATTTTTGCATAGGGCCTTATGTACACAGTCTGCCAAATTCCAACAGTAAGCAACTGTTGGAACTTGATGAGCTGTGTACCGTTGTTATAGAGTAATCTGTTGGAGTATAACAGGTTGAGTACATTGGACATTACCTGACACTCCAGGCTGTTGGATTGTGTTAGGCTGAGAAAGGTATTGAGTACAAATGTCTAGGGGGTTAGGGTTAAAGGGTCACTTTCTATGGCAAAATCAGACATGGAATTCATTATTTCACTAAATAAAAAAATAACAAATACAGTCTTTCAATTGAAGTACATTCATAGGCAGAGATGCTACTGGCCTAAATGTAGATGCCAAAATCATTTGTGGATTGAATAAATCTCGAATACACAGGAGACTTAAATTGTAAAATTGATTCAAAACATTTTAAGGAGAACAAAAATGGAATACAATGCATAATGTAGGAGTGAGAAATAGAGAGAAAAAACTCAAATCTTAAAAAGTCGCGTCCTAAATAGTGAACACATTTCATGCAATTTCTTCAACTTAACATCACAAAACTACCAGCGATTAAATGACAAACTCACCACAACTGGGAAACAGCCTGTCACATTCGGCGCTTTCCAAGGCAACTTGTAATGTGAGCGATTCGAAATTTGGTCCGGGGACAAGGCCAACCGATTTAAATCACCCCCAAAAATATCTGGCACGTGTGTGTGCCGTACTGCCGAGTGCAGTGCCATGCTCAAGCTCCTTAGGGTTCATGCATAATGCAACAGCCGGGCTTTCAATACAAAATGCAAATTTTTCACTCAGGGAGATTTATTCCCAATTTATTCCCCAGCTTAAATGCAGGGCACAGCTGTCATGTATATTCATGAACAAAAATGCATCATAGGCTCCTGGAGTACATGTCCATGTATGTACATGTAAACGTGTATGTATACTGTACAAACATTAAGTGTAACTTAAGACAAGTTTACTGCAGGGACCTAAAGTAGCTACACAACAGCCTATGTACATGTATGTTACTCTACATGAAAGCATAATTTCCCAGTAAGTACAACTTGTATACATGTATACGTGTACACACGCAAATTTGCATGCATTCATGTACCGGTGTACACATATTTTTTTAACCTTTTTAAAGCCATTGAAAAATGAATAAAGAAAAATTGACTGGAGCGGGATTCGAACCGGCGGCCTCCTGAATACCGCACAAGCGCTCTACCAAGTGAGCCATCCAGCCCTACATGTACGTTGGTTGTGTCCCAAATAGTCAATTATCTTTGTTCGTTTGGGCAATTCTCCATGGGAGAGGAAAAAATGTCAAAATTAAATCTGTACATATTGAACCTTTTTTGTACTTTTACCAGAACACAATTTAATGGGGAATTCAGATCAAAAAACGAAATTGCCAAAAAATGTAAATTTGGAGTGGTTTTTGCAATATATGATTAAAAACGTGCAGATTTGGTAAACAAATTATTTTTTGAGTATATTTACCTGCTGAGTTACAGGGAAAAGGTTTGATTTATTTTATAATGTTACATGTTAGCAACATTACTGGGGGTCATAAAAATATATATTATAAATATATATATATTTATATATATAGTGTAGGCTTCAATTTAAAAATATCAATTTTAGCACGTAATTCCGTTACCGAAAAAATGGCAAAAGTTATTTTTTTTCTTGAAATCATGGATGTTAAGAAGGGCCCTACTATAAACATGAATGAAAAATGAAAACTTAAAAAAAATAATTTCTTGGCATTTTTCCAAGTGGTAACGGAATTACGAAACGGTAACGGAATTACGGTAACGGAATTACGCATGCACAAAGTGTATACATTTCCATATACATAACACATGCGCAGTTTAAGTTTACGTGGCCAGAGCATGAAGATGTTGAATGTTACTGTGACAGCAACCATCACATTGATCCTACCTGAACCCCAGATGGATCTAGACACATCTCTCAATCTACAACATCCAGTAACCATGGTAACTGGTGTTGTTATCCACAGATTGGTACAGTCTTGTTACATTTTCCTTTTCAGAGATGCCAACCAGTACAGTTTGAATGTATTTTGCACGTTGAGCTATTGCAATTTTTCAGAGTAAAGTATGATTTCTGGTGGAAAAACACATTTACTATAAGTATGACTCTTTAAAATGTTCTAAATTGCACAGTTTAGAGCATTTCCCATGTGTACAACTATTCCAAGTACACTTTCTCTCTCAATTCAGCTGCATTTTCAGGTAAATACTATTTTTGCTTCGAAAAATACTGTTACTCTGTCGGGCACATGTACACTGTAGGCCTACTCTTTTTGTGGGCATACTGTAGGCTGCCATCTCTGATTGCTGATCTGAAATTTTTAGAATTCTGTGCATTTTGATAAAATGCTGTTTTCTGAATGAAGTATAAATTAAGCAAATCCTTAACTAAGCTTGAAACATACTACACCATGCATTGTTTCCATTTGCATGATTATTAATTATTAAATCTTTAATACATTTTTTAACATGGAACAAACCACAGAGTCAAAAGACATGACCAAGAACCAAGCAAATTTGAAACATAATATGCAGTTCATGCATTTGAAATATTTCCATTTAAGGCCAGGACACATGAGAGGCAGTCTTATTTGACAATTTTGTTTTCTTTTGCAAGATTACAACAGATCAATCCATTAATTAAGCCCATCCTTATATTAGGCCTAATGCTACCAAAAGTCAGCCAGGGTAAAATTCTCAAACTTGTATAGTGGTGATGTAGGCAATCCTGTGATTGGGCAAAATGTAAAGAGTGGGGCTCAATGTATTAGTCTATTAATTGGGCAAAATTTAAAATCTTTCAACCAGCAATTGTACCAGCAATGCAGTCATTACCCGACTGCATTTCACCTTGACCTTTGACCTACAAAACAAAGCCTAGACATGTTTAGGCCTAAAATTACATTTTGATCTGTTAATTTTCACCTAGCCTATTATGTACATGTAGCTTTCCCCAGTGCCATTTTATAAACCTCTAAAATTTGTATTTTGATGAGTTAATGTTGAATTTAATGTTATGTATTGCGTTTACTGTGTAAACACTATGGCGTAATTCCGTTACCGCCCAGCCGTAATTCCGTTACCATGATTAAAATGCAAATTATGAAAAGAGTGATTATTTTTTCAACTTTGCTCTGCATTGTAGTTAACAACACCCCTGAACTCTACAAATAACAGGTAGTGTCCAATTTCAAAATTTCAGAACTTCAGAGAGTTTTATCAATTTATGCTGGAACTCAAATATGCTTGTCCTCGGTCCGTAATTCCGTTACCGATATTAAGCTCCGCCCCTTAAAGGGTAATCTTTAGGGAATTTTTTTTTTTGTAGTGGTCAATCAATTCTATTGGGTCTTGGCTCCCTTTCCATGTTTAGATTAGTTGTCTAGCATAGAACATATTTTCTTGGGAAAGAATAATCCCTGACAAAGTGACAAATGGGCGTAATTCCGTTACCGAAGAATCGCCCGTTTGGCAGTCAAAAGCCATGAAACCATGCACACACCGCCATATCCCAGGGATCATTTCATCGATACATGCTGCAGCAATGCTGCAACCTGAGAACGGTACATGGGGGATCACTCAAAGAGGATGTATGGCTTGATGATAACATTTTTAAGCATTCAAAACATATTAAATTTGTGAACATTCAAAATCAGAAAAACAGCATTCATGAATGTATTGTATTTTTAAGTCTAATCTTTCTTTTTAAACATGTTAAATGTGATACAGGCCTAGTCTAGTCCTACTGTCCTACACCATGTCCACACATACAATGTACAGTAGGTCCACAGGATAAGTACATGTACATAACGTAAGCTACGTATAAGTATATACTATGCACCTACCACCTGTTCTCGTGGAAACTTGAAAACTTGTCAAAAAATAATACAGAATTTTACAGACCGATCACTAAAAAATTACGGACAGATTTGGAAATCAAAATAATTTCTACGGTGTGCAACTTTCCTAATTGATGCAATCCAGAAATCAGCCCAACTTTTATTTTCAAAAATTTAGGTTTAGACAAAACTGTTAGCCGATTTCACTTGCAAATTCCCATTCAAATGGATTACTTTGCAGCAAGTTTCAAGGATTTTAAAACCTGATGAGGTCCCAGTGAGCTTGTAAAGTTCTGTAAGTGTACAGGTGCACTGCACACGTGTACGACCCGTACGTATGCGTGCGTAGAGCAATTAAGAGTAAGCAGCCAACACTATTTTGAATTTCAAGCTACCCGGTAGGTCAACACTATACACTGGAAAGTAAGGAGCATCATGTGTTGAGGATGTTTAGTGAGCACTCGACATACATAATGTACAGTATCTCACTAATACTACGCTAGCTGATCCCCAAGGGTCTAGTAATAGGCTTGACCAGCGATTCCAGCATTTTCGGAGTCGATTCCAATTCCAAGCTGGAATCGATTCTACTCGGAATCGATTTCAATTTTCGATGGCATTGAAATAAAGGAAAACTACGGCAGGTGACGTGCGAAGTTCATTATCATCATCGATTTCATTTCAAATATCGATATAATATCGATGCTCAAGCGTTTGCTCACTGTTTGTGGCTTTGGAGACAAAAGAAATGTCACAATCATTTCAGTTGATTTAATAAAACGACCCAAGAATCCCAAGACATATTTTGGAAAAGAAACTCAATTTTTAGAAAAGAAAAACAATAAATTAAGTTTAACGGAATTGATTCCTTAAAAAAGTGGACATGGAATTCTCATCGATTCCAACTGGCTTCCCGGTTTTTCACAGGTTAAACTTCAACTGTCAGTTAAATTTATTTTATAAAATTTCAAAACATTTTTAAAACACTTCCCTTGAATTTTACATTATGTATATTTATGAAAATTAGGCTTGTCTTTCACTGACATAGGGCCTTTATGAAACCTTGCTTGAGGCTAGGCTTGGTACTTATTTTGCTACTGCCATTTGAGGCCCACAAAACGAAAGGAAGGAATTGGGCCACATGATGAAGCTGGGGAAAGGCTCCAGCTTCGCCGTATATCTCAAGACCTTCATTTCATTTTAGGACACAAAATGGCAGTAGCCATTGTTCGTTTGGCAGTCAGAAGCCATGAAACCACGCACACACCGCTGATAATTTGTATCTTCATGGTAAAAAAAAAAATGAACAAAGATAATTTGTATATAACGTTACATGATGTAGATGTAACGTTAGGCCTAGGCCGGCCTAATGTTAGTTGGGTTTTTTTTGCGATCTTCACCGTCCACCACACTTCACACCTATTCTTAATTCAATCTTTCCATAGATGTCAATTCAATACACGTACATACGGAGAATAACTTTTTGAAGTCTGTCACTAGTGTCAGCGGCGGCCTCATGCCTTGTGCAATATTCCAATATGGGACCCTGTACGTACAACTTGACTCGGGTCCGACTTAACCTGGGTACTTGGGTTACGAGATGACCTGGGTACGAGTTGACTTGGGTGTCATTTTGGGGGTTCGACGCGACTTAACTTGGGTACGAGATGACCCATTTCGGACAGATGACCAACATGACCAATGTCGATAAAACATGTAAAAAAGTCTGAAAACAGCTGACAGGGAGCATAAAAAGTCTGAAATCTGAAAATCTCCTATACTTTTGTACACAGCCTGTGAGGAAAAAAAATAAGAAATCGAAAAAAATAAGTCTGAAATCAGATTTTAATCTGAGAAATCTCATCCCTTACTTCACTAACAGTTAGGGCCTACACGCAGCGCGCGACGTGCATGCTGCAGGCAGAACTGAAATAATTTCCCGCCCCAAAAAACATGTCTGGCCAAAAAAAAATTAAATCTCCAAAAAAACAACCATCACTTTCCACGGTTTAACCCTCAAAACTCAACCAACAAACTCGTCCTAAAACTGCGACCAAACTCTCATCATCACAAACTTTATGACACATCTGTCACAAATATTATGATTTATGCTAAAATGGCAAAATATGAATATGTAAAACAAATTCATACCTCGCTGGTCTTGCTGCTGTTTCGGATCGCCCATTTTGAATATTAAAACCTCGGTAGTGCGTTGATGCTCCTCCGATTTGCTCAAGTCCCGACTCATTCCGAAAAATAATGAGATTCAACAACGCCAAAATTCTCACCTTATTCTGCCTCTGCGACTCAACTTACGGGCACGAATGTCAGGCCGGACACATAAGCAAGGATTGTGGAGTGGTATTGGGCAGGAATTCCGGTGCTTTGACAGAGCAAAATACCTGGAAATGTGAGGGTTCCGAACTCTGCCGAGAATTAATACCACATGTAAATGAGCAAGTCCTTTTTGCCTATGCGTTGTAGATTATGGAGATTTTACTGCATGTCATTTCTCTTTGTTCGCCATTATGCATATGACGCTGTGTCGTGCTCACGTGACATTGAATAATGCATACGTAGCAGCTCTTTGCCTGGAAAGTTCCCAAAGGGGGCGCTGTATAATTTTTTTACGGTGTTGTTTGGGCCCAATTTCATAGGGTTGGGTTGCACCCATTTAAGTAAATAAACTCGCATAGACAAAAGTGATAAATCCTTATACTTCAAAAATCATTTACAAATATACAGAACTCTCACAACTGTTCAAGTTGCACAGAAAAATGATGATGAACATGTCACCTTTCATTTTCTTTTCATTTTATGGTGGGTTGACCATTGAATTTTTGAGATATTATACTCATTCTCAGTTGACCACCCCTAAAATAAAGTATGGATCACTCCAGTCAAAGAAGCCATTTAAAAAAAACATCCCTCTGCAAAGCGGCTGAAATAGACCCACTTTCTCACCCAATTGCATCACAAAAATTTATGGTCACAAAATGGAAGCCCAGAGTCCAGGCAGGAGGTCCAGTGCCATATTTCTTCAATCCCTCATTTTTATAGCTCTCAGAACTCTCTTATTTAAAATACATGTATATTGAGAGTGCTAAACTTTTATTAATGAGCATGGCGGACGGATTTTGGGACTATTTACTTGGGTGCACCCATAGAGCTGCAGCTAAAGCACAAAAATTATGATCGCTAACTTGAGCAGTGACATTTCTGTCAGCTGTTGTTCGCTGACCGTACCATGAATATAAATTTTCAATGCTCATGCTGGTTTGTTTTATTGGGCAAGCTATTTTTGTGCTTAGCAATTTTTTGTGCTAAGCAGCTCTATAAAAAATGGCCCCTGTTCTCTAATAATTAATAAACTTCCATTGACCTTAGTGTAAAATCCCTCAACTTCACAGTTCGAAAACCCTCATCCAGGAGTCTCTCAGTTTTGGTGAAATAATGCAAAACAAAGTTTGAACCCTCATCTATCTGATTCCTTTCAATTGTTGGCTTGTTAGCCGATCAGATTTTTTTGCTTGCCCAAGAAAACTGAACACACTCCCAAAATGTCAATTTTCCCAAACCAACTTGCAGCCGGTTTTCATGAAGCAACCCTCCACGTTCAAAACAATGTAGGGTCACATTTTAACCCAACATTTCTAACTGGAGGGATCTCCACAAGTAGTATGAAAAGGGGGTTATCATTCCAAACCCCATTTTCACTCACTCCACTCCACATTTAACTGCCACATTCAAAATAGATTTCATCTCGCCAATTTTCACCCCCCATTTCACAAATCTCAGAATATCCAAAATCAAAATCAAAATGCCTCATTTTATCGCGAAAAAAAAAATGTTGTAAATTTAAAAAGTTGTAGATTGGAATGTGAGAAAAAATGAGAAAAAATAGAAATTTTTTTTATAAAATATTAATTTATATTATTATAAATAAGATGGATCGAGAGAATAATCAAACGCCGCGTCGTGTAATTGCGAAGGGATATAACAAATGGAAAAAAAGAGAACTAGAAAGATTTGTTGAATCTGAAAGAATTCCATTTATACAAAGCCTTGGATCTACTCGAAATGATTTGATACGTGTAATTGAAAGTGCGGGGCCTATTAGACCAAGAGGATATAAAAGTTGGAGTAAATCAAGGTTAGAAATTTATATTATACAAAATGATTTGTTTAATTTATTAAACCGACGAGTAAGAAATACTCGTCAACATTATATTAGTTCGATTAAAAGTTTTCAAAACCAATTTTTAAACTTAAATACAAAAAAAATTGAATATCTTAGAGAATTAACAAGAAGATTTAACCTTGATGTTACACCAACTGGTTATAGGGGGCAAATAATAAGACGAGACTATGTCAAAGCAATTAAAGATTATGTTGCACCGACAACAATTAACGAAGCAATTAACTGGAGAGGAACTAGACGTTTTAGAAACAATTTGATAAATTTAGAAATGAGGCCACAATCAAATTACCGAGATATAACAATATTTTTCAATCAGCATCGTGGGGATATTGTAAAAAAGGTAAAATCAATGTTTAGAGAACATGGAGCCTTTAAGATTCAATTTGCTATAAAAATAACCTATGGGAAAACAACAACGGGAAGTCTTATTGATTTTACTGTTAGAAGTGGTCAAGGACTTATTTTAAGTGAAAGTGAAATAGTAAATGAGGTAAATAAAAATATTGGAGAATTAATACACAAAGTCGAAAATAATAATTTACAAGATTCGGATTTAGTTTTAGATAAAATAGAAGTGTTTTATATGAATTTTGGTAGATATATCTTTGCTAATGTTGGTTCTTATCTAGAATTACCTCCATTTATTAAAAACAAAAATGCTGTTGTTAATGTGTTAAACAAAGACGATCAATGTATTAGATGGGCAATAAGATCAGCATTAGGACTGTATACTGACAAGGTTAAAGAAAATAAGAGGAAAAATCCGGCTTATCAAATTAAGGAGGCAAGACCAAGCACTTATAAATTAGATGATGGTTTAAACTTTGATGGGATAGGTTTTCCAACCCAAATAAATCAAATATCTAAAATTGAACGGCAAAACAATTTTAATATTAATGTGTTTTTATTAGATTGCGATAATGATAAAGAAGGAGATTTACCTACTCCTCATCGTATCTCTGAACAGGAAAACGATATTTCGATAGATTTATTGTTAGTTCATAGGGATGGGAAGAACCACTTTTGTTGGATCAAACATTTTTCAGCCTTATTTTTTATGGCCACGACTAAACATAAATGTAAATCATATTACTGTAGGAGATGCTTATCGCATTTTCAAAAAGAAGATAAATTAAAATTGCACGAAGAAATGTGTAAGGGAATAGTAAATCATCCATCACAAGTAGTACTTCCTGAAGAAGATGAAAACATTTTACAATTCAAAAATTTTAAAAATATACAAGATGCACCATTTGTGATTTATGCTGATTTTGAATGTATCTTAGAAAAAGTAAACAAAAAACCAACCGCAAAATCATAAATATTAGCTATTCATAAACCTAGCGGATATTCTTACGTTGTGGTAAGATATGATGGAAAACTAATGAATCAAAAAACGTATAGAGGAGCTGATGCCTCTAAAGATATAATTTATTCTTTGTTTAAAGAACAAGATGAAATTAAAAAGATATTTGATAATCCCAAAGAATGTGAATATGTTGATGAAGAAATAATAAAAAATAGTAACCGTTGTTGGATTTGTGAAAAAGAAATAAAAATAAATTCTGATCAAATGTGTCAATGTACGAATCCTAAAAAACCTAAAACCAAAGAAGAAATATCAGCAAAAACATTTATAAATGCTAAAGGATATACAGAATACCTGTGTTTAACGTGCAATAAAAAAATTAATAACTTTAGAAAAGTTAAAGATCATTGTCACATCACAGGAAAGTTTCGTGGAGTTGCACATGCACATTGTAACCTAAAACTTAAAATAACAAATCGAACACAAATACCGGTCATTTTTCACAACTTAAAAAATTATGATGGGCATTTGATTATGCAGGGGGTAGGAGCATGTATTGAAACATTAAATAAAACGATTAAGAAAAACGAAACTCGAAAGAAAAAAATTGAAACTACTCTATCTAAATTGTTAACTAAACAAGAAAAACTTGAAAATCATAAGAAAGAACTGCGAGAAAATCTTAACAAAGAAAAAAAAGAACGTGAGTGTTTTAATGAGTTACGTCGAGAAATAAGAAAAGATAACTCAAAAATAAAATTATTTGAAGAAAAGTATGGAATGAAATTTTCAAAAAGCAAAAATATGAAACTCAATCAAATAATGATTGGTTTTCAACGTGAATGTGTAGAAAAAATAAAACTAAATAATAAAAAACTAAAACTAAACAAAGACAAATTAACAATGATTAAAGATTTATGGTTAAAAGAAGAAGATGAGATAATGTATCATCAAGCAGAAAAAAGTGTATTTGATAATATATTTTGTATTCCTCAAAACAGTGAAAAATATATTTTAATTGGGTTAGGTGGATTACGTTTTATAGATTCTTTTAATTTTATGGCAGAGTCACTCGATAAATTAGTCAAAAATTGTCCTAAAGATGAGTTTAAGTTATTAAAACAACATTTTAACAATGATAATGACATAACGCTGTTATTACAAAAGGGTATTTATCCTTATGAATATATGAATTCTTTTAAGCGTTTTGAAGAACAGCAACTCCCACCAAGAAAATTATTTTATAGTCATTTAAAACTCGAAGATATCACGCAAGAAGAATATCAAAGGGCTCAGGATGTTTGGAAAACCTTCAACTGTAAAACTTTGGGTGATTATCACGATTTATACGTGACCACCGATACGTTATTATTAGCCGATGTGTTTCAAAATTTTAGACACACCTGTAAAAAAACCTATCGTCTAGATCCCGCGAATTATATCACCGCCCCAGGGTTAGCCTGGGACGCGTTATTAAAACATAGTAAAATAAAACTAGAACTTTTAACGGATATAGATAAATATTTATTTTTTGAAAAAGGAAAAAGAGGTGGTTATTCTAGCGTAGGACAATGTAGACATCACGAAGCAAACAACAAATATTTAAAAGATTATGACTCTAAGAAAGAATCGAGTTATTTACTTTATTTAGACGCAAATAATTTATACGGTTGGGCGATGAGTCAACCGTTACCCGTTGGCGGTTTTGAATGGTTATCAGAAAACCAAGTTAAACAATTTTCAACCGATCATATTTTAGGTTTAGAAGATGACTTTAAATATGGATTTATGTTAGAAGTTGATCTAGAATATCCCAAGAAACTTCATGATTTACACAATGATTTGCCTTTAGCCCCGGAAAACATAACCGTCTCTAAAGAATGGTTTAGCCCGTATCAAAAAGAATTACTCTCGAACAAAGTAAAAGCCTCGTGCGAAGATAAACTCATTGCAACATTATATCCTAGAAAAAAATATGTCGTTCACTATAAATCCTTAAAACAATATTTATCGTTTGGATTGAAACTAACTAAAGTACACCGCGTTTTACGATTTGAACAAAAAACTTGGATGAAATCTTACATCGATAAAAATACTCAACTTAGAACATTAGCAACCACGGATTTTGAAAAGAATTTTTATAAACTAATGAACAATTCTGTTTTTGGTAAAACGATGGAAAATGTTCGAAATAGAATAGATGGTAAGATCCTTATCGATGATAACACCGAAAAGTCGGCTAAAAAAGTTGCTAAACTTGTTAGTAAACCTTCATTTAAAACAGCAAATATTTTTAAAAATTTTAATATAACTTTTTTTGAAAAGTATAAAACAAAAACGGTTTTAGATAAACCCATCTATTGCGGTGTTAGTATTTTAGATTTAAGCAAATCTTTAATGTATGATTTTTATTACAATCACCTGAAGAAAACTTATAAAAATAATATCAAACTCATGTATACTGACACAGACAGTTTATTATGTATCATTAATACTGATGATGTTTATGATGATATTAAAAAAGACACGAGTCTCTATGATTTATCAAATTATAAAACCAATCATCCATTATACGACCCAATAAATAAAAAAGTGATTGGAAAAATGAAAGATGAATACGGCGGGAAAATTATCAAATCAGCCACGTGTCTAAGATCAAAAATGTATTCAATTATAGATGAAGATGATAAAGAGACTAAAAAAGCTAAAGGAATAACTCGCGTTGTAACTGAAAAAAATATTAAGGCTAAATGTTATTACGAGTGTTTAATAACTAAAAAATCTAGACAAGATGAAATGAATTTAATTCAAAACAAAAAACACGTTATTTATTCAACTAAAGTCAAAAAAGAATCGTTGTCTCCTTGGGATGGGAAAAGATATATTTTATCCGATGGAATCAATACTTTAGCATTTGGCAATAAAAAAATTAAATATCAAGATTCTGGCAATTCGGTGTCATCTGGAACGATTTGAAGTTCTTCTTTCACAAACGATCGTTTGGGTCCGTCTTTTAAGTAATAAAGCGTAGGACCTGTAGTAACTTTTTTACCACTCATGATTTTAAATTGACTCGTTCTTTTTTCAATTTGATACATGTTAACGCTCCATATGGGATCGGTAGCCCTCCTCACCGTACCTCCTTCTTGTTCCCCCGGTTGATATAAATAACGAACTAAAACATTAGTCGAAAGATCACTAACGTTTGTTTTTTGTGGTGATGAGGGTAATTGTTTAACCCGTTTTAACTTGATCGCTTGCGTAGGAGTGATTTCTTTATCTTTTGAATCTCGAATCAATCGTGTTGTTTCTTCATTGAGGGATTTTATAACCTGGGGCAACCTCACCACCCATTCGACGTTTCTCGCCTGCGGATCAAGCATTTCTTGCACGTATTGATGACCGAATAATCTTTCGGCTAAGGTTCGGTTAAATCTTTCGACCACTCCTTGCGATCGATGCACACCCGGCACACCTACACTGATCTCTACGCCATGAGACTGAAACAACTTTTTAAAATCTCCTTTAAATTCTGTTCCAGCATCGATTTGTGCTAATTTAGGCCACGTTAAAGACGAACGCTTGTAAATTTTAATAATCGCGTCTTTCACTTGACCGGCAACTTTAGAAGTTATGGGTTCAGCCTCTTTATACCGACTCGCCACGTCTATGACCGTCAACGCGTATTTAAACGTTTTTTGTTTAACTAGATCCCAGGGTAAGTATAATATATCTAACTGATGTACGTAATTTGGTTCTAACCAATCACTCGACATTGCCGTCGGCCTGGGTACATATGAGGGAGGTGGTAAATAAATTTGCCAAACGGCTTGTTTTTTTAACCAAGATCTAACTTTTTGTTTATCAACCCCCGTTTTTTTATGCAAATGCGTGACAGCACCCTCACCTTTCCAATAACCTTTAGGACTGTAAAACAAACCTGAAAGCTGTTCTCTTTGTTTTTTATTTAACTCACTCATTTTTATTTTATACATATCTATAAATGAAGAATCCCACTGTGGCTGTACCACCTAATACCCACACGAGTTCTCTAATTTGTTGATCATCACTCGGAGTATAAAAGTCACTAAGTTTTGGTTTAGGTGGTAATTCTAAATCGTAATTTTCACCCGTTATTTCGCTGTACACTCTAAGCGCTTCGTTTACGTTACTAAACGTTCTTTCTGATAATTTTTGTTGTACCATACGTTTATTCAAATAATCGAGATATTTAACGCGTTGTTGTTCCCAATCTTCTTTGGCTCGCGCTAATTTTTCTAATGCTAAGTCGTGTCTTTTTCGTTCTTTGTCAATTTGTTGTTTTGATAAACTGCTAAATAAAAAGTTACTACCGGTAAACGCTAACGCATTTACTACTGCCCCGCCAACCATCATTGCTATTCCTGCCATCTTTTTATTTATACTAATTTAAAAACCTTATATATTAAAAACACACTATTTTGAACTATGAATCATTACGGTAAAAAACTAAACCCAATGAGGCGTCTTAAAATCCCTAAAGCCATTAAAGGCGAACGAAGAGAAGTGTCAATCACTCATAATCCAAGCACGATTGCGGCTGGTCAAAAACTCATCGTTAAGTTTCCGCAATTAGGACCCGACGATGTTATCGTACCCGGTACTTCTAAACTCGCTTTTAAACTCGAGTTAGAAGGGTCTGATAATAATCGAACGGTGTTTAACAACTTATGTCGTAACTTAATACGCGAAATCAATGTTAGGCTTCAAGGTAACACAATCGTGAGTTATCGCGATGCGGATGTCTTTCACAATTTTAAAGATAACTGGCTGCACCCCTACATTACACGAAATATGGCCTATGTAGGCCTTGAAAAAGAAAACGTCACAAAATTAAGATTAGGCGCGGCAGATGCTAATGCTGAAACTAATAGCGGAAAAGATAAAGCTATCGCAGACGCGTTTGGTAATCGATATTGTATTCCTTTAGATATTGAGCTTTTAACGGCACATCATCCTTTTTATCCTAGCAGTCTAAAGCAGCCCCTGACGTATGAATTAACATTTAACGATCACGATAAAGTCGTTAATAGCTCGGATACAAGTGCCCAATATTCAATTTCAGATTTAACGCTTGAATACGAAGTCGTCACTAACCGAGATTTGACACAAGAGCTAAAAAACAAACGAATGAAATACTATCTTTTTGATCACGTACATAATTTAGAAACAAGATCGATCAACAAATCAGATACCTTATGGAACGTTATGATAAATCAACCGATTAAAAGTCTCAAAGGCGTTTTAATCTTATTTAGAGACCCAACGGTAAAAAACCCTCAAAGATTTTACAACCCCCACATTAGCAAAACCAGCATTACGGTTGAAGGAAAACCCAATCAACTTTTTTCACAAGGTATGTTTGAGTATCAGCACTGGCAAGAAGTTAATAAATTTTTTGGTGATAGCGATACCGAAAATGGCCAATCGATTGTAAAAGATTTAAATTTAGTGGGTCTAGAAATGGCTGACTACTATAAAGATAAATACGGCCTGTGGCTAGATTTTCGCTCAACTGATGATAATAGTGCTCACGGAAGTGGAAGACGTTTAAACGACGGAGGAGGAATTCAGATTCAGATGACTCGAGAGGCTGAAACAGCGGGAGATTTAACGATGTTTGTATTTTTGGTCATGGATGCGCAATTAACCATTGAGGATGGAAATTTTAAGAATTTAGTTTTTTAAAAGCTTATTAAAATAAATGGAATCTTGTCATTGTGCTTTAATTGTAGGAAAAACAAACTCGGGAAAGACTAAATGGATTTTAGATTTATTGGAAACCGAATATCGTGGTAAATTTGAATCGATCGTGGTCATTTGCCCGACCTTATTTAAAAATAAAACTTATTTATCGAGGCTTTGGATATCAATGGATGAAAATGTATATTTGTGTGATTTAGACTTTGAAAAAATAACTTTAAATGAAGCCCTAGATTTGTATCAAAATATTTTAGATGGAATAAAAACATTATTTATCATAGATGATTGTTCGAGTCAGCAGGAAATAGAATATCGAAAAAAAACATGTGCGTTGAGCAAAATCGCTTTTTCTGGGAGGCATTATAACCATAGCTGTTGGTTATTAACACAAAAGTATAATTCGGTTTTAAAAGACTATCGTGAAAATACAAGTTGGGTTGCGATGTTTTATACAAAAGATAAAACGAGTTTTGATATTGCATTAGATGAAAATGATGTTGTGTGTGATCAAAAAAGAGACGTAATTAAAAAACATTTGTGCGATAAAAAATATAGTAAATTGGTTATTAACACAGAACCTCCAGTTTCATATCAAGTTTTTGATTAACAACCTAATTTTTGTTATCATTTGTTGTATTTTGTTAAAAATTTGCTAATAACTACCTATCAAGTTATTTATAGCAATTTTTAATTTTGTTATAAATAAAAAACACCAATGCTACAATACGTTGATGTTATTATTAAGTTTGTTATCACTTTAAACTTAAGCTACTTATGTTATAATTTATTTTGCTTTAACAAAATTTATAAGTTGCTATATAGTAAAATGAACGACTTGACAACAATTATAAATAGCGATGTAAATACACCTTCAACACCTACAAACGACAGTAGTTATAAAGATCGACTTTGTGGCATAGTTGCAGCAGGTGATTCAAAAAAATATTTTGGCAAAGAATACACCATCAAAGACATAGAAGCACTAACACCTGCAGATCAAGAAAAATTATTTAACCGGTATCAAGTTAAATTCGGTAAAGAAGTGGTAGCTACAGTGGGTAACTCAATTTTGAGTTTGTATGCACGAGCTATAGGTTTAGCAACTCCGGCTGATATTTTAGGAATTAGAATTAGCTTAAATTCTGAGGAAAATTTAACCAATGATTTAAATAACGATCCTATCATTAGTAATAGCTTAGCTTATGCACTTAGCGAGGTTTGTTACAAATATGGTGTCTATCTAACACCTTTGATAGCAACACTTATTACCACAAAACATTTAAACTTTAACAAATCCACAACAAATAAAAATACTTATATAATAAATAATTCAAATGACAACTATGCATCAGGAGAAGGAGCAAGCCTTACCAACAGCACCCCCAACAACAGCACCAGCAGCACCAACACCGATACCAACAACCCCAGTGACCCAAGTAACTAAAAAACAAACCGTAAAACCTAAAAACGCTAAACGCGTTGAACAAGGCAAACGCCTAGCAGAACATAATAAAAAAATGAAAGAGCAATTAGCTAAAATGAAAACAGAAGAGACAGAGTCGGAGATCATTCAAAATACCCCTGATTCGAGATTACTTTATGTTGGCGGTTTAATTTTAGTAGGCGGTATAGGTTTTTTATTGTATAAATCATTAAACAAATCACCAGAAAACTCTAAACCTATTCAAATAACAAAACCAAGTCTACCACAGAGTCAACCCGAAGAACTTTTAATGGATTGATTTTTTAAATGTTTATATATTAAAAATGGATGAAACAACCGTAAATGATATTGCCGCCGCAGTTTATATTTGTGTTTTAATAGCAGCAGTCACCATTGGCTTTCCCTTTTATCAATCTTTAAAAAAGGGGAACTAATTTAAATTTTAAAAACTTATATAGTAAGAATGGCAAATACAAATATTGATATAAACGGAATAGCAAACACAGTTTATCATGGTGCAGTGTTAAGCCTTTTAACCATGGGATACTCGATGGTAAGTAAAAAATTACTCAAAATTAAATCGCCTGATTTAGATAGGCTTAGCGTAGAAGATGCGGCTAAACTAACCGCATTAGTCGGAGGTTCTTTAGCAACGCAACAGTGGCTGGTCACACAGGGAATCTTACCGGGTAGTATTATAAATAAACCTACAGTTTAAAATGTGTATATAATAAATAATTAAAGATGGATGATTTTGATTATCAAGAAAATGATCCCCTGTTAAATGAAACAGAAGATAGAGACGATCAACAATTTGACAACCCCATTTATGATGATACTGAACTCGATTCTGAAGAAAATCAAGCTCGATTAAATAATTTACGAGGTGGTGGTATACAAGAACAACAAGAGGAATTAAGAGCTATTCGTAATGGTGAAAATGTTTATCTCTCGTTTAAACTTCAAAAACATTACATTGATAATTTTTATGCTAGCATAAGAAGTGAAGGTTATCAAACTTCCAAATTAATTAAATGGGAAAACTTTAGATTTGAAAAGGATGGAATATATTACAAAGAAGATGGAATTAAAATAAAATTAACGTTGGAAAATGATTTTAAAAAAATTGCTTCTGTGAGTACAATATATTCTAGAACAAAAGATAAAGGAATTAAATATAGATCTAGTTTTATGCGAGATGATTTAGGAATTGTTGATTTTAATAAACCAAAACGCAGCAAAGAAGCAAGCACAGCGCTTCAACAAGCAAGTACATCTTTAACTAATATTCAAAGTGAAAACATATCCTTACAAGATTTATCACAAGCAGCTGATCAAACGAGTAATGTTATAGAAGAACTCGAACAAGAAACCAATATTGATGAACAAGGCGAATTAAATATCAGAGAGCTACGTGGTTTAGACAAAACATTACAATCGCTTAAAGCAAATTTATTATTGGAACAATCAAAGCTAACTGAGTTAAATGAGACAAAAGAAAGAGTTAAAAAAGAATTAGACGAAGCAAAAAAAGCAGAAGATGAAGAACAAATAGGATCACTCACAGAAGAGTTAGAAAATATAAACATTGAAATACGAGAAAGGTCTAATAATATCATTAGAGAATCAGATAAAATAAAATCTCAAATCAATCGCGTCAAAGAAACAATCAATATAATGTTAGACAGCGATGTAACGCTTAGAGAAAAAATTAAATTTTTATTTAAAGAGCAAGGTGTCACGATCGCGAGTATTTTAGCAGCAATTTCTATGGCCATCAGCACACTGGTAAGCTCGGTGGTAGCAGCCGTTAGAGGCGTAGGTATCCCAACCCCAGAGCCACCCGCGCCTAAACCTGAGCCACCATCAGGAGGTGGCATCAAAGAGTGGGTACACAAGCACTTGGAAAACTTAGCAAACGCTTTGAAAAAATTAGGGTTAGCCGCATTAGGTGCGCTGCCGGGGGTCATTGGTAGCGTCATAAGTTGGTTACTAAATGTTTTAAGTAAATCAGTTGGCTGGCTAGCAGAACACGTGTGGGCTTTATTTATAGGTGCAGGTGCTTTAATTATTGCTTATATTAAAAATAATTGGTAGTTTTGTTTTTTAACAAATAATTAAAAAAAATAACCCCCAAGCTCTTTTGAGCTTGGGGGTATTTTTTTTGGTTTAAATATTTATATTTTTCTAAGTCAAAATTTTGTATACTAAAACTCCTATCACAATGATTGCAACTGTTCCTATCGTTAAAGATAATTTTTCATCTTGATGAATGTCTAAAGATGCTTTAGGATTTGACTCTGAGGTTTTAGGTATAGGTGATAAACGTGGTGTAGGTTCTTCTGTTGGTTCTTGAGTGGGTTTGGGTTCAAGGGTTGGCTGAGGATCAAAGTCATCAACTTGTATCGGAGCGTTTAAGGTTGGTTGAAATCCCGGTTTAGCGGTTAAAGGTGCAATTTGCAAGTTATTATTGTAACCATCGTGTATGCCTACCCTTAAATCCATATCTGATGGAATGAGGTATAGCCCGGGTCTTACGACAAAGTTGAGTGGAGTTTTAGCATACTGCAGTGAATCTTGAAATTGATTGATACTCTGCTCTAAATCTGGTTCGCTATTAATAAGACTTTCTACGATGGTTACAAACTGATGCTGTGCATCTAAACCGGTTCCGGGGGTTAATGCACTGGTTTTTGTTTGTGCTTGTGCACCTAAAAGCGCGTACACGTAAGCCCTAATCGATTCGTTAATTTTTGTAATTCCAACATCGGTAAAAGAACTCGTCTTTGAAATAAAGTCTGTCCAAGCACCTAAAACATTATTGGATTGTTCAAGGTAAGTGACCGTATAGGTACTCGCGTGACCCGATCCTTTTGGTGGATCCATTAAACCAAATCCCATAAAAGTTGAGCCTGCATACGTACCGTAGTTTACACCCAAGTCGTGGGGGTCATAGTTTTCCCCCGGCACTGGAACCGACCCCGAATTGTAGTAAAAAGCAGTACCCAAGCCATTTGAGGTCGTATCTCTCGTTTGTTTAAAAGACTTGCTTCGATCGATGCCAAATACGCGGCACGTGTCCGTAAAAGCTCTCGTATCATAACGGTTATTTAACGCGTTAAATACATCATCACCAGGTATAGGTGCTACCAAATTATAAAATATTTTTCGTATAGTATAATACACGTGAAAATGAAACAGCGATGAAATATATTGGTTTTTATTGTGGAGGAGGTCAAGACCTACTCCACACGCGGTCGTGGCACAATAAATCGCAAAGTTGAATTGGTTTTGATAAAAGGACAAAGGGTTAGTTTGCCATCGTTCGATTGCTTTGTCCGTTTTAACGCGTGGTAATTTATACGCGGTTGACATATCTTTAAATTGAACAAAAAAAGTATGATTTTTATTGACGATAATAGCTAAAGCGCCTAAAGAGTTTCCCATTTATAATATAAGTCTTTTTATAATAAAAGTAGAGTAAGAATGAGCGGAATACAACACACATTTTATTTGACAAAAAACGAACAAACGTTTAAATTGCAAGAGGTGATTGATAATTTAGATGGCTCAAAACAAATTCGCGTTAAAAATCTCGTGTTTACGGTAGGCTATTTTAACATAACTAAATCCAGTGAGATTACTTGGGAAAAGGAGATAGATGGGCAACCCGCTTATACTAACGGTAGGTCTAGAGACAATAGACAAACTGATAAAAGCTCACAACTACAGACAAAGCCATTAGAACTGACCCCTGAGATAATGAATCAATTTCGTTTATCGATGACAACTGAAGAAATTCAACAAAGCAGAAAAGAAGTCATAGCACGCATTATTACACAGATGTTTGACGGATATGATACTGAAATTCTTAACGAAGTGGAAATAAAAATACAAGAAGAAATACAGGTCCTCAGACAACGAAAACAAACCCTAGAATTAGCCAGGGATAGACTTGATGATGAATTACAAAATTATGTTAACTATGTAATACATTTATTAAATAAAAGAATAGACTATATCATAGAAGGCCAAGTATTAGCCACAAATTTACTTCGATATGGATACAACAATGACAATCAAGAAAAAACAGAAAATATGCGTTTACCACAAATTAAAAACAGCCTCGTTGTTTTAGGACATAAAGAGCCAATCGTAAATGCACTACATCCGGTGAGTGAGGTTACGGCTTTGCCCGAGGGCAAATCAGGAAGCATCATTATTTTACCTGGATTTTATGGTATCGATTGGTTCGAGTCATTGATAAACGCGATACCGGGTGTGAGCTTTAAAGTCTATAGAGAAAGTAAAACGGTGACCTTAAGGGTCACTGATATAAACCTTAATCTACGTTTAAATCGAGAAGTTTCTAATTTGCTCAATTTACCCAAAGGAAGGTTAATCCCAAATGTCATTTATAAGGGTGATTACGATATTAACCCATTTAACATTACGTTTATTCATTGCGAGCAGTTAAACACGAGTGATAATTTTTACAACGGGTTTCCTTCAAATATGTTATCATTTTATCACACAAGCCAAACAAACCAAACTCACGTTGGGAAAACATTAAAAAACGGTAAAATTAATAAACTTGCCTTTTCAATTAAAAACGAAGAAGGAAAAATCATCAATAACAAAGGCGCGGGGATTTTAATCGAATGTGAAATAATTTAAAAACGCTTATATATTAAAAATATGGCAACCGTAAATGTAAATGAAATAAAACCTTTATATCCTGATCTAAACTTAAACAGCGGTGATGATATTAAAGACGAAACTAAAATTTATCGACTTCAAAAAATTGAAGATATTAAATCTCAAATCTGTAAAGAAAGAAACTCGCGCGAGGTTTCTTTTAAAAAGTTAAAAAGGTGGATCTCTGCGATTCAATATGTAGAGCACGGGGTTGAAGTACTGGGGGTCACTGCAGCCGCGATAGGGATCCCCGCATTAATGGGTGTTATTAGTGCCCCAATTGGCTTAGTCTTAGAGGGTACCAGCATAGTGCCTTTGGATTTTACGCGGTACTTAAATACGCAAGCAAAAAATTAGCGGTAAAGAGTAAAAAACACGATCAGATTAAAATTTTAGCAGATGCAAAGTTAAACACGATAGATGAATACGTGTCAAAGGCCATCGAAGATGGTGATATTTCTCACGAAGAATTTATATTAATTACGTCAGAACTTAAAAAATTTAACGACTTGAAAGAAAAAATAAGATTAAAAACTTCTACAAAGTTAGAAGAAGCTAAACATTTAAATAAAGTTGAATTTGAACGACAAGTTGAAGAAAAGGCTAAAGCGATGGCGAGTGATTTACTCGCCAAAGAAAAAAAAGAGCTTATGAAAAAACTTGGAAATTAAGTTTAAGTTTGACAAAGTCGTTTAAAAACGACGAGAGTAAACCTCCGAGTTATAAAGAAAGTCAAGTGAGAGTTACCCCTACAGCTCCTCCTCTTTAAAAGTTTCGTTGTATCTTTTTAACGCTTGATTAAAATATTTTAATTCTACTTGAAATAACTTTTGTACTGTTTCTTGGGTTACGTTAGAAACATTTTTTAGATAACATACAGCCATTAACGATCTGAGTGGATGACCCCTAGATATTTTTCCCTTTAATATTTGTTTTAATTTAAACTCGACGAGTTTAAGGTCACACATTTGGTATTGAATGTTAAATTTATCAAAGACTTTTTTTACTATAGAAGCCTTTGTTTTTTTATAGAAAAATCTCTGATTATACTTTCCATTAATATTTTCCGTAGAATAATCCATGAGACTATAACCTATAATTAATCCACACTTGTCACAATAATACTCGTCTTTGTCTTCATCAATCATGATGTTGTGAGTGCACATACCTATCTCATTCATTTATATTTAAAAAAAAATATTTTTTTTTTTTTTTTTTTTTCAATCATTGTTTTTCACCTAATACTTTACTCACAATGCGTGGGCGTTTTTATAAAGAGTGTAAAGGGGCCGGGGTCTATGCCTTAAACTCATCAAAGAGGGCCAACAACACTGTTGACCCCCTTTTTTGGGGTACCGGGTTCAAAGTTTAAAGGTTTTTTTTTTTCATGTTTTTTTATGTCAGGATATTGTTTTTTATGTTTCTTATTAAATATCACCCCAAATATTCAACGAGAAACATTTTCTTTCTTTTTCTATTTTTTTTTTCATGTTTTTTTATGTCAGGATATTGTTTTTTATGTTTCTTATTAAATACCCACATCAAATATTCAACGAGAAACATTTTTTCTTTTTCTATTTTTTATTCATATTTTTTGTTATGTTAATTTCAATTTTACAGACCGTGCGTCGAACCCGGTACCCCATGGTTGCAAACCGCCGAGCTTATCCACTGAGCTATCCTCCCAGCCCCGACTGAAAATGGTTTTTTAATTTGATATATATTATACTCGAAATGGTGCAATAACAACGATGACGACACAAAGGACGAGTCTATTTTTTGAGGGGTGTTTGACTGTGATTGTGACGGTTTACACAGGTTCAGTCATGTGTTATATTTCAATAACAAAACCGAGCGCTTTTAGGAATTTAACCTTTGTGTCAGCAGATGACTAAGCGTTTTACACTACGTTCAGTCATGAATGAAATTTGAATAACAAAAACCCTGTTTACGCTGGGGACAACCACGCGTGACATTAAATGGCTGTTTTTTTCAAGCGAGTGTTGTGTATACACTTAAGGTAAATAACCTTTAGTGCATTGTCAAGTGCATATGAGTAGTGTACATGCATACGACGTAAAAAAAAGCCACATCCTAATTTGGATGTGGCTTAATTTAGTGTGTAAATAAAAATGATAATTTTTTTGTTATTTTTTTTGGCTTTCTTTTTTATATTCTAGATTTAGTCATCAATATCTTCAATATCAAACATGACATTAGTGGGGATTTGTATACTTTCATATTGCCTAATAAAAGCTTGTTCTAATTTAAATCTGATACTTGCACCAAATCCACTATTTCCATGAGAACCAAAAAATATATCATTACAGATGAGAACAGGTGTAACTTTACATGATTTATTCATATATTCATCGATGTTATCAATCTTTTTCTTTTTAGAATCAAACAATTTTGTATATTGTTTTAATTGATTTCCTTTTCCATATGATTTAAGTTTAATATACATTTTTTTGTTTTTATCATCATAAATTGGTTTAACACTTTGTTTTCCCATGTTTATATACATAGTTCTGGTTATTTTTGGTATATTTTTATCTTTATCAGATTCAATATATTTAGTTACTGTACATCTCATTTTATTAAAGTATTTAACAATTTCATCACAATCATTTTGTAAATTATATACAATTTGATAGCCAGTTGTGTTGTCTGGATTTTTTTCTTCACCAAAAGTATTAATTGTATTTATTCCAAAACAAAAATTTGTTGGTAACATAAAAATTAAATTACATTCTTTATCATCATGTTTATAAGTAATTTTTGATTTAGCACATTCTACTACTTCTTGTGAAGTTTTAATCGCTGGATTTATTATTAAATTTTTCTCATTAAACAACCCATAATGATTATATTCACTTTTATCTGCGTTTTTATATAGATCATGTTTTTCAGTTACAAAGTATGTATGTTTTATTGTTTTGTTTTGTTCCATCTTATTTATAATAATATAAAATAAAATTATTTAATTTTCTCATTTTTTTCACATTCCAATCTACAACTTTTTAAATTTACAACATTTTTTTTTTCGCGATAAAATGAGGCATTTTGATTTTGATTTTGGATATTCTGAGATTTGTGAAATGGGGGTGAAAATTGGCGAGATGAAATCTATTTTGAATGTGACAGTTAAATGTGGAGTGGAGTGAGTGAAAATGGGGTTTGGAATGATAACCCCCTTTTCATACTACTCCACAACAGGCTCAAGCACTGGATCCCTAGATTGTGATAACCCGTCATAATGCACGACCCCCCCCCCTCCCCATTGCATAATTTTAAAAACATTAATGAGGGTACACAATATTATGATAATCAGCCCCGCGCATTGATTTTTGAGCTATTTAGTGTGGTGCACCCTTACTTTGGTGCTGCACCTGGCTGGGGCCTTTCTCAAAGTTGGCTAAGTAATAGCTTCGGCTCCGGCTTCGTCTCTGTAGGTTGTGGTTTGCCATTGAAGCTGAGGCTAACCAGAGAATCTACTTCGATCCTAAGCCAAAAGCCTCTACTTTAATTGATACCTGCAATTTTGAAACTCGGAATTCACGAAATGGAGGCAGAGCCAGAGCCGGAGCCGGAGCCTGAGCCGAGATTTAAAGGTAATACATGTATCATACTTTGGTTTTTATCAAAATAATGGGCAAAATATCAAGGCAGATACGGTAACGGTGCCCAGTTTTTGAGAAAACTGTGAAAAACAGCCACAGTATTTCTTAAAGGTAAAACAGAAATGTTCACAGATTTACATATAACTTACTTACGTAAATTCTTAGCGTCTTAAATCAACCACAGATCCTTATGTTGTGAATTACTTGAAATTTTTTCTAAATGTTTCAATGAGGCCCAAATAAACACATACCAAAAATAAAGTTCATACGCCTTACCGTTTTTGAGATACGGCCATTTGAAATTTGCTCAAAACCTCCCTTTTTTTAGCTCCGCCCCGGCCGAGTCGCGAAAACGTGTCATCGTGCATTTTTTCAAGGACATAACTTGATAATGGTAATACGTTTTAGAGCTGAACATTTTTATTCTTACTAAACCTAATGGTCTAATTCGCATGATATGCCAAAATAAAAAAAGCTGAACGTTTTCCCATATAATATAATAATGACGATTACTTCAAATCTAGTACTATTAAAAATAATAAATGGCAATTGAGTTTGTTTTTTGTTTTTTCTAGAAACGCGTTTTATTCCAAGACAATTGCCGGAGAATCCTCTCCAACCAAATTTACACCACAAAATTCAACCAAACAAATTCACTTTTTATAAAAAGGGGACTAAAAAAACTGACACAATAACAACATTATTACAAATGTCCAAGACATACGATGAAGTGTTATATTTTGTTTTTTCTAGAAACGCGTTTTATTCCAAGACAATTTCCGGAGAATCCTCTCCAACCAAATTTACACCACAAAATTCAACCAAACAAATTCACTTTTTATAAAAAGGGGACTAAAAAAACTGACACAATAACAACATTATTACAAATGTCCAAGACATACGATGAAGTGTTATATCAGAATCAGAGAACCAACAATAAAGGTAATATCATACTTTGGTTTTTGTCAAAGAAATACAGATTCATGGGCAAAAGTATCAAGGAAGATACAGTAACAGTTATCTGTGAAAATTGCAGTCCAATACGGTGCCCACTTTTTGAGAAAACAATGAGAAGAGCCACAGTATTTCTTATGTCTTTTCTCTTTTATTTTTGATCTTTTAAAAGATCAAAAAGATTTTCGGTCGTTGTTTTACTAATTTCTGGATTAATACACCATTTCAGGCGGAACAATAATTGTAACGGTATGTTTCTACCACCACCATCTTCAAGTTATACGTAAATCTGTGAACATTTCTGTTTTGATGTCTTACCAAAGTGTGATACTACATTTAACAATTCCAAAACTATATATAACCCCCAAAATTAAAGGGATGGTACAGAACTGGGTTTTGCGACAAAACTGTTGCTGACAGTGAAAACACATTATGTAATCCATCATATACCTTAACTGACAAACTTGTAGAAGGTTGAGGTCAATCAGCCATCTGGGTCACGAGAAAATAGTGAAAACCCGTATACATATTTCAACGAATGAATAAAACGCTTCGAAGCGATTTATTCCAATCGGAAAATAGTTTCATTTATTTCTCAACAAATATGGCATTTCAGACAAAAACATTTCATGGGATGTTTTCTCCTATCATCACCATTATACTGTGTAAGTTTTATGTGAATCTGCGATCGTGAAGTGTATTAATTTTTGTCTTACCAATTTTGAACCATCCCTTTAAACAATAGTAATACCATATTTTTGTAAGGAAAAGACAAGAAAAACACACAAAACAAATAAAATATCGAAAAAATACATAATGCCTATGAATACCCAGTAAAAATCACCCAAGTCTACAGAGTCTTCTGACAAAAAACAAATCCTGTTTGAAATGTACCCCGATTTTCGACATGCATGATGGGGCAACACGACTTTTGGCCCTGTGTACGCTAGTAACATTTGGCCGACATGTTACCCAACTCGTTTTGCTCTATGTACACTGACAACATTTTCAGCAATTACAACGTATACCTGGACAACATGTTACCAAGATTGTTACCGAAAATGTTGACAGTATACACTCTGCTTTACTCCATCGGATTATCTACAATCAAAATACAAGGAGTTACGTCAAAACCCGATTCCCCCGTTTATTAAAGGTAATATCATACTTTCCTTTTTGTCAAAGAAGTACAGATTCATGGGCAAAAATATCAAGGAAGATACAGTGACAGTCACAGTAATCTGTGAAAATTTCAGTCCTATACGATGCCCACTTTTTGAGAAAACAGTGAAAACGGTCACAATATTTCTTATGTCTTTTCTCTTTTATTTTTGATCTTTTAAAAGATCAAAAAGATTTTCGGTCGTTGTTTTACAAATTTCTGGATAAATACACCATTTCAGGCGGAAACATTTTAACGGTAGGTTTCTTCCAGCACCATTTTCATACCCTGAAAGTTATACGTATAAATCTATGAACATTTCTGTTTTGGTTTCTTACCAAAGTATGATACCACCTTTAAAGGTATATTACATGATGGGTAAAGATCACAGTACAGCACTCGCACTTTGTCTGATCCAGTTTGTGCATGAAATAATAAAACTGTGAAAATTTGAGCTCAATCTGACAGTGACTGACATCTGAGTCACGAGAAAATGGCGAAAACCCGACTCAATTTTTGTTATAAAAACACAAAGACTGGTTTTGATCTTATATCCCGAGATCAAAACTGTTAACTTTTCGGTCTTTGTTTGTGAGTAATTTCTGGATAAATACCAGCATCATCTTCATACGAAAGTTATTTGTAAATCTGTGAACATTTCTGTTTTGGTCTCTTACAAAAGTATGATACAACCTTGAAGTGAACTTTACCTCAGTTGGTCAGGAGGTCGCCTGTCCGAATCCCGCTCCGGTCAATTTTTCTTTGTTCACCTTTCAATGACTTCATATTCAGTCAGTTTCCCTTGTGGTTATTTGATGATTATATTAATAAATAGCCACATCCTCTTTGAGTGATACCCCATGTATTGTTCTCAGGTTGCAAGATCAATGGGGTACGGATAAAAATGATCCCTGGGATATAGGTATACGTGTGTGTGGTTTCATGGCTTCTGACTGCCACAACGAAGAAAGATAATTGACTGTTAGGGACACCACCAACGTAGGACTGGAAAGCTCAGTTGGTAGAGCGCCTGTACGGTAAGTTCAGGAGGTCGCCGGTTCGAATCCCGCTCCGGTCAATTTTTCTTTGTTCACCTTTCAATGACTTTAAATTCAGTCAGTTTCCCTTGTGGCTATTTGATGAGCACATATTTTACTCTCAAGTATCAAGACTGAGGTAGACGATGCATATTATGTAAGACGCATATTTATATAAAAGAAATATAGGCCTATACAATGTTTATTAATATTTGGTCTCGATTTAAAGAGGATGTTCAACACTCAACAAACCTCGCTTTATTTCTTAGAAATTAAATCCTTAAATTACTTGAAATAGGAATAAATATTTATCTCACACTGAATACAGAAAGATAGTCTTTTTTGATGAGTTTTCTCTCAGCCCGCAAGCTCCCCAAAATTCAGATTCTCTGAATTTCGTCAATGGGGGCAGCAGACAAATTTGTGTGATTTTGTGATGTCAGATATGGGAGCCTTTACTTATGAACAAAAGGCTCCCATATATGACGTCACGAAATCACACAGATTTGAGCATGTTGAGAGAAAAATCATCAAGATTATAGTTCTAACAAATAAAGTGAGGTTTGTTTAGTGTTGAACATCCTCTTTAACTTTGCATAATATCTATTTCCTGACCAAAATCGTTTAATATTCATGATTCCTCGTTTACTGTTAAACTCCACTTTGTATCCAGTACAAAGAACACACATTTGGCCTTATTCCACAAAACCTTCCCAACTTGTTCAGTTAAAAATAACCTACCGGATTCCCTAAACTAATCGAGACTGCTATAGGCAATTAGATATATTCCAGCACCATTCTGCAATAGAATATTTCCTCCTAAAAAAAAACAACAACATCAAATCAGCACCAAGATATTAAGGCATTCAAGGTGATGATAGACAATACTAGACATAACATACACTGTGCATAGTGGACTGTATCTACGGTAATAGAAGCCACATACATGAACATGTACTGTACGGGCGATTTGTGCAGTTTCACCATCAAGACCTTACTGATTGGTTAATGTGGGTAGCCAACATGTTGCCGAAATAAATGCATTTCCATTCTTTCGTCAACATCTGAGAAACAGTTGGGCAACATGTTACACAACTCGCTTTGCTCTGTGTACACTGTCAACATTTTCAGCAACAAGGTACTTGGGCAACGTGTTACCGAGATTTTTGACATTGTACATGTACACTCTGCTTAAAGTACCGGTAAGTATGAAAGTACTGTCTGCATAGAGTTAAATAAAAAAACCTACTTCGTATTCAACGTGTGCATTGTCTTCACTCCAGTGTGGACGCGCAGCCGCCATTTTTCCTGGTGTAACTTCGCAGGCGCAGCAGAGTAAAAATACTATACAAAAGTCATTTTTTTATGGCAGTTTCTCACAATCTCCAAGAAAATTCTACGAAAATAAAATGATGAATGCTATTTCTTTTTGGAGATTGCCTGGAACTGACTGCCTGTAAGTAATACCCGTATAGCATGGGGCTTATTTTACTCTATTTAAAGGTAACCTAGATTTAGACTACAACAAGTCCGATGAAAGTTAACAAGGAAACAAGCAACAGCCAGAAAAACGGCTGCGCAGAGCCTACACTATTGCAACCGGTCCCCTCACAGAAGCAGATGAGTCCATTGACAGTAGCACCTTCTGTGTCAGGCACCAGTGAAGTCAGCCATAGATTAGCCTCCTCTCCATAGTAGCATTTACTCTTTGGCAGGCTGTTGTCTTTGAAGGTCACACACCCTCTGGATATACCTTCCATGATGACACTGCTGGATCCTGTGAGGTAAATAGCCGAAGAAGAAAAAAAAATAAAAGCCAAATTGTTAAGTAAAGATCAGCATGTACAAAGAACTAATAAGTATCTAGAAAATCTGCAAAAAATTTATTGCCGCATGAAAAAAAAATCATGGGCTGGCTCAGGTGGGATTCGAACCCACAACCTCCTGCTTACTAGTGCAGATGCCGTACCTGCTAGGCCACATACATGTAAACTGGGGTCAGTGGAGTGAATCGAATCCCTTATCGGCGGGTGCCATACATGACTATTCGGGTCACCACTCACCACCAATGTAGGGCTGGATGGCTCAATTTGTAGAGCACCTGTACGGTATTCAGCAGGTTGCTGGTTCGAATCCCGCTCCAGTCATTTTGTCTTTCTTCACTTTTCAATATATTATTATTATTATTATCACCTGTTTGGTCGTTATATTCTGCTCTGCCGCCAAATTTGGTGCAGAGCGATGTGTATCCAGACTCTGGACTGCTGCATCCTTGTAAGAGCTCCGTAGTGTGATTTTTGGCGTACGAATCCTCGCACATCAGGGTAGACTGACCCAAGTGGCGGTCCACATCCTTACATGTGAGACAATGGAGGGCAACGACTACAACAAAGGATACAAAAATTGACAATAACAATTTAGAATTATCAAATAAACCATCACAGTCACACAGAAACAAAACTGACTCGATTGATTTAGATCATTGAAAGATGAACAAAACCAATTGACCGGAGTGGGATTTGAACTAGTGCTGGGATTTTTTATCCGGATATACATTAGGTTAACCGACCCAGATTTAATTATCCGGTGAATTTTTTTTTTCACTGACCGTTAGCCGAAACTAAAATAAAAAGGAGAAACTTTTGGCTCATGCTCAAAAGTGGGCACCGTATGGGACTGAAATTTTCACAGATGACTGTGACTGTATCTTCCTTGATATTTTTGCCCATGAAACTGTACTTCTTTAACAAAAACCAAAGTATGATACTATGATTACTACCTTTAACAAGGGCTGTAAGTTTACGAATAATTTTGTAACCGGTTACCCGTCTGTTTTCCAGTTACGGTTACGATTACCCTTATAACAAAGAAAACAAAGAAAAACAAAGAAATAGTAAGTTTGGGTCTTGCAGGAACTTGGTTGACAACATTCTTTTGTCACAACATTTGGCAGTAGTAGACATAGCAAAATGTCTGGCCTTTGCTTTGCATAAGCCTGCTGGTCCAATTTTCAAAAGATCATTGACCTTTTTTCTTTGTGAACTCTAGAAAGTGTCTATGTTTCAAAAAGAAGAGGCAATTAAAAAGATACTTTTCGATTAACCTAACTGGGAAAATGTACCCGGGTACCCCTTTGAACGGTCGGTTAACCGGTTAACCGGATACAAACTGCAGCCTTACCTTTAACTCATCCATAGTGCAGTGAATTGCCATATGAAGCGCAATGATAATTCCATGTTAAGATACAGGATATTTCAAGGTTCATTTGCATCAAAATTAAAGTGCTTTCATGCGGTAAGTAATGTGCATTACACACACACTGGCACACACTTCACTTTTTACTGCACAAACAAGAAATGTCTCCAGATGCATAAATCTATAATTAGACGAAATTAAAGATAGACCTGGCAACAGTGTTGTATGACTCGAGGCTGGCCTCGGCCTCGAGGCTGGAAATTTGCTGCCTCGGCCTTGGCCTTGGCCTCGTGGGTCCATGACTCGGCCTTGGCCTCGAAGAATTTTGAATGATGACTCGGCTGGAGGCCGGGAACAATTTTATTTAAAACTGAAACATGTTTCCCAACATTGTATGGGGACCATTTAAAATTTTTCATTAAATAAACAAAAGTGAATTTCTCAGCCTGTCGAGTTTGTCGACATAGCTGCCGTCATGGCGACAGAAATGAGAAATTAAAAAAAAAATACGAAGCAGAAAAAAGGCACAGCAACCCCTTCAAAAGCCTACAAAAGCTTACCAGTTATAACGATATTCAGTTCCCCATGCGGTTTTATGGCCGTAATATATATTCCAGAAAGTAGTCCTTATGTGTTTGAAAGCAATGTTAGCATATATATCCAGTAGGAAGTCCCGCAGTCAAGTGGCTTACATACATTGTATCGAAGTTTTGACATTGTACACGTGCAATGCCAGTTCGCTACGCAACAACATTGCAACAACAAGCCGTACCGGCCGTGCGTGACCCGTGTAGCGCTATGTCCACACGTACGTGCCTGGGTTGACATGCTGCACACTCACCGCATGGCGATGATGTCATCAACAACCAATGAAAAAGCTTGCGTGCGTGCGTGAAAATAATATTACAAATACTTAGTAAAGACAAAGAGTAAACTTGAAAAAAAGTTGAAATAATATCGGAAATAAGTTAACCCGGTTACCCGAAGCGAAAATAATAAGTATTAATGACCAACCTTTGCGGAATTCCCCGGCTTCAAAATCGGGAAACCCCGAACCCGGAAGTGAGCACTTTGGCGGCCGCAGTCACGCAGATAAAGAAGTTAAAACAACAAATGGCAATATGGCGTCGGCGGTTGAAAGTGCCGTGCCATGGAAGTTGTTGAAATGATATTGAACACAGTGACACTATAGCTCCATTTTGGATAATAAGATTTATTAGAAATATCAATAAACGCACTCTCTGTTACATGATGCATAATGTAAGTTGGATATGTGTTTTTATATAAATCAGTTTTATATAAGCTTATTTTCCGTTTTGGACGAACATTTTCGGACCCAATTTTCATACAGCTTTCTGTCGACATGTGTCGACGTCGGTAACTCCAATGTACCGACTTGTCGACAGGAAAAAATCGTGCCGACGACAACCTTATCTGGAACCAGGCTACAAACAGCGGACACAGAAGACCAGCGCGACATACCCCAGACGTCTATGCGGTGGAGTGAGTGAGTGAGTGAAAGGTAGACCTGGGGCCGATTTCACGAACGCTTTGCGATCTTCGCTAAAGCCCAAATCTATCTACTTTTTGAAAAGTTACTTACCTAAATATACATCAAGGTGGTGTCCTCTTCTACATTATTAGCAAGGTTAATTTTGTGGAAAAGGGCCCTTTTTTTATTTTTGAGGGAAATTATGGGGTAAAAACGGTAACGAAGGCGTAACGGAAGAATTCCACTGACGGCCATGACGGAAACAGGGTTATTTACTCCAAGAGTTAACTTATTTGATGCAAGTCATAATGAACTTCAATCTCAGTTGTGTAAACTGGGGTAGCTTATCTCAAAAGTGAGATTTTCAGGGGTTTTTGGACCTACAAATATACACTTCGAATGCTGCGGTAACCACTTTTCTCAAAACGCCCTCTGTCGGCCCCATAGGTTTGTGCACAAATTGCCACAATGATCATGATGGCCGTCAGTGGAATTCTTTCCGTTCCGTTCCTAGTTTTGCCTACCTTCTCCGCAAAATAAGAGGAAAATGTGGCAGATTAGAAGATGAGACGTCATTCTGAATGGGAATGTCGGAGGTCCGGAGCTGGTAACTAAAAAAAATGGTGAACTTAAAAACTCAGCAACAACGACAACATGCACTAAAAACAGTACAGTCGCCAACTTCACATCACGATCACAAAGCAATTAAATGCGATAATAACGTACACATGAATCACGAAATCGTTAGTGTGGTGCGAATTGTATAATACACGTGAAAATCCATACGGGTACAGTGGAGACTAGACTATTCATAAACTTGTACAAGTACTCAACTATCTTCATTCTTAAAAATGATGGGAACAGTCACTGTGGACAAGAATAAGTCGAAGGTGGCGCTATTCACTTCATGCATTTAAGTAATTGAAGAGGACGTTCAATACTCAACAAACCTGCTTTATTTTTTAGAACTATAAATGAGAAAAAAAATACTTAAAGAGAGTACTTTGGATGATTTTTCTCTCAACATGCTCAACCCGCAAGCTCCCCAAAATTCGGATTCTCTGAACTTCCCCAGGTAGCAAAAAATATGGGGCCCATCTGGGTACCAAGTGGGCAAAACTCAACTGCCATATGGGTACCATATGGGCTGCCCATATGGTACCCACATGGGATAATATGGGGCCCATATGGCCCATATGGTACCCATTTCCCGTTTGCACCATGGTCCCCAGATGGTCCCCATGTGGGTATATGGGTTTCATGTGGGTTCCATGTGGGCTGTGGGACGTAAGCCCCATATATAACCCATATGAACCATCTGGGTTCCAGATCAGCCATCTGGGAACCATATGGGAACCATCTGGGTTCCAGATCAGCCATCTTGGAACCACATGGGAACCATCTGGGTTCCGGAGGAGCCATCTGGGAACCATATGGGAACCATCTGGGTTCCAGATCAGCCATCTGGGAACCACATGGGAACCATCTGGGTTCCGGAGGAGCCATCTGGGAACCATATGGGAACCATCTGGGTTCCAGATCAGCCATCTGGGAACCATATGGGAACCATCTGGGTTCCAGATCAGCCATCTGGGAACCATCTGGGTTCCAGATCAGCCATCTGGGAACCATATGGGAACCATCTGGGTTCCAGATCAGCCATCTGGGAACCATATGGGTTCCAGATCAGCCATCTGGGAACCATATGGGAACCATCTGGGTTCCAGATCAGCCATCTGGGAACCATATTGGAACCATCTGGGTTCCAGATCAGCCATCTGGGAACCATCTGGGAACCATATGGGAACCGCATGGCATTTCTCCTGTACATTTGTATGGGCCCCACATGGTATGAATGTGATGCGGGCTTCTCCTTTTGCACATTGAAAGGTGACCTGTTGGAAACACTTGACATACATTTATATTATTACAGCAGGTCCTCATTATTTTTAGAGGTTTGGATAGAAAATAAGACTGTCTGCAAATTATCGTAAAAGAACAACCAGTCAATATCAATTATACTGGATATTTTCTACTTCCCAACATGAAACGTAAAGTTTTTACTGTCCAATTCAGGTACCTTTCTTAATGCACAGTTTTAGGGGTACATGTATGCATTGCTCCAATATAAACACTTGCCAAAATACACTGGTGAGTAGAGTTAAATTTGAAGGTCAATTGTTTTTAATGTGTACCTTTTTTTCTAACACAACAATATAAAAAAAAAAATTAAACTACATTTAAAAAAGATTAAAAAGAAATACAATAAAAGTATCAAGGTGTTTGTACAAAGATGTTGCTTTAGTAATTTTTCAAAACTTTCCATAAACTCGATATTTTTAGACAAAATTCAACAAAAACATTTCACTTCCTTACACCCCGAAGTATTGGCAAAACAAACTGGTCCCCAATTAGTTCAGCCTCTCAATTAGTATCACAGGCTTCAATGGAGAACATTACACTGATACATTGGCTTATTGATTTGTAAGATACTTTGAAAAAAATACAGAGTAAATGTATGCATTAAATTATCAAAAGAACATGTGGCTGGGTTAAGCCTTGAAAAGTTTTAATTTGCAGTTTTGCACATGACTCATAGAAGGACTACAAAAGAATACATATATAAAATCTAAGGAATTGTCAAGTAGAATGAATTTCTAATTAAAATATTTGAATGTACAAGTATACACAGTATGCTTGTACACGAAATGAAGTACATGTACTAGCATATTTACTGAATCCAGTGGAGTAATCACTAATCAGGCACATATTTCAAAGATCTAGCAGACAAGGAAATCGGCAAGTAAACAAAAACATCTTTGGCATGGCATGACAACAATGTAATACCTGGACAATACCTGAGTAATTATCATCATAATATCACATTTAGGATCTAAGCATCAATGAGTTGTGATCAGTCAAGTTGAGCCTGCATAGTAAAGATTGCAGAAATACATTTTCATAAAATAAATGGATTATTGCAAAAGCCAGGAAACATAAATTGTGTTATATTTCCAATAAATGAATACAATGAATTCATATCAAGATTTTGATTTAATATTATTCACCATTTTACGTAGCCCTGTCATATCACACGCAGAATAAAAATCAAACCAGAAATAGTGAGGGAACAGTATATAGCTGAACAAAGTGTTCAACAAATATTATATCATGGCCGTATAAATGCCCGTCATCTGATTGGTGGATCTTGATCACATGTCCCATAATATTCATTCTATTCAACTGGTAACTTTGAAAAGTACTTCCCTTGCACTATTCTAACAGTGGGTGGTGCTCAAGTTAGTAAAAACAATCTGTAAAATGGCAAAGATTAATACGCAAGGATTGTTTGTTCTGCTAACAGAAAAGGAAATGTCGGATCATATTAATTAATTAATGTTTCGCATTCGTGGAATGGTTAGAATACATTTATACACCGAACTTAGAATACACGAACTATTCGCTGGAATAGACGAACTGTGACTGTCACCTCATTAAATTATTCTTACCAAAAGATAAAAAATAACGGTGAAAAGATGTTTTAATACTGTGAGCCTTTTTTTTTTACAGAATGGGCATCGTATGGGACTGAAAATTAAATTTCATATGTATGACTGTTTCTGTATCTTCCTTTAAAGGTAATTTCATACTTCTGAAGATCAAAATTGTTTTTGGTCATTAGTTTTACTCTTTTGTGAATAAATACAGCATTTTGGGCAAACAACTGTTAAGTTTGTTAATTTATACCATCACCATCTCTATACCCTGTAAGTTAATACTAGGAAAATCTGTGGAGATTTCTGTTCTGGTATGCTACCAAAATAGGATAGTACCGTCAAGTCATCCTAATAAGCCATTTCCAGTAAATAATCATAGCCAAATTGTTAATGCTGTACATAATGTGTTTGCATTTTGTAATTGTATTAAAGCTGGAAGTGAAATTTAATTTAAACTTCAGAGTAAATTACATTTCACAGTTCACACTTTCAGCTGTATATACATACAAGAAAACTAAAATTTAAAACATGGAGGTAGATTAAACTGCACTGCAAAGCAGACTTAGCTTAGCATATATGGGAATCAAGATGATTGCTCCGTTTGTGAACAGACGCTTCATATTCAGGCTCCAGCTGGTTCAATTTCCACGTTGATAAGTATCAAGTTCTCCGCACCAACCAGCCGTAAAGAAACCACTCATTCCAAGTCTCCTTCATAGCATCTACAAAATGACAACACAATATCCATTAATGAACAACATGGTATTGCAAGTTTTTCTTTGAACTCTGAAAAGTTCTGTCAAGAAAGTGAATTAAAATATAACAATATAGGCTGGGTTCAGAAGTCAGACCATGGTCATCAAATGTGTATATCATACAACATTATTGAAATACTTCATTTCATTGCAACTAACCATGATGCCATATACTGTAGAATGAGCAGTATATTAAGACATGGACCACAGTCAATATAGAAGGAGCCAGACAGAAGACCAAGATACATGTACTGTCATGTAGGCCTACATGTATACACTGTATATCTGTGTGTGTCATAAGTAAATGTAATCCTAGCTCTAGTATGATGTAACACAGCAACAAGGCCAGATAAAGGGCCCTGCTATTATACATACTGGGTCATATCACCATATGTCAACTTGTCAAGGACAGGTGTTGACCCTGCAGAGCAGTAATGTGCCCTCTGGCGTTGACAAGAGGACCCAGTATAGTGCTCCAGTAGCTTATTTAAATTTACAGTCACCTACACTTAGACTTTTAGTCACTGTTTGTTGTACGTACATTTAAATTCATATTTAAACTTACACTCAAAGGCAAGAAGCAGCTGGATTTCCATCAGGCTCAATTGAAAGACACAGCACGCCACAGTACAACAGCAGTCCAGTGAAAAAAAATCATGAGTTCATTTCTCGAAGACCACAAAACTTGAGTGCCATGGCTTTACAATCTATAGGGAAAAAATCAATAAAATAACAGGCCTATCAACTATTTGACAACTTTCTGCTAAACCAGTAGGCCTACAAGCTGGGGTGTGCTTTAGTTTAGTCCACAACTTTTCAGACATCCCTCAAAACTCAAAGCCCAGGCCCCAGACCTCTTCCCACAAATTTAACCTTAACTAATGTTGAAGAGGAAATCATAATAGGTCAACATATTTAGGTGAGTTAGTTTACTGTAGAAGCCATGTCTGAAAATAATACTTGTGGACTGTACTAAAGCACACCATGAGCACACTAACCCTAAAGTAGGCCTATATGTGCACTGTACATAGATAACATACTGTACATTGTGTACGGTATAGTCCAGTCATTTGCATAAGCCGTTTCACGGATAGCGCCATCTTGGAATTTTTTAGCGATCACGTGATCGCTCAGGGGGCAAACATCGTATTGATGTCCCGGATGTCAATGTAAACACACATGGGACTCACGGCACGGGGCGGTTTTCTTTTGGAAAATCACATTTTATTCCTTTTTCAGAATTTTTCCCCCGAGAGAGAGAGGCTTCTAAATGGGGAAGGGAGATCACTGTGCAGTCTTTGGATGTCAAAATGATCGGAGATTTCCAGAAAAGTAAGTGAAACATTATTGCAAAAAAAGAAGAAGCCAAAACTGCAAAAGAATGCATGTTTATTTCTACAGTACTATACAGTACATACTAGGAGCCCACTAGTACTAGTTTACTATCTGACTATGCCTGGCGACTGTTCAGTTTCTTTATTTAAAAGGCTTCAATTGTTAGTAACGTAGGACATGGTAAATTGCTCCACCATTGCCATTTACTAACTGGAAATTATGATAAAACTGCATACCAACAGAGAACCAAAATGTTTTCACAGACAAAGTACTAGGGCCTACTATAGTATTATTAGTAATAGTACTATGTACTACTTATATGTACTTGTAGTAGGCCTAGTAGTACTTTACTACTACTAGGCCCTACAACATGTAATAACTAGTATTAGTACTAGGCCTTTATTAGTAGGCTTTTACTGATTGTATGTTGATAGACAGTTTTCTTGGGCCGAAATATGTGTGATTGGGAATGAGACCTGCCTAAGAAATAATAGTCTATTTATTTCAGTTTGGCACAATTTTGTTGCTCTGTGCATTTAATACTAAAAAAAATCACCTCATTTTATATCTTCACAGACTGGTTGTGAAAGAACATGTGAGAGAGATCAAGTGGCATTCCTGCCCTCCAAAGTGGCGAGCATTGTGGACCCGGATAATTAATCGCAAAGTCTTCACCGTCACTAGCAACACCAAAATATGCAGCAACCATTTCATGTTTGGCAAACCAACAAGTTCACATCCACATCCATGTATGTACATGAAAGGCTACGATGCTAAACCAGATCAAAGCCATATAGACAATCTACATATCCAAAACCTCATCAGTAGTTTGTCAGCAGAAAAGGATACCCAGGACACAAGTACGAATTACATCAGGACACGACAGGGACAAATAAAACGAAAAATGGAGCCAGAGCAAAGAGAAAAACCCCAAAAGTGCAGATCACAAGAGAGTTTGGCGGATCATTTTTACTGTTCCCCTTCAAGTTCAGCAACAGGAGGTTGGCCTGATGCTGGGTCAGAGGAAAGTCAGGAGACAACAAACTGGTACACAAGTTCGACCTACTCTACCGCATGCCTTACAGAGGAACACTCATATGCCAGCCTGTCTGCGTCTGCTGATCAAACTTTTGATACAGTATGTACTTGTGTAAAATGTGATATTTGTAAGAAGCACGTTCAAAAGTTGGAAGAAGAGAATGAAACATTTCAAAGGGAAATACAAAAAATGGAGCAAATGTTGAAAGAATGTAACCAGCCGTGTGATATGTTGAAAAAGACATACAGTATTGAGAGTTTGAAAGAGTCAGATCAGTTAATCTTGCTTCACACAGGGCTGCCATCATATAAATTGTTTCTTTGGGTTTATAATACAGTTCAGTCAAAGTTGCCTTATATGCAGTATTATCGAGGGGCCAACTCTGAAACTGTTAAATCTTACCAGCAAAGTAAAGTGAACAAACCTGGACCTCGTCGTCTTCTCACTCATGAAAATGAACTCCTCATCACACTGATGAAGTTGAAGCTTAATTTACCTGTCCAGTTTCTGGCACACCTGTTCGGAGCTTCTACAAGCCTCATATCACAAGTGCTCTCAACATGGCTACCACTGTTGTCATATGAGCTGAAACCATTATTATACTGGCCAGCTCAGGAAGAAATCTCTTTGTACTACCCCACCTGTTTCAAAAAATTTTGTAATGTTCGTGCCATAATCGACTGTACTGAAGTGCCAATCCAACGGCCATCATTGGCCAAAGCCAATACACAAATCTTCTCTTCCTACAAAGGGAGGCCTACTGTTAAAATTCTTGTGGCATGCACACCTGCTGGTACAATATCATTTGTGTCAAAAGCAACTGGAGGCTCTATGAGTGACAAAGAACTTGTAAAGAAATCAGGCATAATCGATCTCTTTGATCCTGGGGACTCTGTGCTTGCCGACAAAGGCTTCAATATCCAGGAATTACTTCTCCAAAGAAGTGTGAAACTAATTATTCCACCTTTTCTGAAAGCAAAGCAACAATTTTGCGATGCTGATGATACACGTACCAAACAGGTAGCAAATGCCAGAATTCATGTTGAGCGTGTTATTGGCAGAATGAAAGACTTTGATATAATGAAGTCTGAGCTGCCACTGGATATGTTTGATGTCTTTGACCACATTGTTACTATTGTGGCAGCACTTGTCAATTTACAGCCTCCCATCGTGCCTCTGAAATGCAATTAAATAATATGTTGAGGAAGTTGTATTCCATGTAAAAACAGTTGTGTTTTATCAAACCAGAAGTATTAAAACTCTGCAGGTTGTGTATTTTAAAAAATGTTACTCATTTACTTCAGTTGTTCAGAAGATTAGAACCTCACATTCATAAGCATGACAAGTCCATGTCTTTAAAAAAATGAAAGAGAAATACACATTTCTTGAAATCAATGTCATCCTTTAATGTACAAAACCTCAGTGTCCCTCTTTATGTACATGTTGAATTAAATACCAAAAACAACAAATGATGGCTCAAGATCCACTTTGGCAAGAGACGCTAATACAGTGGAAAGCCACTATACCGAACATTTGGCTATACCGAACATCATCCTTGGCTCCCAATTTTTGTGTGCAGTATATATTAAATATGGATCTTCAAATCACTATATCTAATGACCATTATAATGGACAATATCTGTGCATCCCGCCATGTTTGTTATAGCGGTGTTCCACTGTAATTAATATTTGTTAAAAACCTCATTTGTTATTTATGTTTGTTAAACAGACAAGGGATTTATAAGTTAAATAGATTTAATTTGAGTAACCTTTGTGAAAATTTGAATAAATACACTGCAAGTGTTGATTGACTTAAAATCACTACAAAATTTCTATAATTTTCTTAACATGCATATAAATGTATTTTACAGTTTGTGATCATTATCTCAAATCATCAACTGATGTATTTCCGACTGATAGTCTATTGCCTTATGAATATTTATTTTATTTTAATTTAAATAGAATTTGCAAAATAACTTAAATTTTAATTTACATGATTACTTGCTCAAACCCCAAATGAAAGTGTTGTCCAGATTCATAGCTACTTATTGTCCTTAGGGTAATTACATATTGGCACTTCCCTTTCTTGCAGAAACATTTGCAGTTCTTTCACATTCCACTGTTCAAACTGATGTGTAGGATTACCACCATGCACCAGCTGCCATTTTATCAAATATACAGCCTTGTGTTGTGCCTGTTTCCGCGATCGTGGTCTAACCAGTTAGCACTTAACTTTAGCACAGTGATCAGTGAGTGAATATGCCGCACCGACTGAGTGGAGGTCTAAGCAGAAAATAAAAAGGGAAACATTATTAAAAATAAGTTCCAAATGTTCTTACACCCCTAACCTTCCCATTTTAGAGCCACTCTTCGGGGAAAAATTCTTGAAACAGGTATAAAATGTGATTTTCCAAAAGAGAATTTCTTACCGCCACGTGAATCCCGTGTGTTTACATTGACATCCGGGACATCAATACGATGTTTGCCCCCTGAGCGATCACGTGATCGCTAAAAAATTCCAAGATGGCGCTATCCGTGAAACGGCTTATTACACGTGGGCTCGATCGATCGACCAGACGAATTTAGTCACATAACTTTGTATGCCTAATTCACTTTTTTCACATGACATCGGGATTAAACCTATGAATACAAATACAGGGGATCTAAGAGAAAGCGTAGATATACAAAAAAAATCAGTAAATACTCACTGTTCTCAACAAATCACGAAGAATTCCGCGGCAAAATTGTGCCGCCTGCAGGAAATCCGTTACATTCCTTCACATGTATGAAATATATAACGGTCGATATGTGATGCGCATGCGCGTTTTCATTGGCTAGTACTCTGAGCCATAGACTTGACAAGTCTTTTAGTGTCGCAGTGAAAATGAATGTCTCTTTATTTAATGTTTATTTTATTATTATACGTGGTATTTTTCGTAGAATTTACGCAAATCAAATTGATAATTATACTAGTAACATCATTTGTATTAAAAACAATAAATACGGACGCTGATTATTGATTAATAAATTAATAGAACGTGCCGCAATTCAAGCAGTGCTTGTGGACTATCACAAGTTTATGAATATTAGCGGGCAATGGTTTAAAATTTCCAACGTTATTTTATTGGGAAAACGAAGGAAACTTAAAGGACTCGGAATAACATGCTACGTCGCCTAACTTTAAAAAAGGGGCGGGTTCTTCACAATTTTAAGATCACTTTTAATGAAAGATTTGAATATCAAATTTGCTAATTCCGCCATGTGTATCGCTCGAAAACATGCATTGCAGCCCACATGGGGCCCATATATAAACTATATGGGCAAATCCTACTTCTTTCCTGCCCAGATAGCCCACATGGGGCCCATATATAACCCATATGGGCAATCCCACTTCTTTCCTGCCCAGATAGCCCACATGGGGCCCATATATAAACTATATGGGCAAATCCCACTTCTTTCCTGCCCAGATAGCCCATATGGGGCCCATATATAAACTATATGGGCAAATCCCACTTCTTCCCTGCCCAGATAGCCCACATGGTACCCAGGTGGGTTTCATGTGGTACACATGGGCCCTAGATAGCCCAGCTAAAACCCAGATGGGGCCCAGATCTTTTGCTACCTGGGTCGTCAATGGAGGCAGGAAACAAATCTGTGTGATATCGTGACGTCAGATATGGGAGCATTTTGTTCACAAGAAAAGGCTCCCATATCTGACGTCACGAAATCACACAAATTCGGTCTAAGCACAAAATGACCAACAATCGGAAGTCAACCGTGAAATTACAACGAAACTGAAATTTGCATTCAATGGTCAAGTACTCCCAAAATTTGAGTACATGGAATCGAGTACGGGCCAAGTACATTTATTTTCGAGTACTTTTTATCGAGTACGGGCCACTACGTTTTATTTCCGAGTACTTTTAATCGAGTACGGGCCGATTAATTTTGTCTGTACTCGACTTGTACTCGAGTACGAGTAGGAGAGTACTCCAACACCACTAGCAAGTATATAGCAACTCCCCTCCCCTTACTTGCATTTCAGAGGTGAGACGTTAAGGTTAATGATCGGTCGAGTTTCACTTATGCAGTGGTCGAGTTGTTGATTCTGTGCCTGTCTAGCCACGATCGCTCTTGTCTCAAGTGTTTATAGAGCTGATGGACAGCAGTGAGTCACAATTTGGCACTCGCGATGCCGTAAAGCAGCGGCCAAATCCGTATCATGAAATGAAGTGAAAGGTAGTATCATACTTTGGTTTTTATCAAAGAAATGCAGATTCATGGTAAAAAATACCAAGACAGATACGGCAGTAACAGTCATCTGTGAAAATTTCAGTCCTATACGGTGCCCATTTTTTGAGAAAACAGTGAAAAACTACCACAGTATTTCTTAAGTCGTTTCTCTTTTATTTTTGATCTTTTAAAAGATCAAAAAGATTTTCGGTCGTTGTTTTACTAATTTCTGCCACAAAAACACCTCAAGTTCAGGCTGAAATATTTTAACGGTATGTTTATACGTAAATCTGTGAAAAGTTCTGTATTGGTTTCTTACCAAAGTATGAAAGCTTCGGGAAGGTTCGAATGATATGCAACTTATTTCAGCAATGTGCGTCCTGGCCGCAGTGCAATAAACTTGAACCAGTCCTCGCTGATTTAATCAATGTCTGAGCTCCGAGGGGTAATGGTGTCATAAACTGTGGGAAAAGGTCAGGTGTATTGAATACGCTACATCATCCTTCATTGTAGAGGGGAGGATATAAGAGATGTGAGATATCTTAATCTGAAAGGGCAGCATATTATGCATTACTAACTATTCTGCCATGGTGCTTATTTCTTTACACTATGCATTAAACATCGCTGCATCATACTTGGCCTAAATTTGGACGAGATATTGCTGCCACGGTCCTTTCTGTTTACGGTTGCTTTATAGAATTGGTCGTGTTGGGAACATATTTCGTTGAAATCGTCTTTAAAAAAAAAAAATAACCTATTAAAAGATTTTTGTGAAAAGTCATAAAATACAGGTTTTGAGAATTACACAACGGGCTTCTTGTGTGCTGTGGTGTGTGTGTAGTGGCATGGCGCGTTGTACTTGAGATCTTGTGATCAATCTATAGTTTGTGTTCAAATCCAGCCTGAGTTTAGTACTGTGATTGTGTCCTTGAGCAAGACGCTTTGCGACATTTGCATGTGAGCGTGAGCGTAAAGGCTGGCTTTGTGCTTGATAAGCCTTCGCGGCCTTTACAGAAGCCCGGTCTGGCTGTATACTCTCCACGGAGTTAAGATTGAAAATAGGCCATTGATCAGGGAGTATAATTATATTAACACTCTCATAGAGACATTATTGTTTGTGGTAATCATGCGTTATTATATACCATGGCTATTATTCTTGATATTCTATATCATTTTCTTATTCTTATTCTATATTCCGATTTCTGGTTGACTTTACCACCGAAATGTTGCAATTACGGACAGGTTTTGTTTAACTGTTGAGGTCCGAAAGATGACAGCGTTTTACCAAAACAATATGCATTAAAGAAACGGATTTTAAGCCGAAAATTGGCAAGGGTTTTCTACTTTAATTTAATGGTGTTTTTTTTTGTGTTTTTACTGCTTGTGTGTCTGCATCACTAGCAGCAGTAGTAGCAAAATCAGCGGCACAATAACTGTAGGCCCAGTAGTAGCCGAAGCTAGTACCGGCAGGAGTCTTCTTCTTTTCGAGTCACTACGCTAGTTACTGAGTCACTAGATAAGTCCACTCCAGTGTTGGATGCATAGCATGGCAGGGGGAGTAAGTGCCATCAGGTCCTCAAGTGTGCATGGCTCTGGCATAAGTGAGCAGACAAGAAGATGTTGCATGGTCTGCTCTCCGCACAGGCAGCTGGTGTCTTCAGTGTCGCTGTACCCCCATTTTGCAAGATTGGTTTTGCAACGGCCAACAGCAGTTCTAAGTCGGTTGAGGCATGACCAGAAAGGCCAAGGTTCACTGGCACCTGGGGGTAGGGCCTCCTTGGGGTTTGTTATGGGGACCATATGAGGTGAATGGGAGAGATGTTTAGCCCACAGAGATGAACACTGTCTTTCAGGGCTGTTGTTCAAGGCCTCTACGGAGTGCATGAAGCTGTGCCTAGATTTCAGTCTCTTTCTCGATGGCTCATAGTTGAAGAGAGGGTGGCGACAGTCAGTTTCCTGTTTCAGCCTTTCCTTCCGAGATGCAACTGCCCTCCGGATGTTAGGGGGGGCTATTCCGCTCAGTAGGTACAGGTCGTCAACCTTTGTAGGCTTCAGGCAGCCAGTAATTGCCCGGCAGGAGGTATTCAAGGCAGTGTCGATCTTGATGGCATGGGCTGATCTACTCCAGACTGGTGATGCATACTCTGCAGCTGAGTAACATAAGGCCAGTGCTGTCGTACGGACTATCTTTGGATCGGCACCCCACTTAGTGTTGGTGAGCTTCTTAAGGATATTATTCCTTGATCCCACTTTTGCCTTGGTCTTCATGGTATGATCCTTGTATGTGAGGGACCTGTCAAGTGTCACCCCTAGGTAAACTGGCTTGGTGGTGTGCTGCAGCCATTTCCCATACCAGCTAATCCGTAATTGGCGGTTTGCTTCCCTGTTCTTGAGATGGAAGGCGCTGATTTGTGTTTTGTCCGGGTTAGCTCTGAGGTGGTTGGTGGCGTAGTAGGGGATAAGCTTTTCCAGGGCATTGGTGAGGGATGTTTCGACTTCCTCATGAGTATCCTTCTGCGATGCGATGCAGAGGTCATCAGCATAGAGAAAGCATCTTGTGTCTGGTTGGATGGGTTGATCGTTTGTGTAGATGTTGAACAACAGAGGGGCGAGCACACTTCCTTGAGGGAGACCGTTCTTCTGTGTCCTCCAGCGGCTCCGTTTACCGCAAAGGTCTACAAAGAATCTACGATTCGAAAGCATGTTATGGACCAGCTCTGTGAGTCTAGCATCCGAGGTCATCTCGTACAGCTTCCTAGTGAGTATTCTGTGGTTAACTGTGTCATATGCTGCAGAGAGATCTACAAAAGCTGCACCTGTGATCTTTTTGTTCTCAAACCCGTCCTCTATGAACTGTGTAAGGTTGAGGAGTTGACCAGTGCATGATCTTCCAGGTCTGAAGCCTGCCTGCTCTGGGATGAGATGGTCGTCTACAAAGCATGCAATGCGGTTCAGGAGGAGGCGTTCATACAACTTGTACATGTGACAGAGTAAGGATATTGGCCTGTAGCTCTTTGGGATTGCCGGATCTTTGCCTGGTTTCAGCAGGGCAATTACTCTTGCTTTCCTCCAGGTCTTTGGGATCTTATTAGAGCTGACACATTCGTTGACCATGTTGAGTAGCCATCTGCGTGCACCTTGTCCAAAGTGTTTGATCTGTTCCACAAGGATGTCATCGAGACCTGCGGCCTTGTTGTTCTTCATTGCCTTCATTGCAGATTCCATGTCACACATCGTGAAGGGTCTTAGGAAACCCGTAGGATCTTGCGTGGGTACATCAGCAAGTTTAGGGAGTTTAGCTCTCAAAGGCGGATGGTTTGGATTGCCCCGGCTATTCAGGAGTAATTGGTGTGCAACCTGGTCCGCGGTGACTTGCGGCTTTGGCTGTGACTTAGTGTAGTCATTTCCCAGGATGCGGATAGTCTTCCATGCTTTCCGGCTACTGTGTGTCATGTCTGTGCTTTCAATGAGTTCTTGCCATTTTTTCCGCCTTTCTTCTGTGATAGAACAGGTCAGCGCTTCTCCAAGCTCAATGGTATCGTCACTGAAAGGGTCATCTTCGAAGTGCTTGGTATAGTCTTCATAAAGCTCCTTGGACTCATTGGTCAGGCCTTGGATATAGTTTGTGCGGCAACCACGTGGGATGTTGTGTCGGGATGATTGTTTGACTGCTTCCACAAAAGCATCGTAATTGCACGGGGATGCGGGGAGATCTTTGATAGCCGCATCTAGGTCGTCGGTGAAGCCTTTCCAGTTAGCCTTCTTGAGGTTGAAACGCCGTCTGAAGGGAACAACACGGGGAGAGATAGCTGCGGAGATCTTGAGACCAATTGGGCGGTGTTGGGTATGGGGAATTGGGTCCAAAACAATCTTCTCACATTGATTGGCAATGCTCCCTGATGCGAAAATCAAGTCTGGGTTATACCCTCTTCTCCACCTTGAGCTATTGAAAGAAGGAGGCAGCTTAGCGTCGTGGATGAGTGACAGTTGGTTGGAATCTGCCCAGCTCTCAACTAGCTCACCGTCTTCGTTAGTTTCAACGTAGCCCCAGATGATGTTATGGCTGTTAAAGTCACCTATGACCACGTTGAGATGGCTACTGATGACGCCAGGGGGGATGTCGAACGTGGAGGAGGGGGGTTTATACACTGAAGAGATAGAGATTCCCTTGGTGTTGATTGTGATAATTTCAATGTCATCCTTGTCGGAAACTGATATCATGTCAGCAGACACTCCATTGCGGATGAAGACTGCACTTCCATACTGGTCGTGTGGCCTCTCAGCGATTAAAGTCATGCCAGGGATGCGGGGGCGTACTCGGGTAGGTCCGCGATGTGTCTCTTGGAGACAAAGGATATCACATCTGCACTTGTTGCATACATCTGCCAGAATATCTTGTTTGGCACCAGATAGTCCTTCGATGTTTGATGATAATATGCTGAGGGCAGGTCCTGATAGGGGCCCATGCATGCGGCCTTGGGCATCATCAGCACTTACTCTAAGGTCTTGTTGAGACATGATGGAGTCTTGGTGAACAAACTAGTAACGTGTAGCGATTAGCGAAGTGTGTTAGAAGGATTCGCAGGAATTGTATTCCTGAAAGGGGTCGCGACGTGAACGCTCCTTCTGTGACCCCCGGCAGGAGTATATACATTGTACAAAATAGTCATTTACAGCAGTAGTATAGCAACAAGAATAGCAGAAGTATAATATTATAATTTTATACATGTAGCTGTAGTAGCAGGGCCTAGCAGCAGTAGCAGAAATAGCAGCAATATCAGCAGTACCTATGAAAACTATAGTCAATAGTAGCACTCGCACTTGTATTGTAATTCACAGTCATAATGGCCTGTATTCGTTGAGTAGAAGTAGAGAAAACGTATTTTACCCATGAGGGAATTAACTGGAATTCAGTCTGAGCCTATATATAGGCCTATACACGCAAGGAACATTGCAAATTGGAAATCACATTGAATACCATTCTATACGTATTTTCACAGAAATAAATAGGTTAATCAAAATTCCATTAACATTCCATAATAATCAAGTTCGGAACATTATTTAAAAACCGAAAAAAAACAACAACACCAAATCAAATCGCAATCACCACTATAATCAGGTGGCAATCATATATTCTTTAATTAAGTATATAATTATTATATCTCTTTTATCATCCACATTATACTTATGCATTTTATTTCGCAATGGCGTCCTTGGGTGAATCAACAGTTGTTGCCATTGCACCGGGGGATATAATACGTCGTAATGTTAAGTGCTCCGTTGAAATGAACAGAGATGCATATACATTAACATATTGGTGATTACGGCTGTTCCAAAAGAAAAAAAATGAATCTGGCGCTCGGGCTATGGTTTGATATATTTCCTACATTACATTGTACAAGGTCGGTGCGTTTCAATTAGGCGCAGCTATTGAGTAAGTGAGGGGTGGAGAGGGGATAGGAAAGGCAATTGTCTCAGTTCCTCAGGGTAAGGTGACCATTGTTGAAGAGATCCGGGGACAGTGATCCGTGTCCTGGGGGATACCGATAGTAATTTTGAAAATTGTTTGAATCCAGATGGTGCCTACATGCAATGGTGGCATTGGACATCTTGTCCAGTTGACATGAGTGGATTACATACTTACATGTCTAATTAGGCGGTTGCCTTTGCATACTTCTCTGAAGAATGTATCTTCTTCAGCACATAAGGTCACCTAACACTTCGTTCAGTTTTTTTATTCAGGACAATATTGGAATTTTCGGGGCATGTCGTCGAATCGGGGACATTTTCGGGGACAATTTTTCATCGGGGACGGCACTGTCAAATCGGGGACCGTCCCGGAAATACGGGGACGTCTGGTCACATTCCATTTGGTATTCATGGTCAGCAAACAACAGCCAAAGAACAACCACAAGCGATACACAACACATGGAAATGTTTTGTTAACCCTGTTTTTATTAAGACATGCAGAAATGTCATGCTTACTAATTTTTGGCTAAGCATGCAGCGCCGTGAAATTGGTCCCAATGGTCAATTTCATAGAGCTGCTAAGCACAAAAAATTGCTCAGCACAAAAATAGCTTGCCCAATAAAACAAACCACCATTGAAAATTCTATTAAATTTTTGATATTCTTAGTCCGCCAAAAACAGCCAAAGAACAACCACAAGTGATACACAACACATGGAAATTTGGCTGCCCTGCTTTTATCAAGTCAGAAATGTCATTCTTAGCAATTTTTTGGCTAAGCATGCAACGCCGTGAAATTGGTCCCAGTGGTCAATTTCATAGACCTGCTAAGCACAAAAAATTGCTTAGCACAAAAATAGCTTGCCCAATAAACCAAACCACTATTGGAAATTCCATTAATTTTTTGATATTCATAGTCTGCCAAAAACAGCCAAAGAACAACCACAAGTGATACACAACACATGGAAATTTGGCTGCCCTGCTTTTATCAAGTCAGAAATGTCATTCTTAGCAATTTTTTGGCTAAGCATGCAACGCCGTGAAATTGGTCCCAGTGGTCAATTTCATAGACCTGCTAAGCACAAAAAATTGCTTAGCACAAAAATAGCTTGCCCAATAAACCAAACCACTATTGGAAATTCCATTAATTTTTTGATATTCATAGTCTGCCAAAAACAGCCAAAGAACAACCACGAGCGATACACAACACATTTGGCTGCCCAGCTATTTAGTCAGAAATGTCATTCTTAGCAATTTCTTTGGCTAAGCATGCAAGTGCAACGCCGTGAAATTGGCCCCAGGTCTATCAATAAAGCGAGGCAACATTGGCATCTATATTTCACCCATGCTATTGATTCACCTTGCCTATACGGTGTGCATGTTTAAGCAGGGGAACCAGCGGCTTGAGGAGTACCATGTGGAATCGATCTTCCTATTTTGAGGAAGCCAGTCCGTTGAATAGATGGGGCACTGGTGAACGTGCGTGACCCATGCATGGCAAAGCCGTTTTTTGGCTGTGGCTATTGTATGAAAAGGCCAAGTATGAAATAGTCAGTTAAAGGTAATATCATACTTTGGTTTTTGTCAAAGAAATACAGATTCATTGGCAAGAATGTCAAGGAAGATACAGTCAGAGTTATTTGTGAAAATTTCAATCCCATACGGTGCCCACATTTTGACTGGAAAACAGTGAAAGACAGCCTCAGTATGTCTAAGTCTTTTCGCTTTTATTTTTGATCTTTAAAATATCAAAAATAATTTTGGTCACTGGTTTTACTATTTTCTGGATAATACTGCATTTGGGCAGAACATTTTAACGGTAGGCCTATGTTTCTATCATCACCATCTTAATACCCTGCAAGTTTTAGGTAAATCTGTAAAGATATCTGTTTCGGTATGCTACCAAAGTAAGATACTCCCTTTAATTCTAATCAAATATCTTAGTGATTGTAATCCATTATAATTTATACAATAATAATACATTGTATGAAGGAAACTGCTGCAAACGTACAGCCTCGATCATGAATTATCATTAGATACAATATAAACTTGGCATCAAACCTGAGTAGGCTGCAAACTGCTCATCAGCCAAATGAAAATGTTTGGAGTTAATACGAGGGCCTGACGCGTTTCGATCCTAGCAGGATATTTCTTAAAGGCTAAAAATAAAAGCCACACATACACTTTTATCCTGCTAGGATCGAAACGCGTCAGCCCCTCACAACTCCAAGCATTTGGCATCAAGGTTGAAATTATGACGCGGCACAGCAACGATAACGTTAAAAGACTGATTCAAGTCTATGTACTAGTTTTGCATGGAATCCATAACCTTCCACGTGTATGCATCATACGTGTGCTCTTGGACCCTGATACAGAGCGCGCCATGAAAAAAAAATGCTTGGCGGGATGCTAATGAAACGCTCGTCTGGCATGCGCTTCGCTTGAGATTTGTTGTATTACAAACGATGCCTACAGAAGAGCAGTGTCGTTGACGCTTCACGGTACACAGTTCATTTAATAGGTCTTTGATACACAGAGTATTCTGGTCGAATAATACCTGAATATTGGCACATTTGCTTTCTTCATTATGGCTACCACGATCTATTTAATATAGTCTGAGCGTGGAGATGAATGCAGACATGCTCTGTGTCATTGAGGAAATTTTTCACAATTCAGCTTAGAAATCCACCATGCAGTAAAAGGTAAGAACATGGATTATCTTTCTCGTTCCGTTGCTGATAAAGATGTAGCTATAACATTTTGGTTTTCTCACCGTTTAAATGAAGTGATTTACCATGGAAACGAGTGGCTTGAATAACACTGCCGGCTCATATTCTGTATAGAAGATTGAGAAACGTGTAAATGGATCCGATTACCGTGAATAGGGAAAATGTGTATGTTGTCTGTTGATATTATTAGATTTACTGCAACAGATTATGCCTATGGTAATATACATTGAGGCTTGGGTTGGAGGCTAACAATGTAACATTGTACGTGCATAAGGATCGGCATGATATTGTATGGATTGAAATAGAATTATACGATTGCTATTTAGTGAAACAGAAATAATATTGTTATGTTACTATATACACCTTGGACAAAATATTAGGGCCTAGAATAGCAGATATTTCAGTAGGACGTGTATTCTATCTTGTGATTGTTAAAAAATCCAAACAATCCTTTCTCTTTTACGGTTCCCAAATCAAATACCTCAAGATATTCCTCGAAGTTTTTTTCCCACGCCCTTCCTCACTCTGGAATTCTCTACCCTCATATCTTGTTTTCCTACAGGATATAACCTCTCTCAATTCAAACGTAATGTTGCAAACAGATCTTCCTATATTGCTCTGTTTTCCTCTCTCCTTTAATTTAGCCCACACCTTTGAGTGGCCCTTTCAGGCCTTGTGTTGGGCAATATTTGTAAAAACAATTAACAAAAAACAACAGACAAACAAACAAAGGAAACAACCACCCAACAAAGCACAAAATGGCGTGTAATAAATTAATTAAGTAATTAATATAATATCTATTATATATTCATAATCCGAGAGTCGGGTGTTAGGAACACTCCTGCACTGTATCCTGCACAAAATGTACTCATTTAAACCCCTTTTCCTGTTACTTTACTCTTTTAAAGGTAGTACCATAGTACTTTGGATTTTGTCAAAGAATTTCTTGATAAATACACCCTTTCAGGCGGCAATATTTTAACGGTGGATTTCTACCACCACCATCTTCATACTTTGGTAAAACACCAAACAGAAATGTTCACAGATTTACGTATAACTTTCAGGGTATGAAGATAATGCTATAGAAACCTACCGTTAATTTTTTTCCGCCTGAAATGGTGTATTTATCCAGAAATTAGTAAAACAACGACCGAATTCTTTTAAAAGATAAAAACACAAAAGAGAAAAGACTTACAAAATACTATGGCTGTTTTTCACTGTTTTCTCAAAAAGTGGGCACCGTATGGGACTGACATTTTCAGTATCTGTCTTGATTGAAATTTTTGCCCATGAATCTGTATTTCTTTGATAAAAACCAAAGTATGATTATATATCCCGATTTCTCTAGACACAGATTTTGCATCCCAAAGGACAAAATTATCAAAATACAATTATTTGTATATTAAGAAATATTTAAATACTATAGGGATGAGGCATAAACAATGTCACTCTCATACCTATGTCAACACTGAACGGTCTGTTTATACTACTTTCCTTATCCCAAAAGAAAGATTTATTCTTTCGAGATTGTGTGACAAGAGCTATATGTAACTTTAGCCTATACGTGCACCCTGTGAATACTCCCCCTGGCAATATTGGGGTTTGAAAATCGAAAAGGGTTTTGATTTCGGCGCCCTGGCCTGCGCAGTGGTGTAGAATGCTGCAGCTTTAAGACGGGGTCCTCGAAAGGGGTTTGTTCACCTGTGTGGGAAATTGGAACTGGTGTATAGGCCTAGATCTTATTCTGCGAAATATTCATGGTCGATAGGAGGTAGGGACATGCAACACTGGTTTGCACGGTGCTTAAAGGTAATATCATACTTTGGTTTTTGTCAAAGAAATGATTCAAGATAACAAATATTAAGAAAGATACAGTAACAGTCGTCTGAGGAATGTTCAGTTCCATACAGTGGCAACTTTTTGAGAAAACAGTGAAAAACGTCGACAGTATTTCTTAAAGATAGTGTTGCGTTTTTTTTCTGGAACACCTTGTATGACAATCTATGTCTGAGCATCATGAATCATTGTATGTTTAGCTCAACATGAATCACTAATGCGAGAGATATTAAGTTGCCAGGGATAGCATCTTCTTTTGCAGCTGTCGATGTCGAAGTCGGTATGCTATACCAAAGTATGATACTACCTTTTAAAGGTAGTCTCATACTTTGGTTTTTATCAAAGAAATACAGATTCATGGGCAAAAATATCAAGACAGATACAGTAACAGCCATCTGTGAAAATTTCAGCCACATACGGTGCTCACTTTTTTAGAAAACGGTGAAAAACAGCCACAGCATTTCTTAAGTCTTTTCTCTTTTATTTTTGATCTTTTAAAAGATCAAAAAGATTTTCGGTCGTTGTTTTGGTGGATAAATACACCATTTCAGGCAGAAATGTTTTAATTTTAATTGGTATGTTTCTACCACCACCATCTTCAATACCTGGAAGTTATAGGTAAATCTGTGAACATTTCTGTTTTGGTTTCTTACCAAAGTATGATACTACCTTTAAGTATCTCCCCGTTTGATAGCATTCTAGATCTCTCCTTTAATTCACCGTCTGGATTTTCAAGTCCACGCCCGTCTGTTCAGTGTGCGGTGTCTGGCCAGTAAATCTTGCGAGAAAGATTTGATCAAAGGATCGGTTGTATCTCTTCATTTCCCCCCGATGTTCTGAATATAATGAATGAAAATAATGAAATATGATACTGTTTATGAGCAATCCGTCTCTTGTTTTCACGAGCGATGGAAAATATCTGGATTAGTATTAGTAGTATATAATGTCTGATTTACTATGACAACTATGACGAATATGACGAATAAGTAATTTATAACCAATTTATTAGCTGGACGGTCCCAACCTGTTAACCTTGGTTTTGATGTGAATAATTCATTAGAACAAAATAACTGGTTTGAAACGGAACCTGGACTATTGTGAATCTCTTATTCTACCTGTACCATCAGGGGCTGCTTAGCACCAGGCGCGGTTCTACGGGGGGGCCAGGGGGGGGGGGCTGTAGCCCCCCAAAATTTTGTCTAGCCCCCCAAAAAAATGCAAGTGAAAAAAAAAACATTCTTGAAAATACTGGATTTTTTCATTTATTAAGCGCCAATTACATAAAAAACGCGTTGTGTGGGCTATAATGTGCATGTTTTTCGACCCCTAATAAGACATAGCAGAAGCGAGTGTTAGAAGAACCCAAAACATTGGGTCTTCTAGCCCCCCCAAAAAATAATGGCTCTTCTAGCCCCCCCAAAATTTTGGCTCTAGAACCGCGCCTGCTTAGCACAAAAAAAATGCTAAGCATGACAACTCTGCCTTTATAAAACAGGATTAACAACCAAATTTCCATGTGTTGTGTATCACTTGCAAATTGTTCTTTGGCTTATGTTCGCCGACCATGAATATCAAATCGAATGTTTAATGGTGGTTTGTTTTATTGGGCAAGCCATTTTTGTGCTAAGCAATTTCTTTTTGTGCTAAGCATCTCTATGAGATTTGTCCCTGAGCGTGCCAGCCATGATGTGGCCCTCCCTGTTAATTCATGTCTATGTGACGGTATAGAAACCTAGCAACCTGTCGTTCAGTACATGGCTGGGAACTAAATTACTCCACTCCATTTAAGATACATCTGAGACAGGTTGTAAACTTCTTTCGACTTTTCAGGGGTCTCTTCTTTATATGGATGGAACCGTCCTGCTCAGATTTATGTGCTTAACCTTGATAAATAGGAATGTTTACATATCGTCAGATTTTCTCTTACTTATTGCTTAAATGGGAGATACAATTTGGACTATTGGAATATTTCGAAGAACACTTCCCATCCATTATACAGAATATGCTTATGAAAGTATCCGTAAATATTTCCCGTTGCCTGGACATATTTGGTAATTTTTTACTCTTTATAATTATCAAAATAACACACACAGAAAAAAAAATTAATTGATTTCAGGCGCAGTGTTTAAATGTAGTATTATATCATACTTTGGTAAGACACCGAAACAGAAATGTTCACAGATTTACGTATAACCTACAGGGTATGAACATGGTGGTGGTATAGAAACAGACCGTTAAAATGTTTCCGCCTGAAATGCTTTATTTATCAAGAAAGTAGTAAAACAACGACCGAAAATCTGTTTGATCTTTTAATAGATCAAAAGATCTAAATACTGTGGCCGTTTTTCACTGTTTTCTCAAAAAGGGGGGTACCCTTACGGGACTGAAATTTTCACAGATGACTGTTACTGTATCTTCCTTGATATTTCTGCCCATGATTTTGTATTTCTTTGACAAAAACCAAAGTATGATACTACCTTTAAACATTAGTGTAGGTACCCTTCTTCATATCCCATTGAGAACTTATCCTTCTGATCCTTAAAGTTAATATCATGCTTTGGTTTTTGTCAAAGAAATGCAGATTCATTGGCAAAAATATCAACTTAAGGAAGATACAGTAACAGTCATCTGTGAGATTTTCAGTCCCATATGGTGCCAAATGTTTATACCGGTATTTTTTTTACCATTAAACGATCGAAATTGTTTTGGTAATTGGTTTTACTCTTTTTTTTTTTTTTATATATATAAACACGGCATTTCAAACAGAAAAATAAACTCCGCCATGTTTCTACCATCATTATCTTTATAACCTGTAAGTCATAGGTAAATCTGTGAAGATTTTTGTTTCGGTATGCCACCAAAGTATGATAGTACCTTAAATATCGTGTTCTAATGTAAAAACATAGTATAATAAATATTATAATATATACTCTAGTTTGCCAGCACGGTAGACAGTCCTTAATTGTGTGTTAACGAATGTAACAACACGGTATAATGCTAATTAGTTTGTACTCTTTCGGCCAGCGCTATCATCAACAGCGTGCTATTCATTATTTTAACCATGCGGTTTTTATTATGCGTGTTATTATATGCTTCAGTGATTCCACTATTGTATTTACTCTTTCAGCTAATGACGTCGTACATCATCTATTTATGTGTATGATAGTTTTTTATAATTTGTCCATGTGTTTTTATCACTACCCGTTTTTTTTTGACCAAAAAGGCTTTGCAAAATGCCAAAGATAATCTTGTGTTGCACACATCGTGTAAAGAGGAAAATGCACAATTCAAATTGGTATAATGTTCTGATATTAGTTGTTTAAAATTATTATACTTATGTCAGGCCACACTCTGTACACGTGCTTCATTGCAGCTGTGTACTGTGTATAGTACTTAGTAGACGGAAACTTTTAGTTCTCATAAGAAAACAATGTCCTGGAGACTCTTTACGTGTAAGCCGATCAAAAGCTATTGTCATTTCTGTAGCGTAATAGCCTACATTCTTGGTCATTTTGTTAACCTATAATTATAATTACATCTTTAATCTAAGTAGGTTTTGAAGCTTTGCATGGTGGAAGAACGTAAAAAAATGAGTTAGACTTTTCTCACCGGTTCTTTTTCAGAACCTCACATAGGCCTACATAAAATATATTTTACATCTTGTCTCCGCAAGCACACTTTGGTATCATTAATCTAACCAGAGGGAATTTCATTGACTAGTGAACAAATAATGGACTGTTGCAATTGGATAGTTTCAACCTTCACAGAATTGTGTATAGGGAAAGATATAAACTACACAATTTCTGATGAAATACATACAATAATGTGCTGCGAATGTTTAAGTCTGGGGCCATGTCGCCGTCGGCTAGACGATATGTATTAAATTAATTCAGTGAACCGTTAACTTGGGTTTGGATGAGGCCGGTGAACCTCCAGCCCAGTATTGACACTTGGCTCTGTTATGTTGAGAATGCAGCGCGTCTAACCATTGACCCAACTATTTGCCTTCAACTCCAATTGACTGTACTACAATTAGCAAAGCAATACATGAACATCATACCCTGTATATTAAAGGTAGTACCATACTTTGGTTTTTATCAAAGAAATACAGATTTATGGGCAAAAAATCAAGGACGATACAGTAATAGTCAACTGTGAAAATTTGTGTCCCATACGGTGCCCACTTTTTGAGAAAACAGTGAAAAACGGCCACAGTATTTCGTAAGTCTTTTTAATCTTTGATCTTTGATCTTTTAAAAGATTAAAAAAAGATTTTCGGTCGTTGTTTTACTAATTTCTAGATAAATACAGCATTTCAGGCTGAAAAATTTGAACGGTATGTTTCTACCACCACCATCTTCATACCCTGTAAGTTATACGTAAATCTGTGAACATTTCTGTTTTGGTTTCTTACCCAAGTATGATTATACTACCTTTAACGTATAATTTATTCTAATCACTTGGGCACGCGGCTGCCCTATCGATGTGCAATGTTGACACCATTTTCACAAAAGACATTGATTTCAATGTCCCAGGGGGTGATTGCTCCAGGTGTTCGGCGTTTGCCTTTTGACCACGTAACAATAAAAGGGACACATTTTGCTAGACAGATTGATGTTGTGTCTGGGTTGGACAAAAGCGGTTGTCTGGCCTGTCAGTCAAGTTGAAGACGAACAATGAGACGTCTGGGGAACGTGCGGAACTGCTGTTGATTTCTGTAACACCTTGGGACAATATTTTCTGCCCGGGTTTATAGGAGAGTCTTGGAGAAGATATAGGAGGCTTGGTAATAGAGTTAGTTCAAGGTGAATGACCATGTGAGTGGCAGACATCTCGCGGAATACATACAGCTGAACCCCGGTGTCTATGTTTAGGCTGTTTGACATAATTATAAATGGCTGAAACGGCAGGGACATAACGGCATATTCAACAGACTTGACGATGTCACGTTAAAGGTAATATCATACTTTGGTTGTTGTCAAAGAAATGCAGATTCATTGGCAAAAATATCAAGGAAGATACAGTGACAGTGATCTGTAAAATTTTCATTCTCATTATACGGTGGTCACTTTTTGAAAATACAAGTAGCACTATACTGACTAACTAGTTTAAAAAGAGCATTAGCTTTCGTAGCAACAACTACTTCATCAGATGCAATGAAGTGCAACACGCCCTCAGTATTTCTTAAGTTTTTTTTACCGTTAGTTTTTATCTTTAAAATATCAAATTATTTTCTGTCATTGGTTTGACTCTTTTTTTTTTGGATAAAAAATGCAGCATTTCAGGAAGAGAAATGTTAATTAAAGGTATGTTTCTACTATCGCCATCTTTATACCCTGTACGTTACAGGTAAATCTGTGAAGAGTTCTGCTTTCAGTGTGCTACCAAAGTACGATAGTACATTTAACTTTGCTCGTTGCTAAGATATTCACACTTTGTCTTGTATGTGAAAAAATACATTCTTCCCAATTGCTTATTTTAAAAATACAGATACAGGTAAAATGCTGCAATCTACGAACTTAACATGGGAAAATGACCCAAGAGCTAGTGGAGCTATAGACGATCACCTGATCGTTCTAGTAGATTTTGTCTTAACGAATCGCCATTTGAGAAAGGCCACATCAAACCCCTTTTATATTGTTTTAAAACTGATTTGATTAAGATAATGTTCAAAAGTAGCTTAAAATAAGGATGCCAGAAACCGGCAACTGAAAAAACGACCCATCAAATCAATATGACTTTTAAAACAGGGCTGGGCGTTGTCGTTTTGATCAATACTCAAAATGTTGTATACCCCGGAACTATTCCAGCAAAAACATATTTTAGTTTTAATACAAATGGCGTCTAGGCCTATATGATCAATGTAATACAATTTCAGATTGTTGGAGATATTATTATGAGGTTATTATTATTTTTATTTGCATTTGCATTGTCCAATGCTTCTATTATATTGTTCCCATAAAATATAATTTACTACATGTCTATATTATGTATAATGATAACCGAGGATGGGACCTTAGGGAGACTTTCCCATAGGGTCGTGCACAAACTTTACTTTATACCTATTTCTAAACATCCTCCAAACCAATGAATTTGAAATTTACATAATGTTCATATCGAGAGAATCCTCTGTCTACTATTAAAATATGAACATGCAAAATATGTTTTTAAAGGGTAGCTGGTACCTTTTGGAGACATTGAAAAGTCTCTCTAAGTCCCAATGTCTCTCTAATGTCCACTTTTAGACGCTTATCTGTCTCCCTAATACCCCATTTATAATCATAATCGTTATTGTTGTTATGATCTATTTCTGGTAATGAAACCAAGGATTACTCAACAGCGCTCTAGGAACTGTAGCTCGAAAGCCTGATGAAACTTTTAATGGAAAGATGATGAGAAGAATTAAGTACAGATTCAGAGGTGGGAGAAAAACCCAAGAGTAATATTCTAGGTAAAACCCACAGAATCAGGCAGGGAGTGAAAGCCCAATCCACTTGTGGACCGAGCCGGACTTGAACCCGGTCCGCAGAGGTGAAAGGCGAAGAAAGAACCATTTTCCCAACCTGACTCCCGTTAGGTTCACATTAATACCGCCAATTAGCTGTCGGAGTTTTTCCGTCGATGATGTTTTGATAATTTTCCGGATTATTCAGTTGATTCATCCAGGCCTAAACTTAATTACTCCCGTGGGGTTTTGTAATAATTCGATGCAAGATGCAACAATGATGAATTAATTATTATAATGGTTGGACATTTGTAAAACAGTGGGTTTAAAGTGCTTGTGATGATAGATTCTGGGTTTGTTAAGATAGCCATTAAAACTGACAGAGTGGCCTAAGTGGTCCACACGTTGAGAGAAATGCATCCTCACACATTTTGTTACCTCGTGGAAATTTCCACGACTATAAGACACACGAGCAACATGAGGTATAGGCTATGCACTATGCACTGGGATGTCTACAGGCGAGACTGTCATAGATGATAATTCATACCTGAGCAAACACACATTGACTGGCTTCAAGTTGCGTCGCCATCGCCATTTGCATCGCCGAGTAAGGTCTAGACTGGTTTTCTTGCACGTGGTAAAAGTGAGGCCAGGGGCCAATTTCATAGAGCTGATTAGCACAACAATTCGCTAAGCATGATATTTCTGTCTTAGTAAAAATAGGATTAACAACCAATATTTCCGTGTGTTGTGTATCACTTGCAATTGTTATTTGGCTGTTGTTCGCTGACCATGAATATCAAATGGAATTTTTAATGGTGGTTTGTTCTAGTGGGCAAGCTATTTTTGTGCTAAGCATTTTTTTTTTGCTAAGCAGCTCTATGTTATTGGCCCCTGGATACAGGATTGCCCATGTTAAAAAAAAATTGAAAATTAACAGTAGCAACAACAGCAGAAGCACGCGCAAAAGAAAGAAATACACGAAAGATTAAACAGACTATAGTGCGAACAAAATGAGAAATGCATTTGCAAAATTGTATAAATTGATACTTTTCTTGCGACATGATTGAAATATGATTTTTTTGGGTAATCGAGGTTCACACAGATTGGTGACAGAAAAGGATGGGTAAACCTTAAGATAAAGTACATGTCCGTTGGTTTCACTAAAAGCTGGTAACATGCCTATTATATAATTATCTTGTACAGATATGGTAAGGTGACCATATTTTGTTGAGATGATCCGGGGACAGCGATCCGTGTCCTGGGGGAGGGGTATAATTTTGAAGAAAAAATTGTGCTTATATGCAAAATGGTGGCATCTATGGACATCTTGTCCAGTTGACATGAGTGGGTTACTTACATGTCTTAGGCGGCTGTCTTCGCATACTTCTCTGAAGAATAGATCTTCTTCAGCACAGCATTTTTGTTCATTTTTTTTTATTTAGGACAATTACAATTTCCGGGAGCATTTCGTCGAATCGGGGACATTTTCGGGGAATATTTTTCACCGGGGACGGCACTGTAAAATCGGGGACTGTCCCCGGAAATCAGGGACGTCCGGTCACCTTAAGCTATGGAACTGAACTCTACCCCCCAGTAACCCTAAGCTTGACCCTAACCCTAACCCGTCCAAGTGCACGTTGTGGTATTTTTATCTTTTGTCTGTTATTTTGTGGCCTTGTCATTCTGAAATATGAATTATTCAGTAGCAATATCTTTGGGTTATAATATTTTAATGTCTGCCAATAAAAATCCATATTTTACAAAAGGAAACTTCAACCAGGTTGGAGCAACTGAATAAAATTGAAAATGGTCTTATCTGAATTGTATATTAGGAGACATTTTAGCGTCTAAAAGTGAAGATTTGGAAGACATCTGCAAAATAGGGAGACTTTTCGGAGTCTCCCTATTATACCAGCTTTTAGATACATATTTTTGCCGTCCATATTTTAATATAACACAAAGAATGCGCTCAAAATGAACATATGTCGATTTCAAGTTCATTGGTTTCGAGGATGTTTAGAAATAGGTAAGTTAAGTTTGTGCACGACCCAATGGGAAAGTCTCCCTATAATGACCCATTCCGGTAATTATAATAATCCAGACTGTACAAAATGCATATCGACAAGCCAAGCGCGTTCTCTTATGGTATTATTTGTCTTCGTTTATTTGATGAACAGGGACTCTTATACCACTGTTTACCTTGGTCTGATACGCGGTGGAAGCTCCACGCTCCATGTGGTAAAACGGTCTTACACCAGACTCCCTCAATATGCGCACCGCCCATGCATGCAACCGCCTTGACCTTGGTGTCAGGAATAATATACCCGCGGTTGGTTGACACTCTTGGATCGCCCGTCTTGTGGCGTATTACATCAACGTCATCCTAATAATAATAATAATTGCAGCAATTTGATCTGGTGCGGGGAACCGTGTATTTTGCGTTGAATGTTTAACGCCTTCTCGGGTAAAGGCGCCTTCCCATCATTAAAGGCACCTTTCCATATGCGCGTTTTTTTCATCCGCTGCGTATTATACTTTGATCATTATTAAAAAAGTAAGCGACCCTTTCCATAACTTGTGTTTCCGTTTGAAAGGGCCGGCCGCTTGCGTCTTTATATAAGGCACATTCACTCACGCCAAAAAGGCGCGATTATTTGGGTCGCGATTCAAATCGCGACGGAAATAGTCGCGCTTATTTTCTGTGTCGAGACTGTGGACACAAAATAAAGCCCGCTTCAAATCGCAATTTTTTTGCGAGGCGTGGCGGCGACGCACATGCAACGTATAGCAGCGGATAAAAAAAACCCGCATGAAAAATTATTATGGAAAGGCGCCTTAATGCTCTTAATATATTTGCAAGCATGCGACGTTGTAGGTAAAAATACACCAAGCAGCTTGATTGCTTTATGCAAAGCTCAAACTGTATCAGTCCAGTTCAGTTCATTCTCCACAAACCAAGATTCCAGTCGACCTACTTCGAATCTGACTGTGTGAAACAGGCTCTGCTATTCGTGTACGCACCTAACTAAACTAAGCGACTTCAAATATTTTCTTGGTGGTTTGGTCCAGATAGTTGGGAAGAGACTGCGTGGTGACAGTATCCGTGGCGTTTGCAACACGCTCTACCGGTGTGTCCAACCATAGAGTAAGGAAGACACGGTCCAACCTTACATGAATGTGTTAATGGCACGACTTTAAAGGGTGGTCACAATGGGTGTTTTTGCTAATAATTATATTGATGGAATAAAGTCTTTAAAACGTAGTTGTGTGGCTGTCGTAGTTCTTTAGCCTCCCTCTTGTTGATGTTAAAATCATTTTATTAACTGGGAGGGAGGAACGTGGTGACGTCATCTCGGGAACCCGGTAGCTGGTTCACAAGCCGCATCAAGTAATGCTGAGCTGGTTCCCGCGTCACTGACCAAATTCGAAATCCCTTTATACTAGGGGGTGGGGCGTGGACACAAAATGGTAATGGGGTGCGGATTATTTGGAGAAAACAAAATACCAGATAAGGGGGAAAAACAAACTTTAATCAAATTTAATATATATTTTTAAAAGATAATTTAATTATTCCAGTGGATTTCATTAATATAATTGCAGCCACCCTAGGGCGTGCACTATAGGGGTATCTATTACCTATTATGCATTATATTATTAACCTATTATGTTATTTTTTACCTGGTGTATCCGCAAGTTGTGTTTGAATATGACGATTTTCATAATGAGCTAATTTAATCGTGATGTCATCAAGATTACACGTAGTTTAATTAACGGTGTAGGGTGTTCAGGATGTCGCAGGTTTTAATCCCACTCCAGTAAATTTCCATTTGTTCACCTTTCAATGACTTAAAAATTCAGTCAGTTTCCCCTGTGGTTATTTGATGATTAATCAATAATGATTTTTAAGTATGAAAATAAATAACATGAATTCGTTGTAGTAATTAAGGGTTTTAAATAGCATGATTACACCACACAAAAACCGCTGTTTAGCATAGGCCTATTCGTTTCACTGGTAAATTTGATTATTTATGATAGATTTGCTTGCCTATCGATTTCCATGTATTTTAGTTTTCTTTAACCTTAACCGACCTGTTAAGGTAATTGTAAAAAAAAAAAATGATAATAATAAATTATAGAAAAATAAGTCATACTAACCTCTTTTCCCCCGTTTTTCAATTTACAAAGGACATGTGTTATTATCCCATTGGAAGTTGCTGGTACAACAATAATTATATCGAGATGCAGACTACCCGTATGTTAGATACGCGTACACACGTTGCTGAAACTGGCCTGTATCGTGCATGAGCTTATTCCAAGTCCAACTGCTAGAACAAAATGAACAATATGGTCCTCGGTTTTGAAAAGGTTCCCAGTATATGAAATAGTTTTTTGTTTTAATAAAAACCAGTGGATCCGTTGGCCAAAAAGCAAAGGTGCAAATAGAAGGGGGCAATAGGAGTTCAACGACACGGATAATTTTTTTTTTTTCACATTTGCGTGTACAAAATATTTGCGTGTATTTGGGAAGGGGTGTGCTTTATTATGTTCATGAAATACAGACACTCAATACCCAGAAACTAACAGTTTTTAATTACTTATTCTCCATAAAAAACCAACAGGGAAACTTGACTGGATTTTTAAGCTATTGAAAGGTGAGCAAAGAAAAATTGACTGGAGCGGGATTCGAACCAGGGACCTCCTGAAATACAGTCGCTCTACCAACTGAACTATCCAGCCCTAAGTTGGTGGTGTCCAAAAGAGTCGATTATCGTTGGTCGTTTGGCAGTCGATAACATTCATCCATTCTTTTTTTGATTTTTGCCATTCAGGTGAGTGAAACCAGCTTTGTCGGAGTCGTGTGGATATGAGCAGGTTTCTCTGTAAATCAACCGCATCGTAGCAACTTGAGTGGTATTAACAATGACGTCATACGTGGCCTCACCAGGACCAACAATGGAAGACGAACTCGAAGTCGGTAAGTGATCGCATTTTTGTTTGGTTGATGTCCGTGTATGTTACAATACTGCAATGCAAAATGAGCGTGTTTCTACAGGGCGATCGCTATTTTATCGTGTGTAGTGCCGATGGAGTTGCATGATGTTATCGCCAAAACCTGCTCGGAGTATAGGTTGTCGATATCGATGAAAAGGCGATAGCGATGCCGATTAAAAGGCGATGGTGTTGATTTCTACAGAATCATGAATATTCAATTATTTTGGTCGGGAAATAGATAATATGCAAATTAGGCTTGCCCTTCACCGACGTGGATGAGCACTGCATACTCAGTGCTTGTGAGTGCACGTGAACAAATTCACGTGCTGGCTCACTGATGGGATTCGAACCCACGACCTCCTGTCTACTAGTGCAGATGCCATACCACTAGGCCACCGAGCTAGGTACAGAAATGAAATGCCGTATTTCAACGTTATTTAGCAGTAATTTGGCATTGATACAGTGACTCTCCTCACGTACGGCTTCGTAGAGTCAGGATGTTTCTAACACATACAGTGACAGCACACACACTGTATGAAGACCGAAGTTGCTGCTGGAGAAAGTGGGCCTTCACGAAACCAGGATTGAGGCTAGGCTTGGAAAGTACTTCGCTTCCGCCATTTTGAGGCCCAGAAAACGAAATGAAGGGATCGCGCCACATGACGAAGCCTAAGAAAGGCTCCAGCTTCGCCATGTGCCCAAAGCCCTTTCATAATTAGGACACACAATGGCGGTAGCAAAACTCATCCAAAGCCTAGCCTCAAGCCTCATTTCGTAAAGGCCTTATGCTTCGTTAGTTTGCACTTTATTACTTCGATTACCAGCAACCTTGGAAGCTTCACCTGTTGATTAATTTATGAAGGATAGAAAGAATTACTCGTATAGAAACTGAAGGTCAATGTCAGCATCATGTGGTATAGGTGACAAACGCCAATCATTCGGTTGTGCTCATCGATTGATTTTGTCATGTCTTCATTAAAGGTAGTATCATACTTTGGGTTTTGTCAAAGAAGTACAGATTCATGGGCACAAATATCAAGGAAGATACAGTCACAGTCATTTGAGAACATTTCAGTCCCATACGGTGCCCACTTTTTGAGAAAATCGTGAAAACCGGCCACAGTACTTCTTAAGTATTTTCTCTTTTATTTTTGATCTTTTAAAAGATCAAAAAGATTTTCGGTCGTTGTTTTACTAATTTCTGGATAAATACACAATTTTATGCGGAAAAGTTGTAATGGTAAATTTGTATTATATCCTGACCTAAAAATGAAATTAAAATGCACCAGTGTTAGGTATAGGTTATACTACAAGATAAAACAAAACGCAAACGTACTAATATCCATACAAAAGCAAATTGATAGGTTGTGCCACGCGGTCTCACCCTAACCCATCTACATTTACATTTATTTTATTTTTCGGGATGAACATAACACGGAAAACAATAACAAAATGTTTACAAAAGCAAGGAACAGAAGAATACACAAGACATACAAAGAAAAGAAATTACAGTATTTAACCAGCTCCCGCTGGATTACCCAAAAGAAACATAGTTTCTGTCGATGGGCTCTCCAACTGGTTAAACGGGAAACCATAAGAACAGTAATAAATATTACATTGTTGGATAGAATCCCGGCCCTAAGGACGAAGAAGAGGTGTATGATAAGATGAAGACATAGTCATATGAGGGGTTTCAACCATTTTATCACTGATATACATCAATGACGTTCACTGTTCCAATTATACATGTTTTGTGCCATTTGAAGATCGTGTTTAAAACCTCTTTCACAAAAAGGCACCGCCGCTCACAATCAATCTGGTAATATCGTCACATACTAATATAAGCAGACACGCGGCTTGCTTCGTATCAAAAGAAGAATGGCAAAACATTATGGACGAAAAGAAAAAAAAACCGACTCAAATTAGATGTCTGTAATGACTCATCCCTTCGCTCAGCTACTGCTCGCATCACATTGATGATAAAATGTAAGCATAACATTAGAAACATGACTCTACAAACAGGCAGACATGCAGTATAATCCTGAAAGCCAATGACGTCTGAATATCAAACTATAAGAATCAAAATTAAAGGCACATGCACACGATCGATATCAAAGATGATGATGTTGTTTTATGTGGATTTATTTTATCCAAAAGTGACATATAGTGTTAAGATTACAGTACAGTTCGAGTCATTGCCTTCAAAAACTATTCTGTCTGAAATATGGGACAGATTTGGGGAACAAAAAATACCTTCGTGAAATATTGGTGAAGGAAATTGGAAAGCCCAAGACGTCTGGGAATTTTCCAATACACCAGGGGCCAATTTCATAGAGCTGCTTCGCACAAAAAAAAATGCTTAGCACAAAACTAGCTTGCCCAATAAAACAAACAAACCACCATTGGAAATTCCATCTGATATTCATGGTCAGCGAACAACAGCCAAAGACCAATTGCAAGTGATACACAAAACACATGAATATGGTTGTTAATCCTGTTTTTTTTTTACTAAGACAAACATGTCATGCTTAGTGAATTTTTGTGCTATGCGGCTCTCTGAAATTGGCCCCCGGTCAAGTAGGCCTATAGCCTATTCGCCTCACTTGAGCAACTGCAGCTTTGATGTAAATTTACACTGTCGGTCGTTCGCCTCGCTGTCTAAATAAATGAACCCCAAGCAAGCCAACATTGATACCGGAATGACTGTATTTTAGCATCGGCTCTTCTAAGCTTTTCTTGGGAGTCGTACTCGACTTTTGAGTTGAGTTTCATGTTTTTTTAATGGGTGTGTGGTTTGTTTGCTTTAAAGGTAGTATCACACTTTGGTTTTTGTCAAAGAAATACAGATTCGTGGGCAAAAATATCAAGGAAGATACAGTAAAAGTAATCTGTGAAAATTTCAGTCCCATACGTTGCCCACTTTTTGAGAAAACAGCGAAAAACGGCCACAGTATTTCTTCAGTGTTTTCTCTTTTATTTTTGATCTTTTAAAAGACCAAAAAGATTTCCGGTCGTTGTTTTACTAATTTCTGGATAAATACACCATTTCAGGCGGACAAATTTTAACGGTATGTTTCTACCACCACCATCATCATACCCTGTAAGTTATACGTAAATCTGTGAACCTTTCTGTTTTGGTGTCTTAACAAAGTATGATACTACCTTTAAGCTTTTTTTTTCGGTAACCCTTATTCAGTTTCGTTGTATTTTGTTGCTTATTTGTTATTTGTTTTTTGTTTCTGTCTGTCTTTTTTGGGTAGGACAAGCAAGCCAACGTTGAGACCGGAATGTATTTAGCCCTTTTTAAAGGCTTTTCGTGGGAGTTGTACTCGAGTTCTTCGTTGCGTTTTCTTTTGGTCATTTTTAAGCTTTTGTTTTCGGTAACTCTGATCTTGTTCGGTTTCGCGTTTTGTTGTTGCTGATTTGTTTTTGTCTTTTGGGGTAGTAAAGTATAGAATATTGTAGTTATTTTGCTATGTAATTTCGAAAATATCCTCTTCTTCTTCTTTCGTATGAGGCGAGTAGCTATGCGATGTCCTTAAGCTCTTTCAGCCATCTCACTGTATCCATGTTGGGGTTGACGAGATCCTCTGACAAGATTATAGCAAATGACTTTTAGTCTGGTTCTCTCTAAATGTAAGAAAGTAAAAAGCCACTCTTTGAAGTGCAACACGCGGGACAACTCTTTTTGGAGTTATCCTTCACTCTTTAAAGTGAAGTTAACATCGTTTGGTTTTCACTCTGGCCGAGAGTGAAAACCACTCCAAAGGAGTGAAATATCCACCACTCTTTTTCAAGAGACATTATGAAGGACAACTCGATTCTAAACGAGTGGTATTTTTCACTATTTAGAAAATGTAAGTTGTAAAGACTACACCTACGATTCACTGTGTATTTTTTATATTAATTAATATTAGTCGTGGCATCAGTCCACGTGTGTTTTGTATAAACTGCACTTTATTAATTACAGCACCTCACAATGGAAAATGAAATCTAGACTTGCATTTCGCAATGTCAGTCAAGTCTTCATCATTGTGCCAAATGTATCGCAGAACAAGAACTCCCAACCCCCTCGCAACACAACCGTGGGTAAGAGTAGAAGTAAGACCGTGACCAATCAAACAGACTGCTTGAATGTCCTTTAACATGTCCAACTTGCCCCCTGGGTGGGGGGGGGGGGAATTAATTAGTGAGAACTTATCTCGATGACGGACCTTGATTCTCTCGGCTCCTAGCCTACTATCGTTACATTCATTTTACAAATTGAGTTTGAAATACTCTCTTAAATGCAAAAGAGCTAAAATATTGGGCAGATTAATTAAAAGCATATGGAGCCAATTCAAAATTACATTCTATTTTGCAGTAAAATAAACTTATAGGTGATCATCCTTCCAAATATTATACTGAAAACTTATACCCAATATACTGCTTTTTTACAGTCAACATTAGTCATTTTGGCAGGAAGAACCGGAACTCCACATTAATTTTTCTATCTTTTTTTTAGTAATGATTTTGTTTCCTCCATTTTTAATACAAACATTTTGAAAGGCTTTAAGCATGGCGTTTGTCATTTATTTCGAAAATAAATTGACGAATCCTTCATCAGAATAACATAAGAAAGGTTTCATGATCTATTTTCATCAATGCTAAATATACAGGTTTGTACTGTGTTTTTGTTTGGCGATGCTTGATCTTTTTGTACAGTAGGCTTTGATATTTTTTACTTAAAATTGCGTGATATGTTGGTTCATAACGTTTATGAACAATTGCATACATTTTTAGAAAAGCCTGCAAGTAACGTGAAGATACGAGACCCGAAGTGCTACAATTGTAGCATTTTTTGTTTATAATAACCACAGTGACAGTTTTACCTCCGGGCTATTTTTCTCTGTTTTTATAATTAAATTGATATGCTCAACGTTGTTTGCTTTGAAAGATTGCATTGCATATATAAATTGCATCGTCGTGTTATGTCTCGTTAATATTTAATAGCCATGCCGTTTGCATCATAAATCTCGCTCCTATCAACAGGTGCCCGTGAATTACTCAGTCTGTGCCCTGTGAACTATAACCAATGTCAATACTAGATATTGCCTGGCTTTCCATTACTTTCACATAGAACGCTCAGAAGAATTTATCTAAATTGCATTTTAGAGAGATACTTTAGCGTCTAAAAGTGAACATTGGGAGACGTCTGCAAATAGGCAGACTTTTCGGTGTCTCCCTATTATACCACCTACCTTTTGAATACATATTTTTACCGTACATATTTTAATAGAAGACTGAGAATGCGCTCAATATCAACATTATGTCAATTTCGAGTTCATTGGTTTGGAGGATGATTAGAAATAAGTAATGTTTGTAGACGACCCAATGAGAAAGTCTCCCTAATGACCCATTCCCGGTAATTAGAATTACCAAGTGTATAAATATGATTTATGGTATAGTTTCGCAAGGGTTCTATTTGAGGTTTCGTGAGTATAATGACGTGCTATAGAACACACCGGGAAAGACAGAATATATAGGAGGACGACAGAAATTATACACACGGAGACGAATTATTCATGTATGTCTATTTAGAGGTAATATACTTTGGTTTTTGTCAAAGAAGCACAGATTCATGGGCAAAAATTTCAAGGACGATACAGTAATAGTAATCTATTTCTGTGAAAATTTCAGTCCCATACGGTGCCCACACTATTTCTCTCAGTCTTTTCTCTTTTATTTTTGATCTTTTAAAAGATTTCTGGATAAATATACCATTTCAGGCGGAAAAATGTTCACGGTATGTTCATACCTGTAAGTTATACGTAAATCTGTGTAAAACATTTCTGTTTTGGTGTCTTACCAAAGTATGATACTACCTTTAAAACGGCAAGACTCAAGTCAGGTATTAAAATGAGAATGAACAGTATTAGAATACTTGTATTGGCGTTGCCAAAGACGCATCCGGACCAATTGCGCCTAAAATAAGACTCGTGATCTCATAATTATATGAAACGGCATTAATGTTACGTAAACCATATCAATATAACATACCCTAACAGAAATTGTCAGGATTATGAAGGTATTGCTGGTAGAAACATACCTATAAAATATTTTCGGTTGAAATTGTGTATTTTATCCAGGAAATAGCAAAACAACGACCGAGAGCTTTTTTGGATCTCGGGGTGAGATCAACACTCCTGTTAATAGATTTGGAATATTGCTATCGTTTCTCTACAGATGATGTCATGAGCTAAAAATATCACAGGTTTGTTTGTATTGCATGACAAATCAAATTTTGAATAGCCTGCAGCTGTTCTCCCACATTTACCAATCCTGCATTATGCCTTTAAAATAGGAGCATTTAAATCTCTCTAATTACAATCGTTGAAAGGATTGAGTCAAGATGAAAAACAAAGTAATAAAACATATCACAACGACAATGCAAAAGGCAACTTCTATCACACTGACCCAACACACAAAGGTTTACTCTAATCAAAACTCATATGAAGTTAAATACATCTGTATTGTTATAAAACTCACCCTGTCTGTCATTGTTTGTGTTAAAAAATATTGTATATAGAAAAACGAGGTATTTCAGATTTATAATTTAGCACCCCACTTTTCGCGACGAAAAACCTTGCTTACGACACGTGCAGAACGCCAAGCAGTTTACTGTGGTGCGATCCTATCCTAGTTATGTAGGTGACGTCACACGCTATTGTTGTGTGGATCAGTTCCAAGCTTTTTTAGGGGGCGGGGCATTATATTGATTTTGTAACTTTTTAGTCAAAATTAAGCACTTACGTCAAAATGAACATTTATATAGTCATTAATTATGCATTAAGCAATAATTTTAAAGCACTTTCTCCCCTATACTACTGATTACAGTAAGCCTTTAATGCCTATATGACACATCGAATAGCGTTTTGGAAGTGATATCTAGTTCCATTTGTCATCTTGCTTATGTTCATCGTAAGGGTCTATGACACACAAAACAATGTTTGCATCAGGGAAACAGGACCATTCAATGTGCACTGCACACAGTGACATTTTGGGTAGGACTTAAGGCACTTTTCTGACATGTCTTTCGCCAATAAAATATTATTTCACATGGCATTTCACTGCACAGCAATATTAAAACCAGACACATATGGCATTTGTGTACCCTTGTGTAATTACGTACACTGTTTTATGTATCGTTTCTTTAAGCACATAATTAACATGTCTGGTCTCAACCGTTACGGTTGGTGTTTTTCAGCAAATAGACAGTTAATTGCAAAACGAAACACAATTATATTGCACACCTGCATGAGTGCAGACTTTCTTTCTTTATTTATTTTAATACAAGTAATTAACTGCTGCAAACTGCTCATCAGCCAAAAAAATGACCTGAAATTTATAAAATGCTTAGAGTTAGGAGTGCCTGACGCGTTTCGATCCTAGCAGGATCTTTATCGAAGGCTAAGTGACAAAAACAAACATATAGGTCAAACATATACTGTAGAATTAAACAAAACAAGACAAATCAGAACAGAACATGTATAAAAACATGAAAACAACTTATACGAAGATGAGGAGGATCACCACGAATGGATAATTTTATAAATTTCAGGTCATTGTTTTGGCTGATGAGCAGTTTGCAGTAGTGTATTACTTGTATTGACCTTATGCTGTTTTATCCCTTCGATCAAGATCCTGCTAGGATCGAAACGCGTCAGCATTCCTAACTCTAAGCATTTCTTTATTTTAATCAAAATTTAAATGTAATACAGAGAGGGTTAAACTATTACATTTTGATCCTGCATCAAAACTCGGTTAAGGCTCGGTATTCGTTCAACAACACGCACTCATAAGTCCTGTATCGTCCCACGCAGTTTCAGCTACCAGCAGGCTATTATCATTACTTATAGGACTAATCCACATTTAATTGCATTTGAATTAAAATGAGCGTATTGTTCCAGTGCATCTATTAAAATGTAATTATAAATGGGGACATCAGAGCTGATATGGAAAAAGGGATAAACAAACAAAGTACAAAATGACATAAGACAATACCATGGCACTAGATACGAAAAACACAAAACAAAACTACAGAAAACATCATAATTGGATATTAATGATATTTCGTGTAAGAGATAGAAACTTATGCAAATTAGACTTGCCTTTCATTGACGTAGATGAGCTCTGCATACTCAGGGCTTGCATAACTCTTGGCTTAAAGTCTCAAAGTGCCTAAGAGCCATTGTCAATAGTTAAAGAGAAAGGCAATGGTTGGATACATCAACCGGCTATACAATCCATGAGTGGAAACATTACAGATGTAAATACCAAAATAAGTATTACAATAAGGTGACCATATTTTTAAAATAAGGTGACCACAGTGATCCGTGTCCTGGGGGAGGGGTATAATTTTGAAAACAATTTGAATCCAGTTGGTGCCTACATGCAAAATGGTGGCATCTATGGACATCTTGTTGATGTCCAGTTGACATGAATGGCAGTTACATAACATGTCTTAGGCGGTTATCTTCGCATACTTCTCTGAAGAATGGATCTTCTTCAGCACAGCATTTGTGTTCAGTTTTTTTGTTATTGAGGACAATTAGAATTTCCGGGGGCATTTCGTCAAATCGGGAACATTTTCGGGGACAATTTTTCATCGGGGACGGCACTGTCAAATCGGGGACTGTCCCCGGAAATCGGGGACGTCTGGTCGCCTTATATTAAAACAGCAGAGTAATGTCATACTCATTTCGTGATATTCTCATTGGTGTAATTTTGATAAAGCGAGAATGTACAAATGCTACTAATATTGATTGGTAAAAAGTATCAATACATTGTAATAATGTTACCGAGTGGTGGTAATAGTGGTGGCTGCATACTGTGGTATTGTAAGATAATAGTAGTTCAGTACTAAAACAGTTTGGTGGTGTATGTTATGCTATAGAATGAGCTATAGTATGGAATTTAGTAGTATTAAAGAAGTATTAAAGGGAGGAATACCTATGGGGGCGTGCACACGACTTTACTTACCCTTTTATAAACATCCTCCAAAGCAATGAACTTGAAATTAACATAATGGCCTATGTCTTCTATTAAAATTTGGACTGTAAAAATGTGTCTGTAAGATGTAGAATTTTTTTGGGAGACAACAAAATGCTCGGCTATTGACCTGTGTCTCCTAAATGTTCACTTTCAGATGCTAACCTGTCTCCCTAATATGCAATTTAGATGAATATAGTACAGTGTTAATTATAATTATTTATGTAATAACGTAAAAGTATATAAACTATAGTATGGCGATTAGATTAAAGAGTGATTATTTCGAGTCCAAAGTGTCAACTAATATCTAAATGAAATTTTTATACGGAGGTCACTTTTCCTTTGGTTGTGATTATTGTTTCTTCCTGGGGGCTGTTGTTTCGCACGAGTATCTATGACCTTCATTATAGCAATAATTATTGTTCGTTTGCCTGGTTATTACACGCCTAGTTCAACTACTGTATCGTAATTCACAGTGGCATCATGTGGGATGTGGTGAGAAAAAACACAAAATGTAAGTAGGACAAGACTTAACATCAGCCATTAAAGGTAATATCATACTTTGGTTTTTCTCAAGAAAGATACAGTAACAGTCATCTGTGAAAATTTCAGTTCCATTCGTTGCCCACGTTTCGAGAAAACAGTGAAAAACGGCCACAGTATTTTTTTTAAAGTCTTTTCAATTTTAGTTTTGATGTTTTAAAAGATCAAAAAGATTTTCGGTCGTTGTTTTACTAATTTCTTGATAAATACACCATTTCAGGCAGATACATTTTAACGGTATGTTTCTACCACCACCATCTTCTCACCCTGTAATTTATACGTAAATTCACATTTCTGTTTTGGTTTCGCACCAAAGTATGATACTACCTTTACAAAATAGTACCTTTTACATTTTTGGAAAAGCCATTCTAAAAACTAGATTAATTTTCATCGGCGAGTATAAATGAAAAGTTATGAAGCTATGTTCGTTATGCTGTCATGCGCTTTAGATGGATACCATTCAGACTCGAATTCTTTGAAACAAAAAAAATGCGGGTCCCCGTTTAATTAAATTTTTATTTCAATGTATTTTGTTAATTATTTGATTGTTATTTAATTCGCTTTTTATTTTAATAGCCGTGAATAGAACGCGAGTAATAATTATATCCGGTCTATGAAAGCTTCTATACCTTGTTATAATTATGACTGAACAATTTGAAAATCGCGGTAACATCTTCAGACAGTTTATCGTTGATTCAGATGTTGGACCATTGACATCGTGGCAAAATTATTTGGCTTTACGTTTGGTTAACAGGCGTGACATAGCATATAACTGGATAGATCCAGGATTTTCCAAAATGTGTATGTGTGTGTGGGGGGCGTGGGGCATGGAAATAAAATGAACCATTTCAATATCGACGGATCCATTTGGGGGAGATCAAAGCTAGCTTATTTTGTCTCCCCCTCTTTTTCTTCTCTTTTTGGGTCTTTCTCCCCCTCACTATATATTGTATTTCTTGTTTCTGTCTTGTTTCTTTTGTTTTCTTTCTTCTTCTTTTTTTTTTTACTGGAAGAAAAGGGGGCGGGGACGGCATGCGCCTATTCTAGTTCCATTTGGGGGAGATCAAAGCTTAGGTAATTTTGTCTTCTCTCTTTTTCTTCTGTTTTTGAGTCTTTCACCCTCTCGAATGTATTTCTTTTTTCTTTTCTTTTGTTTTTGCTGGAAGAAAAGGTAGGGGGGGGGGGTGCGGCCCACGCCCTCCCCGGATCAGTTCAGATTTCGCCTCCTGACTCGATATGTTTCCACTGCATTTCTGTTTTTTTTCCTCTTTCGTTCTGGGGCACTGCATCTAGTGAGGGTCTTGGGATTGATGACGTCGTGAATGAGAAACTTCAAATACCTCCACATAATTATCCACATCATTATCTTCCGAAATAAAACATAAACAACGATAACATTCACATGCAGAACACTAGGCGCGGTTTCTACGGGGGGGGGGGGGGGGGGGGGGTGACTGTAGCCCCCCCCAAAAAAAAAAAATGCGATGGAAATACTTTTTATTTTTCATAATACTGGATTTTTTATTTATTAAGCGCCAATTACATAAAAAACGCGTTGTGTAGGCTATTATGTGCATGTTTTTCGACCACTAATAAGACATAGCAGAAGCGAGTCAGTTAGAAGAACCCAAAATATTGGGTCTTCTAGGCCCCCGGCAAAACAAAATAATGGCTCTTCTAGCCCCCCAACATTTTGGCTCTAGAATCGCGCCTGCAGAACACGTTTGGCAACCTAACACGTTTGAAAAGTAATGCTTACCTCGTAACTTATCGCGTATTATGTACGAGGATAGAATGCTTGTTTGTGGTTAAAATCTCCAATAGGAAATCGACATTTTCCTGGATGTGAAATTTACTCCAAAGATTATTGGTATGAAACATTCAGTCCCCCAATGTCCCATAATAATTGCAAAAAATCAAACGGAGTCATCCGTTTGCAAATAATTTCCCATTTCTGTTTTCTTTTTCCCTTTTTACAATATGCACATAATTATGTTGTGCAGTATAGCCCTGAGCCACGGAACAGATGGCAATTTAAAAAATAATTCTATAGATGAATTCACTCAGTGGCATTTATGTATTGATCGACAGTCCCACATGTTGATTGCGTATGGATCCTTGCCTCAAATGTACAGAACTCTAAAGTCAGTTTTAAAATGATGGAATTGACCATTCATACGGCTCGTCTGACAAAATGCAGAAACGTAGATTTATATGGAAATGGGTGGAGTTACCTACCTTATTACAACGAAATTTACAACGAGTATACTTATGGGTACTTTTATTTCATGCATATATTATTTGCACTCATGAATATGGGGGAATATTATTAGAATAGAATAAATTTTCAAGCTTATCCCTAAACACGATTCATCATTCATCTGTACACGATTTTCATTTGAATGGAAATTGCCATACTCGAGGCTGCTCTTTCACTCCGATTTCCAGGAGTATCATTGGTTTATATGCAAATAGAACAGACTGAAACAAGAATGTTGGTCTGTTGAATAGTACAGAAATAATAGGACTGGAAGGGATGTAAACTGCACGAAACTACATGCCTTCATAATATGACAAAATAATACATAACACTATACAATTATATTCAGTTGATGACTGTACTATATTTTGTATCAATGGGAGTCTTCGTGCATTAAAAGCATTTGTTCTTGATAATTATTATGTCTGTATGATTATTTAAAGAAACTTCCTAAATGGCTGGTTATCTGTTTTGACTTAAAGGTAGTATCATACTTTGGTAAGACACCAAAACAAAAATGTTTCTTTGTGAAGCGGCTTGAGCAGTTTTTTCTGGAAGGGCGCTATGTAAAAATGTGTCATTATTATTATTATCAAACCTAGCTGTAACAAACTTTATAGACAAAGTTTACTTTAGGATTAAAAAATGTTCCCGAGAAAAATGTCTCTGTAGGCCTATTGAATGTTCATTTGTACTCCCAATCTTTCCTGCCTTAATGATCAATGAATTGATAAACATGTGAAAAATTGAGCTCAGTTGGACTTTTGAGTCACGAGAAAAAAGCCAACACCCGACTCAAGTTGTCTTATAAAATATTAACAAAATGGATGGTTTTGGGTAGGCCTATATGTTACCATGCAATCCTGTACTGTACATTAAATGGTGTCTGAAAGAAAAGTAATTTCCAGCGAGGTCTTCACGTGGACAACAAATCCTAGGCTTATAGCCTGCCAGCAATTATAGCAATTATTACTGTTAACTAGTACATGTATTGCCGGTACATGTCCGGGTTACGGCAATTGTCCTTGTACTTCATAACGGCGTGTGAAGTCATTATCAGGAACTGGTACTTCACCACACAGCAACGACTTCATAAAAATAAATTGCTTGTACATTCTGCAGGCAGTTCGCCGCCACTTGTACACCATAATTATAATTACATGTAAATGTATTGACCGTATTGCTTTTGCCCATAACAACACAACTTGGTCAGCACAGGCTGCTGGTAATCAATTCCATTCCCTGACAAAAATCTATAAAGCTGCAGAAACAAATGTATTTTCGCGACCCCTCTCTCACGTCAACCCGCCCACTCGCACAATCAATGACCAACCTTGCCCCCCTCCCTCCTGCCAAACTCCCTCGTAGCTTAAAGGTAGTATCATACTTCGGTTTTTGTCAAAGAAATACAGATTCATGGGCAAAAATATCAAGGAAGATACAGAGGCAGTCATCTGTGAACATTTCAGTTCCATACGGTGCCCACTTTTTGAGAAAACAGTGAAAAACGGCCACGGTATTTCTTAAGTATTTTCTCTTTCATTTTTGATCAAAACGATTTTCGGTCGTTGTTTTACTAATTTCTGTATTTGGATAAATACACCATTTCAGGCGGAAAATGTTAACGGTATGTTTCTACCACCACCATCTTCATACCCTGAAAGTTATACGTAAATCTGTGAACATTTCTATTTTGGTGTCTTACCAAAGTATGGTACTACCTTTAATTCAATTTTTTCTTTTAATACTTGGGCCCTTTTCCAAACCTTGGCTTCAGCTCCATTTAGTGAATCCAATTTTAAATAACGGGTATCAAAATAGAGGCTTTTGGCTGCTTCTCCGAAGTAGATTATCTGGTTTGAAATACAGAGCTTCAGCTTTAATGAAAAGCCACAACCTATGTTTTCTACATAATTATGACAGCCGCCGCGCGCCAGCGCTGGAACCTGAGACGATGTTTGGAGGGCGCCCTCTGTACTGAAACTTGTCTACTGTGTGGTCCCGATCCAGTGTGCACACATTATTTCGGGAATTAAGGGATGTTCATGTTTAATCTATACGGGCGATTCACGAATCGTGCGCTACAAAGAGTTTGCAATGCGCTGGCCATTGTGGCCAATCACAAATTATAACGAAATGTGTTGACCCAATGCGCATCTGAAAAGGGTCGATAGATTCCGCGCATTGTGATTGGCCAACTCGTTGCAAACGCTTGGTGGCGCACTATCGGGAACCGCCCGTATTGTAAATATGGGCGAATACGAAACGGAGGCTTAGGGCCTGTTTGTTTATAACGAATCCTGCGGATCCGGATCCCATTTTTCGGATCCACCTCCTATGCAGGGTACGCTAAAATTGGATCCGGATCCGCATGATTCGTGTTAAACAAACAGGCCCTTAGGCTCAGGATCAGGCTCCAGCTCTGACATCCATGCTGAAAATATAGGTTGTGGTCTTTCACTGAAGCTGAAACTCCTTTTCAAACCAGAGAATCTACTTCAGAACCCAGCAGCCAAAAGCCTAAAAATATCGATATGCAGAATGGATTCAATACCTACTGCATGCAGTGCTGAACATGAAACTTGGCTTGGTGTAATATTTGTGTACACAATAAGTTCAGTGATGTATGATATACCAATAATGGTTTGGCCTATTGTATAACTTTTTCACTTTGACCGAACACGTTGACAGTAGTGCAATAGTGCTTTACACTGTTCGGAAACCATTCTTCATTCACAATAGGACATTGAACAGATGTGTGGTGAAGCTGTTGAAGTTGAAGTTGAAAATGAGTACAAAGCTAGGGCACGACATGCCATTGCAGGTCGTAAAAGGAATTTTCCCCAATATATCAAAAGGTCAGGTTATACCGTGTATAAGTCAGACCGGGTGTAGTTAATACTACACGGGCAAGTGTGTTGCACTCTTCGTTTCTCACGGGCACAATTTGGACAGCTGCAGAATCCACTCTTTTAGTCCCGTTGTACATACAGTCATGTGGAACCTGAACAACATTATTGACCTGCACATTCATGCGATCACCGAACGTTCCATGCAGAGAGGGTACGTCAATAAACTGTTGTTTTTTTGGTTTTGTTTTTTACTTTGCTCAGTATTTTTTTGGTTGTTAAAGGGAGCATATAGGATTTGCAAGGCCTCCAAAAAATATTATTGAGTTTGAGACAGAAAATGGACTCAACAGTTCGTAAACAGTGCAAACAGTCACAATGGGAAATCTTGGTTCATCAGATGCTGGGTTCTTCAAGGAAATAAAGATTTAGTGTCTTTTTCAAAGATCGTTCGTCCGAACGATTTTTGGAACAAACATTAAAGTAAACTATTCTTCATGTTATGATAAGAAAAATCGAGTCGGGTTTTCGCTATTTTCTCGTGACTCAGATTTCCGATTGAGCTCAAATTTTCACAGGCTTACTATTTCATGTACATGTTTGATCAGAGTGCTGTCCTGTGACCTTTACCAATCATGTATTGTACCTTTAATTATGTCTGGAACTATGTATGTTGCATTAATCAGGCGCGGTTCTACCGGAATTGGGGGGGGGGGGGTGTCTCCTGCCCCACCCCAATTTTCTATTGATAATATGCTTTGTCGATTTCAAATAAAGGCTATAATAAGCTCCTATCATGTACAAATTAACCCAGGTTGGAACCTTATATAGGGAGACTTTCCCATGGGATCGTGCACCGTAACTTTACTTTCCTATTTCTAAACATCCTCCAAACCAATGAACTTGAAATTGACATAATGTTCATATTGAGAGTATGCTCTGTCTTCGATTAAAATATGGACGGCACAAGTCTTTAAAAGGTAGCTGGTACCTTAGAGAGACATTGAAAAGTCTCCCTAAGTCCCGATGTCTCCCTAATGTCCACTTTTAGACACGTATGTGTATCCCTAATACCCCATTTGTACGAACGTTTTTATTTATCAGCAACCCCCCTTAAAATCACCTCTAGGTCAGTAAACTCTAAAACTTCCATTAAAAAATAGAAAAATATATAATCAGTGAAAAGTAAACTAAGAAAAATTGAATGGAGCGGGATTCGAACCGGCGACTTTGATGATACCGTACAGGCGCTCTACCAACTGAGCTATCCAGCCCTACATTGGTGGTGACCCCAATAGTCAATTATCTTTATTCGTTTGGCAGTCAGAAGCCATGAAATCCTGCACACACCCCCAGTCATTTTCCCTTGTGGTTATATGATGATTATAGAAATCTATAATGTTAGGAAATTGGCACTTTCAAAAACATTGTCGCCTATAGGCCTATTAATAATTATGGAATTTTCAAACACGTTTTCTTCACGTTGAGCAATTTGTTTTACTTTAACTGTTCCGCACTAATCTTATACTTAAATCTTATACTAGAGCATTATTTTTTTCTCCTATAAATTCTCTTTCTTATAAAAATACCGTCATATTCGGCATTTTAGAGGGACACTGATTTCGTGTGCCACAATTGAATAATATCGGCAGTTTTCTTGCGGCTCCGTCAAAGAGTACCCACAAATTTTGTAAACTGGGTCGCTGAGGGAGCGTTACCGTGACCTTATACACAAAGTCGCTTGTACTTTAACGGCAACTTAGAGTGTGCACACTGCACACAATGCACCCATAAAAATGCGGTTGTCTTTTGTTGCCGTGTAAAAAACGTGAACACCCCTTTACATTTAATTCTCACAAGTTCATATTAGCGATATTCTTTTTGAAAGGTAGATTTCAATATACAGTGTACCACCAGTGTTCCCTTTCCAAAACGCACCGACGTGGTCAATCGTTTACTAGTGCTACCTTAAAGGTACGGTACATGATTAATGACATATACCCAAACAAAAATGTTCACAGATTCACGTATAAATTTCAGGGTATGAAGATGGTGCTAGTAGAAACATACTGTTGAAAAACAGTTTTGATCTCGGGGTAAGATCAAAATCATTCTTTATGTTTTATAAGAAAAATTGAGTCTTTTTTTTGTTTGCTATTTTCTCGGGACTCAGATGTCCGATTGAGCTCAGATTTTCACAGGTTAATCATTTCATGTACATGCTGGATCAGACAAAGTGTGAGTTCTGTTCTATGACCTTTACCAATCATGTATTATACCTTTAAGGAGAGTTAATAAAATAAGATTGACTTAAAACAAAAATTTAAATGTAATTCAATGTTTTCTGTATCAAACCCATCGAGATGTATAAGTTGTAATATGAGTTTCAAATACAAATATTCATAATGTAGGCGAACATATGCGCATATGATAGGATATACAACATCCTGACGATGTCCGTATCCATGGAAACGGTTTAATATGAGAGCCATGCACCTGTTTCCCGACTTTTTATACCAATGTTTAAAGGGGTTCACACTTGACTTTTTTATTGTTTGCTTAAGTCAAATTATTAATCCGTTGTCTTAATTTATTTGAAGAAACCAGCTGACGTATGTTTAAGTATTGAATTTTTATATGCGAGACAGGGCTTTAATTTTGCCAAGGGGAATCGAACCAGCGACTTCCCGAAGAACGTACTGGCACTCTTACGAACAGAGCTATCCTGGTCTTTGTTAGAGGTTTCACTATAGAGGTTATTCACGTGACGTCATTGGCCGTCAAGCACAATAATTGGACATGCAAAACAATATGATTCAGTGCCCACGGCCAATCACGTGATTTTATGACGTCGGTGAATCACCTTTATAGTCAAATATCGTTGTTTGTTTGGCGCAGCAGTGAGAAGCAATGAAACCACTCACATATCTGTATATCCTAAGGATCATTCGATACTGCCACATTAGCTGTGCTGCAACCTAAGAAACAATAAATGATTGAAATAATGGGAGACTTTGGAGAACCGTTATTTTGCGCGTGCGTGTGAGTGCGCTGTTGACTTGAAGACCGGTTCTCCAAAGTCGCTCATTGTTGCATTGAATTCAGAAAGACAGAAAAGAAAAGAAAAGCAAAAGAGGCCTTTTCGAAACTTCATAACATTTCGTAACTTGTTGGCTGATACTGTTTGTTGCCTAAAATAGATATGACAGCATAATCTGCTCATGGAATTTGAAAAGCTAATTTGCATCCATACATGTGAATACGAAATATTCTGGAAGTTGCTTAAAATTCTTTGACATTTAGTAAGCTAATTCTGCCCACACTTCTTAATCACTAATGACAATCCATTCTTGTAATACTGTCCGTGTGTGAGCATGGAACACGTAATGCACTTCGGCAACTATCTGCCTCTCGTGGATTAGGGCCAATAAACATTATCTGAGTTCAGTCGCATGGGGGCGGTACACAATGTGAGCATGGCTATCAGAGCTAACGATGACGAAGCCTGTTCCAAACCTCGTCTCAGGCTTAGGCTCCGTGTCTGGCTTCGGCTCTATTTTCTGAATCCATAATCCGTGTCAAAATAAGGACTTATGGCTGCGGTTTGAAAGTTGATTCGCTGGCTTGAAAACGAAAACCGAGCTTCAGCTTCAACAAAAAAGGAGAGACAGAGACGACTGGCCTGAGTGGATGTTTCGGAAAGCAAGACCCATTATGGGGTTAATGGCTACGGACTCCAGCTCTGTCATCCACATGCTGAAAAATATAGGTTGTGGTTTTCATTGAAACTGAAGCTGTATTTTCATTTTCAAACCAAAGAATCTACTGCCGAACCGCAGCCAAAAGTCTCTTTTTTGATACCGTTTTTTCATAATGATTCACGAAATGGAGCTTGAGCCTGAGCCGGAGCTTTCGTTTCGTAAACCCTTATACGGCGTTTACGAAAGGGAGGCTTAGGCCCGGGTTCAGGCTCAGGCTCCGGCTCCATTTCTTACATTCATTTTAAAGTGTCAGGTATAAAAACATAGGTTTTTGGGGTACGGTTTCGAAGTACATACTCTGTTTCGAACAAGAAAACGGCACTACAACGGGATAATTCACAACCTGTATTTTCAGCTTTTAGATGACGGAGCCTAAGCCCAAGCCCAAGCCTAATCCGTCGTTCCGTACCAAGAGGGCCATACTCTTCTCAGCGATGGCTCATATTCAACGACCAACCGCCCTCTCGTGGTATAAACATCTGGGAAATAGTTTACATCTAAACGGATGATTTTAATCTCGTTGTCGTAGAGAAGATTTCGTGTTGTACAGGGATACGTTTCCTCGAGCAGACGACGCACTTTTGTTTTTAACTTACGCTCAGAACTTACGCCTGAACCTGAAGGGTATTCAGGAGGTTAGGTTGCCGGTTCTAATCCCGATCGAGAAAATTTATCATTGTTCACTTTTTAATCACTTTAAATTCAGTCAGTTTCCCTTGTGGTTATTAAATAAGGGGCCTATACGTGACTTAATAATTACATTATAGGCATAGTTAAACAAAAGTTTAATTTGATCTTTTATCAATGTTCAGCAAATTTCTGTGAATACTTTTCATTTTTGTTTTACTTTATCCCGAAAAAAAAAGCTCTGGCAATAATACTTTCTTAAAATGTCAAGCACTGTTACGAAATGAGCAACAAGTATCATGATTTAGAGTGTGTTTGCAGAAATGTAGGCCTAATTGGATAGGCTTAATGAAATGCTATTTAAGGATCTCTGTGTACAGACCTAATACGACGCAGTGACTGGGGTTCATATCGGCACGCGTTGCTTAAAGGTAATATCATACTTTGGTAAGAAACCAAAACAGAAATGTTCACAAATTTACGTATTACTTACAGGGTATGAAGATGGTGGTGGTAGAAACATACCGTTAACATTGTTCCACCTGAAATAGTGCATTTATCCAGAAATTAATCAAACAACGACCCGAAATCTGTTTGATCTTTTAAAACATCAAAAATAAAAGAGAAAAGTCTTAAGAAATACTGTGGCCGTTTTTCACGATTTCCTCAAAAGGTGGGCACCGTATGGGACTGAAATTTTCACAGATGACTGTTATTGTATCTGTCTTGATATTTTTGCCCATGAATCTGTATTTCTTTGATAAAAACCGTAGTATGGTATTACCTTTAAGATGCATTGACAGGTTCATATCAGCACGCGTTGCTTTAACAATGCGCCATTAATCACGGAGACCATTAATTACAATCTGCAGCAATAAGCACCGACTATAGTAATACACACGTCAGCAAAGTCAGCAAAGAACCGGAAATTTATCCCCGTATGGCATGGGTTACTTAGTAACTAACAGCCGGCGAACACGTGCACGAATCGTGGAACACTGGGAAATGACAGACGGAATTTACAATCTCAGTTGCGGTTACTTCTTCAAATGTTTTACCCCTAAATTGGAAAATATGAAAAATATCGTTTACTGATTGGAGCGAACGCTTTCTTTATAAGGCAAAATATTGATGAACATCACAGAATAAAACCGACGATTTTATTTTCTTAGCAGGTATTCAGGCATGCATGGCACCTCGTCTGAAAAAATTATACTGAAGCATTTGTGGTCATTTTATGTTGTTTTGAAAACTAATGTTCTTGTTAAAACAATGATTTCGTGTACATCGTGGACTGTTTTTCAGATCTTTAGACGTGCAAACGAACCCGGTTCTCCGTTTTTGCACAGGAAGAGGTTGTTTTCATTTTGTTGAAAAATAATCGCGATTTAAAGGTATCATTATTATACTTTGGTAAGAAACCAAAACAGAGATGTTCACAGATTTACGTTTAACTTACAGGGCATGAAGATGGTGCTGGTAGATACACACCGTTAAAATTCTTCCGCCTGAAATGGTGTATTTTTCCAGAAATTAGTAAAACAACGACAGAAAATCTTTAAAAGATCAAAAATAAAGGAGAAAAGACTAAAAAAATATTGTGGTCGTTTTTAGGCTGTTTTCTCAAAAAGTGGGTACCGCATGGGACTGAAATTTTCACAGATGACTGTTACTGTATCTTCCTTGATATCTTTGCCCATGGATCTGTATTTCTTGAATAAAAACAAAGTATGATATTACCTATATTAAATATAGCGTTTCAAATCGCGCATTTTTCGTGTGTGGGTGCGTACGTGTGAATGTGGCTAAAGTGAATATATTGGAAACATCGAATATTAGGCAGACAATCCGATTTTAGCACGTCATGTAGGCCCTACATGCCATATTTTTTTTTACTGTCCATAATTGTAATAGAAGACAGAGAATGTTGTCAATATGAACATATGTCAATTTCATGTTTATCGGTTTGTAGCGGGTAGAATGTTTAAAAATAGGTAACGTTTGGTACACAACCAGTTGGCATATATGGATATGTTGCCCCGTTTAAAGGGATGGTACAGAACTGGTTTTTGCAACAAAACCGTTGCTGACAGTGAAAGCACATTATGTAATCCATCATATACCTTAACTGACAAACCTGTAGAAGTTTGAGGTCAATCAGCCATCTGGGTCACGAGAAAATAGTGAAAACCCGTGTACGATGAACTGTACACATTTCAACGAATGAATAAAACGCTTCGAAACGATTTATTCCAATCGGAAAATGGTTTCATTTATTTGTCAACGAATATGCCATTTCAGACAAAAACATTTCATGGGATGTTTTCTCCTATCATCACCATTATACTTTTTAAGTTTTATGTGAATCTGTGATTATGAAGTGTATTTTGGCTTACCAATTCTGTACCCTCCCTTTAAGTATCGGTTATTATCATTATGTAAAACATGCTAAGCTGTTCTTAGTGTATGGTAATAATTTGTATTGTCACGGCGTGTATGTTTGTAAATTCGTGCGTATAATTTTACGGGTTTCCAATGAATAGGCCTACCATACTGAGATGCAATTGTCAAACAATTCCCACCATTGCATAAACTCTGGCAATTAACTATACCGTCATAGTATAACAGTACACAACAGCACCACTGCAAGAACAGCTCCGAAGAAATACAACATCAGTCGAGACGTATTTAATAATTATGTCCGATGCTGGGGTTCACATGTTTAGTTGTAGGCGGCAGAACAGACAGCGAGACGCATATAATAGAAGCGGTCTTAACAATACACCGGAAGTAATGTCAATGCCTAATTATTTACAGACAATGAGTCTCCCATCAATACAAAGGTGAGTCCGATGGGGACTAAATTGGTTTTGCAGCATTGATGGGGACAGTCTATTATCAGGTTTTGCCAATTGTCCTTTTGTAATTGTTTGCGTATGAAGAATTGGTTAAAGGTAGTATCATACTTTGGTTTTTATCAAAGAAATACAGATTCATGGGCACAAATATCAAGACAGATACAGTAACAATCATCCGTGTGAAAATTTCAGTCCCATACGGTGCCCACTTTTTGAGTGAAAAACGACAACAGTTTTTCTGAAGTCTTTTCTCTGTAATTTTTGATCTTTTAAAAGATCAAAAAGATGTTCGTTCGTTGTTTTATTAATGTCTGGATAAATACACCATTTCAGGCGGAACCATTTTAACGGTATGTTTCTACCACCACCATCTTTACACCCTCTAATTTATAGGTAAATCTGTGAACAATTCTGTTTGGGTTTCTTACCAAAGTATGATACTACCTTTAAAAAATGGTAACGTTTTGTGCACAACATTGGAATGTGGAAGTATCCACCCTCAGTTATTATTATTATCATCATTATTTAGAAACGCTGAGTAACTGTTCCTATGGATGACATTTGTATTCACACAGGGAGCAGGCTTGTAAATAATTATATGTGCATGTATATAATTTTATGGGTTTCCATAAATTAATACCAGCCGTAGATAAAATTGTGCCTGTACACCAAAGAATTCCCGCCATTGCATTAAAACCCTGGCAATCAACCATATGGTGGTAAACACACAATAGTCCTGTTGTTTGTTCACTGGCTGCAAGATCAGCCCACAAAGAGCAGTGTGGACGTATGGTGTCTTCTGCTGGAGTTCAAGGTTCACTGTAATAAAAACACATCTGTACTGTTTTAAAATTCAACCTATCTATCTTGTAAACGCAAACAATGGAGATATTTTGAACCCATAATTTAGCACCCCACTTTTCGCGACGAAAAATCTTGCTTATTATCACATGCAGAACTTACACCACGCTGTATACTGCGGCGCGAGCCTATAGTAGTTCTTCACATAGACTTCACAAGCTATTGTTGCGTGGGTCGGTTCCAAGGGGGACTTTTTTGAGGGGCGGGGCATACATCTATCGATGTTGTAACTGTTTCGTCAAAATTAAGCACTTACATACAAAATATAATTTATATTTTCATTAATTATGTATTAAGCAGTTCACGATTGTGTGGGCCTACTTTTAAAGCACTTTCATCCCTTTGCCAAATTTGATTACAGTGGACCTTTAAGTTGTGGGTGCAGAGCAGACAGCAAGACGCATCGAAGCGGCATTTTAATAACAATACACCGGAAGTAATGTCTATGCTTAATTGTTACGGACAATTAGCTTCCGATGAGTACAGCGATGAGTGTTCAGATTTTGCACAACGTCTGTCTTTAATTGTTTGCGTAAGGCTTGATTCACTGGCTGATGTAGGAGGTCTAAAAGCCATTCTTTGCTTTCTTAGGCCTTTTTAGGTTCATTTATTTATTTGGTCGTTCGTTCATTTGTAATCATTGACAATTTGTTCAGCCTAACTGTAAAATAAAAGCTTGCAACCTTGAATTACTCGTAGGCAAACAAGCTATTCAAATCATAATGTTGTTACACTATCAAATTGACCTTATAGCAATTCTGCATCTTCCAAAATAAAAATAGTAATATCCACATCGTCACTTAGTGACGAGGGAATTTAACAATGTTATCAATATTCATTGTGAATCTTATTCCGTTGGGAAATGATATTCTTGTTTTCAATATTAGAAACGCTTGCCATGAGGGTGCCTCTATAAGAGATTTTGGGCTTAAAGGTAATATCATACTTTGGTTTTTATCAAAGAAATGCATATTCATAGGCAAAAATATCAAGACAGATACAATAATATTCATCTGTGAAAATTTCAGTCTCATACTGTGCCAACTTTTTGAGAAAACAGTGAAAAACGGCCACAGTATTTCTTAAGTCTTTTCTCTTTTATTATTGATCTTTTAAAAGATCAAAAAGATTTTCAGTCGTTGTTTTACTAATTTCTGGATAAGTATACCATTTCAGGCGGAAATTTTGTTAACGGTATGTTTCTACCACCACTATCTTCATACCTTGTAAGTTATACGTAAATCTGTGAACATTTCTGTTTTGGTGTCTTACCAAAGTATGATACTACCTTTAAAGCAGATTTTTTTTGCGCGATTAATTGTAACCATAATAGCACAACCATAACGCACAGAGTATTATTCGTGGTTGTACACTTAATACTGGAACTGTATAGGAATCTCTGGAAAGAGCACTTTACCTTTGAATTTGTATTAAAATGAAAACTGATAATAATTATAAAACCAATTCTTTAAAAGATAAAAAAAAGTGAAAAGGCTTAAAGGTAGTATCATACTTTAGTAGCATACCGAAACAGAAATTTTCACAGATTTACCTACAACTTACACTGTATAAAGATGGTGATGGTAGAAACATACCGTTAACATTGTTCTGCCTGAAATACTGTATTTAAACATTATTTTTCATTAAAAAATAAATTGGGGCCGTTTTTCACCGTTTTCTCAAACAGCGGGCTTCGTATGGTACTGCAATTTTCACAGGTGACTGTTTTTGTACCTTCCTTGATATTTTCGCCCATGAATCTATATTTCTTTGACAAAAACCAAAGTATGAGATTACCTTTAGGAAATACTGTGGTCGTTTTTCACTGTTTTCTCAAAAAGTGGGCATCACCGTATGGAACTGAACATTTCACAAATTACTGTTATTTTATCTCCCTTGATATTTCTGCAGCCGCTTTTTCTAACTTTTTCTTAGACTTCACACAGCCGTTTCTTGATTTTTGTCCGTGCGTATTTTATGGGGATAAAAGCGTATTGGCGTATTTTAAACAAATTTTCGTACGAAATACGCCAAATGCGTACTGGTTGGCAGGTCTGATTTCTATGACAAAAACCAGTACGATATTACCTTTAAATGTCATACTACACCAAGCAGATGCCCAATTATCAACAGGCTCAAGAGAGAAGCTGAAACCAGGCTAAGTTTGTTGGGCGATTCTCTTTCCTATGTATTCAATGCTTTGATTTAGGCAATTGTTCTAGTTTTTGACTGTGTATGAATCAGCGGTGTGTTTTTGCACGACAGCCTGGTGTCAACATCCACGCCTCACACCGTTCTTATACGCCTCAATTACAGTCCCACTTTCAAAGCAGCGCAATCAAACCGAGGCTTGGATTCAAAGTGTAGTCTGATACCCATTTCTTTTTGTAGAATTGGTGCTATCTTTCCCAACTGGTATACAAGGAAGGTGACAAGATGGATGCACCGTGAATAATACCAATAAAAGCATTCTGGAACCGCTGAATAAACCACCGTGGGGGATTTCTGAAGTGTTGGACCGAGGCTTGCTTGACACCCACGGTAAATCTTCAGGCCTGAACATAATTTCCGGGCCCTTCCGTCGCGCATTGATCGTAAACGTTTGAGCAGACAGATAGAAAAAGAGCTCATCAACTACAGTTGAAAACCTGTTTTTTGCTAGGACCCGGTCTGGGATGTGCTGTACTTTACAGCTTGCTTGTAAAAAAGAAAATCACATATAAAGTGATAGTTGCTATACCTTCATTAGCCTTGAATTGTCTTTTGTTTAAGGCCAACTTCTCCACATGTTCCGGTTGTCTGCGTTTTCTAAATTTGTTCCCTTTGCGTTGATCTCCATATCAGTAATTTATCATGGATTTAGACACTAGGTGAATTGGCTTGCTTTGGAAGTTCAGCTGAGTAAAATAAGATGAGAGGGAATCGAGTCTAACAGAATCTTACCTTAATTAGGAAGGAAACTCTTATTCAAGCGGTGTAGACCCTCTACAAAGTATAAGCATTCTATGCTTTTTTAAAGGTTTAAAGTTAGGAGGGCCTGACGCGTTTCGATCCTAACAGGATCTTTCTCAAAGGCAAACTGAATGAAGGACAAAAACATGGAAGTGAATGCAAACACAATGGGAGAGGGGATTGGTCCACTGATCTATACAAACTGGATAGGTCGTGGGTTCAGTGATTAGACGGCAGCAATTCTCTGTATACGCCGGCTGCCGCGCCTGCCAATGTATTGAATATCCCAAAATGGCTGCACGGATGCTTCACCTGCAGAGCAGCGCGACCTATCCAGTTTGTATAGATCAGTGGGATTGGTCACACACAGAGGGGTCAGGTTGGCAAGATCAAAGGTAACAGACTACAAAGGGGTGGGGAGGAGTGGGGCTGGGGCTTAATCCAAACTTTCTTCCCACCAAGTCCCTGCGGTGGCCAAGTGATTCAGTGCCCTGCAATATCATATCAAAAATTGTGTGGTTAGGGAGATTGAAGTTGAAACCCACTGGGGTGTCAAGTTTCTGAGTTTTGACTGTAGATCTGTGACCATAGAAACGTTTCTTAAGGGTATTTTTTCGTTTCACCGACATACTGAATGTTGCATAGCCTGCAAGAGATGAGATAAATGACATTAGATGTAGTGCAGGTTTCGATCCTGTTAGGATCGAAACGCGTCAGGCCCTCCTAACTTTAAGCATTTGATATAATTCAGGTCATTTTGACTGATGAGCAGTTTGCAGCAGTTTATTACTTGTATTGACCTTTTTTAAAGGTAGTTGTAGTTGTCTAGTTGACATCGATTAATGACTTGTATTCTTCAATAATTTCCAGTCAGTGTTAAGGTAAACAAAGAAGGCTTACCGAAACAGCATTCGAATGTTCCAGTGCTCCACTGTCAATTGAGATGTTCATCCATGTATTGACGGGGTTCCAAATTGTCAATCACATTTCTCAAAGGGCTATAGACCTTTCTTTTGCTACGTCACAGGCCGAGTTTTTGCCAACCAAGATGGCGGAATCTAGTGTGAGCCATCAAAAAGCCATACCAAAATAGCCACAATTTGAACGCAATTTGTACACAACGTTTCATAAACATTGACAGATATTGCCTACGCAACGTATATGCAGCGGATGAAAAACACATGAACATTATGGATAGGCACCGTAACGCGTTGCCTGCTTTGCTGAGGTAAAGCCTCGAATCATGTCCCTTTTATACCTCCATGCTCCTATCAACTTGGCCGATGTTTTCTGCGAGCTGGGTTGCTTTTGTCAGGGTCTGTAAGTTGTTTGCGTTGCACTAGGTGAAGCTTGCGATGCTCTCATCGTTCGTGACACGTTGTCACGGAAACAAGGCGTAACCGTCCGTAAATGCGCATCGGTTCCGTTATCTTACCACACACGCGCGTTTCTGAACTGAGTCAATTTGCACTTTGTCAGTACGTGTATTGCTAGTAATCTAGATGGCAGTGGAACGTTTAAAGGTTGCATCATACTTTGGTTTTTATCAAAGAAATACAGATTAATGGGCAAAAATATCAAGACAGATACAGTAACAGTCATCTGTGAAAATTGAAGTCCCATACGATGTCCACTTTTTGAGAAAACAGTGAAAAACAGCCACAGTATTTCTTAAGTCTTTTCTCTTTTATTTTTGATCTTTTAAAAGATCAACAAGATTTTTGGTCCAAGTTGTTTTACTAATTTCTGGATAAATACACTATTTCAGGCAGAAAGATTTTAACGGTATGTTTCTACCACCACTATCTTCATACCCTGTAAGTTATACCTAAATCTGTGAACATTTCTGTTTTGGTTTCTTACCAAACTATGATACTGCCTTTAACTGATCAAATACTGTATAGCCTATAGTTGTAGGCGCGACTATTTAAAGGTATAGTGCCTAGAGGTAGAAGACACTTCGTCTGAAGTGTCACTTAGGCACGATAGCGTAGGGCGGCGTTTTTGGTTGTTTTAAGGGCTACAGACGATGTGAATGGTTTTACCTGTAGCTGGTGGCCATTCCACGGACTGCACTCTTGTCTGGGTGACTGGGTTCACGAGTTCAAACCTTTTCACACGACGCTACAAAAAACTCTGACTCAATCATTGAGAAATTCTCTCGTGGATATGGACCTTGATCAAAATCTCTCAAGGTTTCACCAGGGACGTGGGTCACTCTCAAGCATTGGTGTCCTTTGACACGATGACATTTCTGCAAGATTTCGCAACCATGAGAGAATTTCTCAATGGTTGAGAGTTTTTTTTAGCGTCGTGTGAAAAGGCCTTTAGTCAAAAGGCTGCTAGGCGCCTATAGGATGGCTCACAGCAATTGCCTCTAGAGGTTATTCACTGACGTCATAAAATCACGTGATTTGCCGTCAAGCTTTTCTATAATAATTGATTTATTCGTGGAGGAGATATAATGCAAACATTATTTATTGCCCGTAGATAAGCACTTCACTAAGTGCTATTTGAGCACACATTAAAAACAAAATCATATGCTGGCTCAGATGGGATTCGAACCAACGACCTCCTGCTTGTGCAAGATGCCATACCTACTAGGCTACCAAGCTAGCTGGGGTCAGAAGAGTGAATCAAAGCCCTTATCGGCGGACGCCGTAATTAATCACTTAAAATAATTGATTTATTCGTTGAGGAGTTATAATAACAAGCTTTTCTAAGCTGTCCATGGTGGTTATACGCATACGTCACTACTGTACTTCGCGTGTACACTGAGGCGTATTGTTTACATGTGTTCAATCATTGTGCTTGACGGCCAATGACATCCCGTGAATAACCTCCATAGGCCTTATTCACAGGGCACAATCCTGCACTCGAAGCAGTGCAATCAAATCGAGGCTTGGATAAAAAAAATAGTCTGGTACCCGTTTCCTTATAGTGTTATCCTTTTCGAAGTGTATACAAGGAAAGCGACAAAATGGATGCGTCTTGAATAAGGCCTACAGGCGCTCCTCGGGTTTGAAACACCTGCCGTTGTACCAAAGCCTTGCAACCGATGCAATCAGTGCCTCGTTTATAAGGACGTCACGTAGACTTTTTACTACCGGTGTTAACACGAACAACTGCCTTCTTAACATTCAGTGACGTCATAGCCTGCGACACCAAACTAGGCTTTATTTATCCCGCACAAATGAACTGGATGAAAATGAGATTGGGCCGGACGATTCCCGCCCGATCCCACCTGTCCGTCAGCCTGGGTTATTTAATATGCGGAAAAGATTGTAATGATGGCAAACCGCGGCTGTTTCATGACTCATTCGATCAGGTATACTAGAATCTTCAATTTGTAGTCATAATGACCTATAATGATATTGATTGGCAGTATGCCAGCATTTTTTCAAAATCTGTTCAGCTCTTGGGAAAGATCTAGCTAGGATCGAAACTTCTGGCCCATAGGTTAACTCCAAGCATTTCATATAATTATTTAGCCTAAAGGTCTTTAAATTTGGTTGATGGGCAGTTTGTATAGCAGTTTATAAATACACAAAGGTATGCAATGCATAGGGTTTGGTGTGTCTGATTATTTCGATTTACGTACACTGTTCTCTAGTGAAATTTCATCCCTACCTACTGCTGACGCAAGGGCCAGGGTATTGTAGCGGGAATTTCATCCAATCCATTTCTGTATGTTGAAGTAATGATTGATCTAGAGATCTCGATGTATTTTTTTTTTCATTCATAATTTCACCATCATCAAGTTGTGATGTTCCGGTGCTTAGCTGTAGTTGTGTTTTAGATGTAAAATCAACTATTTCTACTCCCAATTGAATTAGGCATATCTACATATACACAACGCACGCAAATCCAATGGGAGACTTTGGAGAACCGGTCTTCAAGTCAACTTGCGCACGCACCCACACACGTACGCATGCGCAAAACAACGCGCGCATGCTCACAATTGCGTGCGCGTGCGCTGCTGACTTGAAGACCGGTTCTTCCATTGATCTCCATAATACATGTGTATAATGGAGATCAATGGGTTCTCCAAAGTCTCCCATTTAAATGAACCACCATGCAACAGCCGTGGGTGTTACACGATGCATGGTTTTTGTAGTATGCTATACGCCTCCCTCCTCAAAGCGCAGTGTGGGTCGTGATCGTATCTCATTTAAGCTGGTGGTGGCGATTGATTGTAAACCTTGTCAGGAGGGGAGTACTCAACCAGGGAGGGACTGTATTACAGTTAGAATATTTGCGAGCATCCAATACAGTAGACGGTCATGAGGCAATGTTGACTGAGCTGGTTCTGACGATTTCAGATGGGTAATGATAAAACTAGCATCATTCTAACGGTAAGCATGGTAAATAGAAATACATGTACATTGAACCTGTTGTAACGTATTGGAAAAAAAAGTACTGTGCAAAAAAAAAACACACGTTTTTTTTTTAGGCAGGAAAAAAAAAGTTTTTCTCTTGTATACTTCGCAACAGTATGTCATCCGACGTAATAATAATTAAAGGTGTAATACATTATTGGTATATGTGACAGAATTACACTCACACTTTGTCTATAAATCCAGTATGTACATGGACATTTGTGCTCAAGCGGATATCTGAGTCACGAGAAAATAGCGAAAGCCCGACTTTTTTTTCTTTTAGGTGAAAATATTTCCGCAGTACATGTATATGTTTCTATCAGCACCATCTTCATACCCTGGAAGTTGCACGTAAATTTGTGAACATTTCTGTTGGGGCATGTTACCAATTCTGTTTCGTACCTTCAAATGTGTTAAACCTCTTTTGTCATGTAATTATTATAACTTGTATTCCGAATCTTGATTCGTAATGATATGTTATTTTTTATTCTCTTTTATTTATCATTTGTGAGTATTTTATGGGTGTTGATTTACATGTAGTTTCAGTGGGTAAATTCTGTTGCGAAAGAGGTAACAACGTATTATTGTGTTATAGACGCGTGATAGACGGTATGGTTTCGTGTGGGTTTTGCTCGTTTAAGGTGTTGTTAAAGGTATTGTCATACTAGGTATCTGTCAATGAACGGTACTTAAGCGAACATATACACACTGAAAGGGCTTTGGAACGCGGGAATTTTAAAATCGTACATTTAACTTGTGACATAGGCAGTGTAGCAATTACGTAATGAGATAGGACTTGCGATTTTATGCAAATTAGGCTTTCCCTTCACTGACGTGGATGAGCTTCAGCAGTGTGCCGATCTTAAATCTATTTAATGGGATGGCGTGAATTAGCGAAGGTAGAGCCATGCTTGGGAAGTCTGTAATCCCCAGCTGCGGTTTCCTTAGCCTGACCATAGAGAAAGGAAGACCTACTCTATGGCCTGCCTAGGTTCATATGACTGCTGCACCATGCCGCTGAGTAGACCCTACATTGTAAACGGACAAAGGGGGCGCCCAGGAGATAACCAGCGTAACTTAGCTTTGTAAGAAGAGATTTAAAAAGCATTGCCACTGGAACATCAGCAGCGGTGGGGTGTAATTGTTGTAAATTGTTGTAGGTTGTGGTTTTTAAAAATATATTTAAAAAAATCGCACCCTGTCCTTTCAAAAAGGGTGATCGATAAAATGTTAAGAGGACGTCGCACGGTAGGCCTACGGGTCATCTGCGGTTGGCTGGGGGATCGCGGACATCTTTAACGCCGATGAAACTGATCTGTTTTATTGGCTGACCCCCGATAAAACCATGGCTTGTAAGGGAGAGCAGTGCCATGGTGGTAAAAAAAAAACACGGTTTAATACATAATTGAACTATCCCACAGAAATCATGTGACGCCAAAAATAATAATAAATAATCAGAAGCGTAAAAGTAATATTTTTCCAAATTGCATAATAGGGAGACAGGTTGGCATCTGAAAGTTAACATTTGGGAGACACCGGTCAATAGGGAGACATTTTGTTGTTTCCCCCAAAATATGTCTACATCTTAAAGACATATTTTTACTGTCCATATTTTGATAGAAGACGGAGAATGCTCTCAATATGAACATATTTCAATGAACATGATTCAATATATACAAAATAATGTGAGTCTTCTCGCGGGAAGCATTTAACTAGTGAAATTAGTATATACAATTCACGGTTGCCAAATGATATTAATTGATTTGGGTTTTAGATGATCATGCGCGGTTAACTTCAGCACTAATAAATTCAGTATTTACAATTACTAGCAACCGGGCAAGTATTTACAATTTGTCAAGTGTCAAATAATTACAGTCACGTGCACGTGAATTCACATTACTCTAAACGACATCTAGAACTAGTAAATTAATCTTGTGAAGTATCCTTTAAAGAAATTAATATTAAACAAAAGAATGACCCCCGACAATACAAGAAATTATGAATTTAGTTAATGAAATTGAAAAAGCAGAAAAGGGTCATCGCAAGCTCTGCCACGCCCTTGTCTGTCGCATGTTTCTGTGTCTTAACTCTTATAATGAACATGAAGATATTCAGCCCGCATCACAATGGACTGCGACAGTCTCTCCTGCACAGATTCTTGGATCAGGTTCTTGCCCGTTAACTAGCCCTGTGTGGTTCATACGCGCTGCCACCTCTGCAACCGGAAATGTATTTTTGAGACATAACTCATAACCAAGAACTGTGTAATGTTGATAGACTTACCTTGTGTCATAGTAATAGTATGTTAATGTTTGTTTTTTTGTCATAGAAATGCAGATTCATTGGCAAAAATATCATAAACATACAGTAACAGTCATCTGTGAAATTTTCGGCCCCATACGGTTTTCAGTTTTTGAGAAAAATAGTGACAAACGTGCCCAGTATTTGTTTGGTCTTTTCTCTTTTAGTTTTGGTCCTAAAAATATCAAAAATAACTTTGGTCACTGGTTTTTACTCTTTTCTGGATAAATACAGCATTTCAGGCAGAGAAATGTCAACGGTATGCTTCTATCATCACCATCTGTAAACCTTGTAGGTTATAGGTAAATCTGTGAAGATTTCTGTTTTTGTATACCACCAAAGTATGATACTACCTTTCAAAAGTTGGACCTCACTAAAAAAATCCAATTAAAAAAAAATAGACACAAAATAAACTTTCTGTAAAATATTGGATCTTTTTAGCAGCTATCACGCAATCCAACATACTACGCACGTTCTCACACACCAAAAAAGCGCGACTATTTGAGTCGCGATTTGGAGTGCGACCCAAATAGTCGCGCTTTTTGGTGTGTGAGAACGTGCCTAGTAAGGATCAGTCATGGTGCTGACGATAATTCCTCCTTTGACGAGTAGCTAACATAGGGAAGGGGTTGGGGTTCATTGATTCCCACAGCAAGTTCAAGGTGCGTTTATGTTCTCGTGGTTGATTAAAGGTAGTATCATCCTTTAGTAAGACACCACAACAGAAATGTTCACAGATTTACGTATAACTTACAGGGTATGAAGATGGTCGTGGTAGAAACATACCGTTAAAATGTTTCCGCATGAAATGGTGTATTTATCCAGAAATTAGTCAAGCAAAGACCGAAGACAGTGTTAATTTTAAATTAGTAAAACAATAACCGAAAATCTGTTTGATCTTTTAAAAGATCAACAATAAAAGAGAAAAGACTTAAAAAATACTGTGGCTGATTTTCACCGTTTTCTCAAAAAGTGGGCACCGTGTGGGACTGACATTTTCACAGATGACTGTTACTCTATCTGTCTTTATATTTTGTTTTATGAAACGAGGAATAATCTCTTGCTTGTTAAGATTTCCCTCCATTTTAAAAGTAATATATATTTAAGACCACATTGTCCATCTTTTTTAGTCCTATGGTGTGACCATGGAGGAAGGCTGTGATACGTGATTCGAATTTTGGAAAGATGTAGTGTGTCTTTCGTGTTTTGTTCGTTGTGTTTCATTCAAATGGCCACCACCACGTATCCATTTTGTGAAACAAATACACCTTTCAAAATGTTACCTCACTGATGTTTCCTGTAACTGTGGCGTGACAGTGTCACAATCGGCAAAATCATGCATAGAAAACTGATGCTCGATATTTCAACTTTTTACATCTGATGTTTGTTGCAACTGTGGCGTGACCTACAGTCGCCTAAACCGTTGTTTCATGTTACCGAAAGGTAAACATATCCGATAAATGAATGAATCTAGAAGCATCTCTGGTATATTTTCTTTCTATTGATTTCGAAAAAGACTCTATTTCACATAACTTTATTTTCAAAGTTCTGCATGAATTCATAAGTTAATAAGAATTGTACTTTTATAAAAAAAAATTGGTGAATAAAGGCGTTTAATTCATTTGCGATCTAGTAAACGAGAAATCAATGGTACATTCCTATCTCTTGATGGTTTTAAGAATGCATTTCATGTGAATATGAATTGTCTGGACTATGGCGGGCTATTGAGAGCGATCAAGTTCGCTTTAAGGACATCATGTCGGAAACTTCAGTTTATGTTTTTTACCCATTCTTGCCGTTCAATCTTGAATCCCTTTTAAGTGCCACCCCAAACATGAATTCCTTTGTTCCAATAGAAAAGGCGGGCGGGGACACCGTAGTAATGGCGGATGGTATGCCGTGCCGTCGGTATATGAGCTTTCTATAGCTGCAAAGCGAGAAGTCTCAGGAACGTTGCAACCGAAGAAGAGAATGTTAAAAAACCTAAACTGTCACACTGAACTGACAAATAAAGACATACCCCACAACAGGATTAAATCATTATGTGTTTGCATTATTGTCTCATACAAACAATTTCTGGTCTTTCTCTCTAATAGATTATGCTTCCATGGAAACACCTCGAAGACCTCTATGCAGTAACTCACTGAGGTCAAAGCGAGGCTATATGTCGTCGTCGTCATCGTCGCAGGGCGTGGCCCCGGATGGGGGATGGGGCTGGTTCGTCCTCCTAGCAGCCCACTCCACCCTGATCTTCCGGGAAGGGATCGCCAAGTGCCTGGGTGTCTTCCTGCCCACCTTTAGAGATGTCTTTGGGACCAGCACCTCTCTCATTGGCTGGATAAGCTCGCTGTGCGTCACTTTCGCCGATTTCACAGGTTAGATAAATAATATGATAATTACGATGGTGACAATGACAATGGCAGCGACTATGGTGTGGGGATGATGTGAGGAAAGGGATCATGAAGATGACAGTGACTGGGATGCTGATTGTGACAGTGACCATGATGGTGACGGTGACTGGGATGCTGATTGTGACAGTGACCATGATGGTGACGGTGACTGGGATGCTGATTGTGACAGTGACCATGATGGTGACGGTGACTGGGATGCTGATTGTGACAGTGACCATGATGGTGACGGTGATTGGGATGCTGATTGTGACAGTGACCATGATGGTGACGGTGACGGGGATGCTGATTGTGACAGTGACCATGATGGTGACGGTGACCATGATCTTTTTCCAAATCCATAGGCCCATGTATTAAATGGCCTATTTGGGACAATTGTGATGACAATTTTATGACAACAATGTTGACGAAAATCCTTTCCTTTTTTGGTAAAGAAAGAGGATTTTTCGATTTAAACGCGAAACAAAGTTTCTAGTTGGGTCCCCGTACTCTGCAGGTTGAAAATCCTCTTTTGCATAGAGAATCACCATGCTCAGTACTGAAGCTAGGGACTATACGGAGACGGACTTTTCATAATACTGTAATAATTATACTAAGTCGACGAGACGCAATTTCCAGACAAATCCTCAGAATGTGATTATAACAGTACTACATCTTGAAATCATGTATACTCTCTCGTTTTCAGCAGCACTCCTTTGAAATGAGAGAAAGCAACGCCTATTATGTTTGATTATAAAACCAATAATCAGTGACATATATTCCTTTAAAATTATGTTATCGCGCAGAAAAGTGAACCAAATTACATTATTTTCAGAATTCAATGCCAGTCTTGGCACAGGATTTAGCGTATTGTTCCCAGGAATTAAAATAGAGCGCCGACTAGACTCACGATCGCCTTACCATAGCAAATTTGCTTTAGTCTTATTCCGTATGCCAATCCACATCACTAGGTTGTCAACACGTCTTTGTCTGTTTATACAGATTAACGGAGTAAAAAAAAGAAGCATTTTATAGTGAAGTCACAGCCTCTTCAAAGCGACATTTTGTTTATTGTCTGTAAGCTGATGCTTCTATTAATTCCACATGGTTATGGTTTAATCAATCAATCATGTCAGAGTAATGAATGGGGAATATGGGACATATATATCGCTGGGAAAATCAATGGCATTGCCGGTTAAAACGTACTTTTCTTGTGTTTTTCATTGATGTCATTTAATTAAAGTTAAGGCCGAGCAGGTGACTGATGGCATTGATATCGTCAGTTCCTTTATTAACTCTTATTGGTTAACGCGTGCACAGCTCTTTATACTCATAAATGCTACGTGATCCATAGACAATACCCATTCTATTTATTATCTACAGTGCACTTAAAAGAGAGGTGCCAAATTGTCCACATCACCTGTAGAATTTCGTGATATGCTGGGATAAAGTGACAATTCCCAGTTGGCCAGTTTTCATCCATGCCTTTATTATTATTATGGAGAGTTCACGTAAGAGATAACAGCAAAATCGCGCCCAATAAAGCGCTCTACGAGGCCCATTACACTTATCCATATAACAGAGGATGGGACCTTAGGGAGACTTTCCCATAGGGTTGTGCACAAACTTTACTCACCTATTTCTAAACATCTTCCAATCAATGAACATAAAATTGTCATGTTTATATTGAGAGCATTCTCTGTCTTCTATTAAAATATGGACAATAAAAATATGTCTTCAAAAGGTAGCTGGCACCTTGGCGAGACATCGAAAAGTCTGCCTAATTTCCGATGTCTCCCTAATGTCACTTTTGTTTTTTAGATGCTAACGTGTCTCCCTATTACTCCTTCAGTAATTAACCAGCTTATCACAATATTAATCATGCCAAGTTGACTTAGTTGTCTGCATGTAAAAGCTGTGAAACGTACTCAAAAGGGATTCGAACCAGTGACCTCCAGAAAGCCATACTGCTCGGGGATCTACCAAACTGGGGCCGATTTCATAAAGCTCTGCGACGCGTAGCAACTCGATTTGCGACGCGTCGCATCTATGCGGTGAGTCCATAGAGAAAGGATGCGTCTTAATACTGCGACGCTTCGTAAGTTTTATGAAATCGGCCCCTATCCAGTGTTGTTGGCAGAGTGGCCAAAACTTTTCTGTGATCGCTTTTGCAAGAAACAAAGACCAACACAGACGTTGCTTTATCCAGAAGGTTCCTTACATCAACTTGACTTCATTTTGGTCCTTTTCAGTTTTGTAATATTATTTGAGGCTACCTATTACTCACGGGGCCTTCAGGTTCAATAAGCTAAACCGTCTGGTTTCTCATCACGACACATGCTGACGTAGTTTCTCTGAATATCGTTTCAGCTAGTCACGTAGCCAACACGAAATCGATTTTAGCCTCATAGCCGTAGTGTACGTGGCTGGGTCTGGTCTACCAGCTCATAATCTCTTGCAAGTGTCGTCTTCTAGAATCTTCCGAGCTTTGACATTGTACACATAATCTGGATTCCTTTCACCAGGCGCGGTTCTGGAGCCAATATTTGGTGTTTTTCTTCTAGGGGGGCTAGAAGAGGCATAATTATTATTTTTCATTTTTTTTATTTTTTATTTTTTATTTTGTTATTTTGTTATTATTTTTTTGGGGGGACCTATTTCTTCTTTAACACTCGATTCTGCTATGTCTGATTAGGGGTTCTAAAACATGCACCTGTATCATACACTACGCGTTTTTTCTTTAATTGGTGACTAATTCCTGAAAAGATCCAGTATGTTCAAGAATTTTTTTTCAGTTGCTTTTTTTTTTGGGGGGGGGGGGGGGGCTATAGCCCCCTAGCCCCCCCCCCCCTACAACCGCGCCTGCCTTTCAACATGATACAAATCATTCAATTTCTAAAAAAACTGACATACGCTCAGTACCGCAGATCACTTTTGACGAACAATAATCTAGAGTTATGATTGCAAAACAGTATAGACGAAAGCTTCACCAATAGTGGATTCGAAGGCTTAAAGCTTATTCCAGTTTCTGGAATATAAATGGGGCTCGATGGCCAGGGATAAAAATAATACTGCGCCTATACGAATACTATTTTCCAGATACTGTGCACATTATAAAATGTTCTGTTCATGACTACGATTGTATCCCAAGAAACATTTGATGATGTTGCAAACCCGAGTAATGGTACATGGCGGATACCAGTTGTCGGTTAACCGAAATTTTTCCATGCAAGTCTCAAATAAAAGACAATGATAAAGATGTACCCATAATGTACGCTTTTACAAAATGGAAACATTCATTTCTTAGTTCATTACGGTAAGGTTCAGACCTTCATTTAATTCCAATTTCCGGAACAGGTGTAAATTTGTTATTTCAATATGTCTCAAGGACATTGTGACAATATTTTTGTCATTGAGGAGTAAATTCCAATAATGACGAAACTAAAATATCGGTATTACGCATCTTGCACAAACTCCATCAGGATCTCTGTATTGCAGTAGGAATATTTTTTTTACTAATCAGATCCATGACAGGTAGCAGCTGCTTTATACATGGACACAGATTACAAGACTAAGGCCGTGTCCGAAACGGGCTTCCAGAGCTACGGCTAGGTCTATTGTCTTGATGTCTCCGCGTATTTCCAATGGAGCGAAGACCTAGACCTAGCTCTAGACAACAGATTTGGATACAGCCTTATAGACAGCTGTGAGTCCTTCATGTACTCACAAGGCGTGGAGATATTGTAACCTGCCAAAAAGTGTATTGTGATGTCCGCAAGGGTATTTTGTTAGTTTGTTTTGGTGAGTGGTACTCACTCATATCGTTGTCTTTGCTGAAATAGTAATTTTCATTTTTCTAAATTGCCTAATTTAGGGAAACGGGTTAACATCTGAAAGTTAACATTTGGGAGACACCTGACTAGTACCTATTGGAAGACATTTTGTTGTTTCCCCAACAAAATTCTACGTCTTAAAGTTTTTTACTGTCCATATATTCTCATTGAAATGTGAACAAAGAAAACATGAATAGAGCCGGATTCGAACCGGCGACCGTACATGCGCCGTGACCCATCCCAGCCCTACGTTGGTGGTGACCCCAATATAGTCAATTATCTGTGTTCGTTTTGCAGTCAGAAGCCATGAAACCACGCACACACCGCCATACCCCAGGGATCGTTTCAATGATACACGGCTGCAATGCTGTAACGTGGGAACGGTACATGGAGGGTCACTCAAAGAGGATACGACTTTTTAATTGATATAATCATTAAATAACCACAAGGGAAACTGACTGAATTTTAAGTCCATACATTCTAATAGAAGACAGACAATGCTCTCAATATAAACATAATATATCAATTTCAAGTTCATTGGTTTAGAGGATTATTTAGAATAAGGTAAGTAAAGTCGTTTGCACGTCCCTATGATAATCTCTTCTTAAGTACCTATTATCGGTATTTATTATGATTAGGCCTTTTAAATTTATATACCCAGCGTGTGTCAAACAGTAATAAACTGGTGTTCGTTTGAAAAATAAAACAAGTTATTAACACAGAAAAGAGCACGGTATATATCTATACATTAGTAGTAAATGTAGGAACAGCAACGGTTTAAATTGCATCTATTAATAATGGTTAATATTTATAATAACCATTATTCATTTATGCAATTTAAACCCGTATGATCAGCTTACGATATGATATAATTATACAAGTTCATGCCGAGCATGGGTGTCGATCCCGGGGGGATGTCGTGTATTATCATCCCCTAATATTTCAATGTTGAATGTCATTCAAGTTTATTAAATAGAAATATTACCAGATCCTTGTTGTTTTTCAGTCTTCGCAGTGAATTTATACTTTGTTTAATTCTTCTGAATATCGTTTTTAAATGTTCTAAAATTCGACTTTTGGACTCTGGTTTGGGAGGGGTATCCCACCTCCTACAGCCTCCTCCCGGCCGGTCGTTTCGTTCCCTTGCACAGGACACCAAATCACCAATCACCCCCCCCACCCCCTCCCGATCATTGAGGTATAGAAAGTAAAGTTTTGTCAAACAGCATGCAGTGAGTGACGTTCGTTTGATTTTATTATCCCCTGGTTTTTCTTCACTATGAGTTTTTCAGAGAGAACACTTGTGTTGGGAACTATTAAATAAAAATTAAACTGTAAATCACTTCAAGATTCAAATAATTATGTTATACAACTATGTCTTGGATATCACCATTTGAATTGAGTGAAAACAACTAAGACTAAAATACCCAACCTCAAAACACGATTTTCATCTTTCTTTCATACACATTATGTGTGTATTGAGTGCCCACTGTGCGTGTTATCCTTGCAAATTTATTTTTAAGAAGTACTCTTTCAATTGGTCCCCATATTTTCGCCAATTGCAGCCCCAATATGTTTAAATTCTACATGGTGAAACATTGTATCACATATTTGAATCTTGAAGTGATAAACAGTTTCATTTAAACATAATGGGTTCCGACATAGTGTTGCATTTTTTTTCTGGGACACCCTGTACAGACGCCGCGCGTTATATCTTCATATTTTGTGAAGACATTAATGGGCTTTATAAAACTGTCTTAATAAAACCAGTCAGTCACAAATCTCGGCATGTTGGGAAAGTGGTTGCAGTTTCAATATAAAGACTAATCCATCGGATTTTATATTCACAATATATATTCTTTCCTGTTTTTTCCCGTTCAAATGCACATCAAATATTGTACCATAACATATCATGTTTCAGAAATTCAAATAGAACCCCATACATACTGCCTACGTGTATAAGTGTGGGTGAAAGTACTTTGACTTAAAATATACAAAAACAGGAAAGTCAACAATTCAATGATTTCAACATGAAAGGTATTTCTCAGTAGAAATGGTTCGATTGAATTTAAAGGTAATATCATACTTTGGTTTTTGTCAAAGAAATACAGATTCGTGGGCATAAAGATCAAGACAGATACAGGATTCAGTCATCTGTGAAAATTTCAGTCCCGTACGATGCCCACTTTTTTGAGAAAACAGTGGAAACAGCCACAGTATTTCTTAAGTCTTTCCTCTTTTATTTTTGATCTTTTGAAGTTATACGTAAATCTGTGAACATTTCTGTTTTGGTCTCTTACCAAAGTATGATACTACCTTTAAGATATCGTGCAAATATGAAGCTTAGGTATAAAATTGTGCGGGCGGTTTGGACTGCGCGGGAAAAAAGAGCGCGGCTTTGAAAGATTATATTTTTAGGTCAACCCAACTTGGTTTCGCTTTCGCTTTATTAAACCAAATTGCCTCGTTAATGTGCAAGTATGTTTCTTTATTTCTCTGTCATGTTTTAACCATGGCCCATAAAATATGTATTTTTGCACGCAAGAGCTTTTAAGTGGTATGATCTGGATTAATTATTAATACAACATGATGGAGATGAACAATATTGACACAGTGCATAATGCGGGTAACCACGTGGTAGGCGAGTCCTACACAACGGCCTTACAACGTGTTACAAAGATTGTTACAGTCAATTGATCAAAAACCTACGAAGCTGTGTTAGGGACATGCAGAAAAATGTATTTGTCTCTCTCTGACCTAACTCGTATATGCGAGTTATATGTCGTACGTACGAGATATAAGTCGTACGTTATGTCGTACGTACGACTTTTGAATCGTATCTCGTACGTATAATGTAAAATGTTGCTCTTCCTTTTTACACAAGAATGTTAATCAGCAGACCTACGATAGCAATCTTTTTTGTTAGAAAGTAGAAATAGGTCTAAAGTGTCTCAAGTTACTCGATGACAAATCATCACAACCCTCATGTATATGTCCGAACTCACAATCTGTGGAACTCACCACAAATGATACCGAGTCCATCGCATCAGACAACCTACGACACTTCCATGGTTTGGGGACAATTAGTGACAATAAAGCATCTTTCTAGAGAAAAAAAAGCATCACACACGATCCCATGACCGGACTTCAGCCCACACTCTGATCAATGTATACTCTAGCGTATTGATATCACCGGAAAAGATCACTCGCACGAGGTTTTGGAAGGTAACATTATAAGCTTACGTGGGCAGCCATGTAGGCCTTTCATTCACTTGATCCCAATAATACGTCAGCTCAAGTTGCAACGTTGGTCCTTCTTGGCTGTCTATGGGTCGACTGTACAAAGTTCTCAAGATAAGTACAAAGTATATGTTATTATGGGAAAGCGGCTCCCTGATGATATTGTTAAAGAAAAGAATGCATGCAGGATATCTTGAAACCTGAGTGGTACACATAGAGGTGAAAAATCGATTCCTAGATCCCGCCTTTTCCGTTTGGCCCCAAAAGGTATAATGATTCTAAGGACACGATTATACTATGTATTGCAACATACACTAGGGTACAATGTGAAGTTCAATTGCATGATTTTGTTGTTGTTTCTACATGCTTTTGTTGTTGTTGTTGTCGTTGTTGTCGCTGCTGTCACTGTTGCTGCTCTTGTTCTCGCTACTGTCGTCGTTGTTGTGTTCACTGTCGTTGTTGTTGTCGCGGATGTTGTTGTTGTTGTTGTTGTTGTTGCTGTTGACGTTGTTGTTATTGTTGATGTTGCTCTGGTCGTTGTTGTCGTTGCAATAATGATAATATATTCTTATAAAATAATAATGGACACTTATAAGGCGCCGGTATCCGCCATGCTTGACGCTCATTGCGCACAATACACAAACTTACAATACAAAAGCACAACATAAAATTTATAATCATTAACAAAAATTACAATACATGTCAGGCTAATTACAGTTGTCGAAGGTGAAAAAATGGGTTTCTACTTGTTGTTATTGTTGATGTTGATGTTGTGGTTGTAAAATATGTCAATTTGAATGTTTCGGGTGTAAAATGCAATTTAGCTTTCATTTTATACTTCTAACTGGTTCATATTCAAACATGAATAGATGTGATTTACTGCATTTAATCACTGACCTGTATTTAAATGCCCAAACTATTCAATGACGTATATTTTGCATTTACGGGCAGTCAGATCCTATATCGTTCAAATTAAAATTTTGAAACCGACCTTTTGTCCTGGCCATCAATAAAGAACTGATGACATATTCTGCCTTGTTAAATTTCTAAAATTAAAAAAACAACAGTATATGATTTAATTTCAATCAGTCAGTGCATCTTAACGTGGTATATAGAAAGGCAACCGACCAGACCAAATTAGCAAACTGAAACAACCGAAGAAGAACCGAAGAAAACAGGGCAACAAAGAACAAAAAACAAAGAATTATGTAATATCATATAACGCCAAGGACTTGGCCATCTCGGTAATACGAAGTCCATCTGGGGTTGGTTTTTACCAAGCTTTATTAGGGACATGCTGAATAAATGTATTTGTACGAGTTGTAGGTCGTACGTACGAGTTATATGTCGTACGCACGACTTATATCTCGTATAGCCGTGAAAACAAATCAATATGAATGATAGTCTGACCCTAAAGGAAACAGGTATGAATCAAAATGAATCATATCTCGTACTTACGAGATGATGTATCTCGTACGTACGACATACAACTCGTACTTACGACTTATATCTCGTATAGCCGTGAAAACAAATCAATATGAATGATAGTCTGATCATAAAGGAAACAGGTAGATAATTACAGAGAGCCGCATTGGTTCTGTTTATATAAAGCGTAGATGCATGGAATTACTCGAAGGCCCTGTAAGCAGTTTGAAACGTCTTTCATCAGATTATAATCGTATAAGCAAATGAGTCAGAATTTAATAGCAATATCGCGAGGCGGGTTGGGGGGCGTGACAAAACGCAAAGGGTCTTAATAAACGCGTTCGTAATACGTAAGTGTGAAATATCACATCTTGTAACGTACGGACAGACAGACAAATTTACTGGAGTGGGATTCGAACCGGCGACCTCCTGAACACCGTACAGGCGCTCTACCAAACGGAGCTATCCAGCCCTACGTTGGTGGTGTCCCAAATAGTCAATTATCTTTGTTCGTTTGGCAGTCAGAAGCCATGAAACCCCGCACACACCGCCATAACCCTGAGATCATTTCACCGATACTCGCAGCAATACTAGGCCTACAAACTGAGAATGGTACATGGGGAATCACTCAAAGAGGATACGGCTTGGTAATTAATATAATCATCAAATCCCTACAAGGGAAACTGACTGAAATTTGAAGTCATTGAAAGGTGAACAAGCAAAATTGAGTGAAGCGGGATTCGAACCGGGGACCTCCTTAACGTACAGGCGCTCTACCTTAAAACTTTATAGTTGTTAAACGAAGCGACAGTTTGCCTACTTCGATTTTATCCGTACACCCTGCTAAGCGTATTGCGACTTTCCAAATATAATGGAAGTATTATTTCTATAGATATAAGCAAACATTATGTAGTGACGTCATCACGTCGACATATTTGGTGACAAGCACACCATGAAACAATCGGATCCGCGTAATTTCGCTCCGTGGGGGTCTTCATTGACTTCTTGCCAAGGGCCTCCGTATCACATGACGTCATGTGCATCCCTCCCCCACGGTATCCACGAGTTTCCAGTACTATTGGCCTTTACGAAACCTGACCTGAGGCTAGGCTTGGTACTTATTTTGCTACCGTCATTTTGAGGCCCACAAAACGAAATGAAGGGATTGGGCCACATGATGAAGCAGAAGAAAGGCTCCAGCTTTGTTTTGTATTTCAAGCTCTTCATTTCATTTAGGACACAAAACGGCAGTAGCAAAATAAATCCCAAGCCTAGCCTCAATCCTCATTTCGTGAAAGGCACTATGTCTTCCCTGTGTACTATTACAACGAGGGGGTCAAGATAACTCTAAGTGGATACCACTGGGCAACAAAACACATCCTTGGCGCCGGAGGTGAACACAAAAACGGACAGAATATACGTCAAAAATTGCATCTTTCATATCAAATCTATACAACCGCCACGCATTTTGTGAATGGAATACCCGGCGTACATTTATCACTCAAGCGACGGTAGAACGACTCGAACAACGGGCATAATTCAGCCTCCAGACCCTGAGGCGTGGCAGACAAACTGCTCCGGTGTCGATCACAACCTCCCACTGCCAGGACTGCGCACGACGAGGCCCTCTGTGCCATAAATTGATACTGAAACAGAGAGAGGAAGATCGATACAAGTCTAGGGTACACCTGCCGCACAGGCGAGACGAAATAATCGCCAGCAGCGGAGAAATCAGAATTATTCACGCGGAATAACTGATTACTGCTCTAATGAATCATGCTTCTGCAATAATGTTCATGCTCACAAAATTGAAAAGAAGAAGAAGACAATTATGATTGTGTGTGTGCTAGAGAGAAGCTGGGAGTGTAGTTTAGACACCTTTTTTTGCTGTTCATCATTTTCTTAATATTAAAGGACCCGATGAGTAAATGTCAGAGAACAACACTCTTACGTCCAGCATGTTCATGAAATGATAACCTGCGAAAACTTGAGCTCAATCGGACATCTGAGTCATGAGAAAATCACTTCAAGATTCAGATAATACAACTATGTCTTGGCTATCACCGTGTAGAATTTGAGCAAAATTGGACTAGGACTAATTAGACTGAATCACCTAACCTCAAAACCCGATTTTTATCTTTCTTTCATACAAATTATGTCCGTATTGACCACTCTGCGTCTTATCCTTGCAAATTTGTTTTAAGGAAGAACTCTTTCAATCCGTCATATTTTCGCAAATTTCAGTCCCAATATGCTTAAATTCTACATAGTGATAACCAAGACATATGGTTGTATCAGATATCTGAATCTTGAAGTGATAAACAGTTTAGTTTTAACAAAATGACACAGTGTTGCGTATTTTTCTGGGACACCCTGTGTCGTGTTAACTTGTGGATGGACCGAAAAACCGCATGACGGACTATCCCAATGTTCTTGGTCTTGATGATATAGCATTTTGTGTTATAATGGTTGCCGCACGTGCAATGTAGTTAGAGCAAATTCTAAGCAAAGTCTAATAGCAAAGTATAAATATTTGCCGAAACAACAAACTTTATAATTGCAGACAGGGTAAAAGCTTCAAATCCCTGTCAGGATTGGAACATCAGGACTCAGTTTACTGCTTATTCATTGACATAAGTGTTTGTTTTGTTTACGCCGAATTATGCGAATGACAAAAATAATAATAATGTTGAAATAGCATGTGAAGAGAGTGACTACACCACACAATTTTTTTCCCCCAAACAAAACACAAATTAAAACAGAGGGATGTTTGATAGTGCATCAATCGCTCATTTCTCGCTCTTTTGTTTTCCTGCTGCAGGTCTTGTCAGCGGCCCACTATGTCAACGTTTCGGATGCAGACCTGTTGCTGTGGTTGGGGGTTTCTTTGCAAGCTTCGGTCTGATATTTGCAGGGTTCTTTGCACAGTCAATGCTACATTTGTCGTGGCTTCTCGCTATAGCAGGTAAATTGCTTTGGGCCGTGCTGGGTCGTGCTGGGCTGGTTGTGCTGGGTCGGGCTGGGCTGGGTTGAGCTTGGCTGTGCTGGGCTGGGTTGTGCTGGCCTTGCCTGGGCTGGGCAGTGCTGGGCTGAGCTGTGCTGGGTTGGGTTGGGCTCAGTGGCGTCACCAAGGGGGGGCCAGGGGGCACGTGCCCCCCCTGGAAAACCTCGTGCCCCCCCGCGTGCCCCCCCATTTGAGATTTGGGTTGGTGAAAAAAAAAATAATATATATATTGTAGCGGTGCCCCCCCAACAATTGCAAGTGCCCCCCTTGTGCCCCCCCCCCCCCCAGACTCAAAAGTCTGGTGACGCCACTGGTTGGGCTGGGCTGGCCTGGGCTGGACTGGGTTTTGCTGGGCTGGGCTTCGCTGCGCAGTTCTTGGCTGAGCTCATGCTGGGATGTGCTCCGTAAAGCGTCATTTAACATGACTTGCATTTGAACCGGCAACCAAATACCAATTCAGACAACGTCTGTATGGTCGATCTTCACATTTTTCGGTTTTGGATTAGATATCGTTGACTCCCGGGGCACCAGAGAGTAAACGATTTAATTTGTGCGGTTTCCGGTGCATTTTATTTGGAAAGACGTCGGAAAGGCAACGCCATACCTAGCAATGTCTTGCCCTACCATATGCTACCGAACCATACTTTACAGCCGGAAACGGCCAGTATCGTAAAACTTTTCATCCGAGGCATTTGACCCGCGTTGGATATTTTGGCCTGGCAACTGCTAAGTTTAATACTCTATTCAGCCACCACATGTCCTTGCAACAACTTTATATCATGGTTGAGCGGGCACCTGGAGAGGTCTGAATACACAGCTTGAATGAAGAAATGGGATGCAAATAATTATTACAATAGACGGAGTCGTGGTCTGTTTTTGGAAACAAGCCACTCAATTATTGCCAGAGATTATACTAATATGACAAAACGTTAAAAGATATCGGTGGTGATAACACAAATTTACTACACCGTTGTAACACCGTTGGATTTAACTCACCCTGCTGACTCATGATAGCTAGAAAACAGGAAGAAGTGTGTCAGAATCCCAACTGCGGCAAGCGCATGATTTTGTGCATGTGCACTCAAAGACCCCTGAAAATGCAGGGCTTACGTCAGTGAAGGGCTAGCCTAATCTATCTCCCGAAGAAAAAAAAAATCATTAATAGCACGTTGTTCTAATGATTCGTTATCATTATTATTATTATTATTTATTTATTTATTTCTGGTATTGACACCAAGGATTCCTCAAAAGCGCCCTAGTCACTGTAGCTCGAAAGCCTGATGAAACCTTTTATGGAAAGATGATGAGAAGAAGATACAGTTTTAGAGGTGGGAGGAAAACCGCAGAGTAATATTCTATGTAAAGCCCACATAATCAGGTAGGGAATGAAAAACCCGAATCCATTTGTGGACCGGGTTAAAGACCGAGCCGGATTTGAACCCGGTCCACAGAGGTGAAAGGCGAGGAAAGAACCGCTACGCCAACCTGACTCCCTTGTTGTTCATGTCAATTAATGAAGTTTGTAAAAGAAAGATAACGGGGGCCATGGAAACAGGGTCTGGTATTGCACCAACAGGTAATGGTCTTCCACATCAGAAGACATCGAGATCTGGTACCCATGAGAAGGAAGTCTGGTAAAATTTCACTTGTAGAATTGTATTCGAGCATTAAATGTGACTTTCCTTGTCTCATTAATGTTCTGCAGGTGTTGGATTAGGTCTGGCCCTTACCCCAAGCCTTGTCATGATCAGCAGGTACTTCGACAGACGCTACAGCATGGCAAACGGTCTTGCCTACTCTGGCTCCGGTGTGGGGATTCTGACCCTTGCCCCTCTGTCTCAAGTTCTCATTGACACGTACGGCTGGCGCGGAGCCCTGACTATCATAGGTGCTATGAGTCTGCACGTGACTGCATGTGGGGCCTTACTAAGACCGCTTCGTTCGTCCGGCAAGGAGAAACGGCTGACGGGTCGTCGCTACCAGCGACTGTCGTCCGACACGGAGGAGAACGGTATCGACACCTGTGTCGACACCGACGACGACGTGACGCACGGTGAGATGGGTCTCTCGGAGCCCGAGCCCGAGCGATCCCGTTGTCGGACGTGCATGAAGGCCAGCGACGGACTCCTCGGTCTGTCTCTCTTCACCGAGCTGCCGTTTGTGATCTTGATGATCGTTCAATTCTGTGGACGGTTCACCTACATGGGATGGCTCATCTACCTTATACCGCACGCCATCGAGAAGGGAGTTTCTCCTATCGATGCGACGTTTCTGGCGTCGGTGGCCGGGGTGACGAACATCATTGCACGGGCCAGTCACGGCCTCCTGGTGGACAGGAAGATCCTGACAGCCACCCAGCTCCTGACCATAGCAGCCATACTGGCATCTGTTTCCCTGCTACTGGACCCCGTGCTGAACACCTTCCAGACCTTAACAGCGGCTTCGTTGGCCTACGGCCTGGCGAGTGGCATCTACTTCCCAGTATCTGTTGTGGTCGTCAAGGAAGCAGTAAACCCACTTAAATTTGCAAATGCTCTTGGGTGGTCCTATGGCTTTGCAGGAATTGGAAGAATGCTAGCTGGCTTTTTAACAGGTGAGAATCATCCCAATATAGAACCAGTATAAGTATATTCTGTATTTACTAAATGCGTGGTCATGTTTTATTAAATTGAAGTTGACATCACAGTCACAACTTTTTCTCAATTCCTCAGAACAGCTGGAATATACCCTGACGCGGGTAGCCGGCCTATGAGATTTGTGTACAGATTTCATCAGCGCAAACTGTCCCATAATGCATTTTCCCATCATACATCCACTGCACAATTTCCGGTTTGTCCGCGAAAAGGCTCTATGCAGGATATCAGGACACAACCGCAGGAGCTCAGTAATAATTACCAACAATTTATTTCTATAATCATCAAATAACCACAAGGGAAACTGATCATAAAGCCGTATCCTCTTCGAGTGATCCCCGTGTACCGTTCCCAGGTTGCAGCATTGCTGCGTGTATCATTGAAACGATCCCTGGGGTATGGCGGTGTGTGCGTGGTTAATTCATGGCTTCCGACTACCAAACGAACAAAAATAATTGACTATTGGGGTCGCCACCAACGTAGGGCTGGATAGCTCAGATGGTAGAGCGCCTGCACGGTGTTCAGGAGGTCGCCGGTTCGAATCCCGCTCCAATCAATTTTTCTTCGTTCACTTTCCAATTTATTTTGATAATAACTTATTACTCGCACCTTTTTATTCTCTTTGTGTGCAGGGTGGCTGTTCGACTATTTTGGCAATTATGACGTGTCATTCATCGTGCTTGGAAGCATTCAGCTGGTTGCAGTTTTTTTATTGATCATTACATGTTGTGTCGAGTACCACCGAAAGTCTCGTCCGACTGGACTGTAAAATTAGACTCGGTCATGGACTGTTAAGTTGTTCAGCGTTATCTAAGATCGTCACATTGCCCTCTTCGCAGAAGATCCCAACATGAAATCAATTATTGTTATTATCATTAATTTCTGGTAATGACACCAAAGATTCCTCAAAATCGCACAAGGCACTGAAGCTCAAAAGCCTGATGAAACCTATAATGGAAAGATGATGAGAAAAAGGTACAGTTTTAGAGGTGGGAGGAAAACCCCAGAGTAATAATTCTGGGTAAAACCCACGGAATCAGATAGAGACTAAAAAAACCAATCCACTTGTGGACCGCGCCGGACTTGAACCCGGTCCACCGGAGGTGAAAGGTGAGGAAAGAACCACTAACCTGACTCCCCTGTCAATCAATTAATTAATCAATCAATCAATCAAATGTCTTGCAGAGACTTAGTCTCTCAGTCTCTTGTGCTTTTAGTCTTGAGCTGGATAGATGGTGATGCCACATTGGTGAGAGATCGTTGGCAACCCCTCGTGGTCTTTTCCATCCGGCCTGTATTTTCCCATGATGACTCGCGTGGGGTAAAGGGAGGACGGTGGAGCCGAAGAACATAACCTCACGATCTAACTCGATTGGCACATCAGATGGCATGAGCCCCTCAAACATACCCCCAAAATGGGATGCATTGCATTAAATCAGAAACGTGTAGTCCCTATGAGGTCTCAGACTTCCCTGTGTGATAGATAGGCTTGATGAAATTTACTGGCTGGATGCAAAATTGACCATCAAACCATGATGGGTGCTGCCTAAACGTGGCGTCTGTTGGGTCAATGCGCTCCCTGGGTGACCATTAAGGCTGTGCCCACAGATGACGGCTCGCTTACACCAACCCAGACTCGGATGTCTATAAGATTGATAGTAAGGAACTGCATGGACAAGGGATGCTCAAAGGATTATCAAGTGCAGTCGGCGGGGTACGCACATATGGTAACATTGGCCTACATCAAACAGTCTAAATTGATTCTCAGAAAGGATTGCTAGCTGATGTTTCTCGCTTCCCCCACCTGGTGGAGTCACTGATCACCCCGACTGACACAACCTGAATGATAATTCAGGATACTTGTATTAAGCTGTTACGATGAAGACTAGGAATGATGACACAAGTGCTTTGTTCATACCACATCTTGATGGTAGAGGACAATCTTTCTTGAAACCTGGTTTCCAACTAACACATGAACAATATAATGTGAATTTAACAGCTGTGCTGCTGCATAAACATGACATTTACTCGTTATGGTTGCAGATGCCTAAATACTTTCTCTGTACGCGCATAAATGTCTTGCGCACAGAACAATTTTTAGTTTAATGGGAGACTTTGGAGAACCTGTTTTCTAGTCAACAGCGCACGCACGCGCAAAACAACGCGCGCATCATGCTCACAATTGCGTGCACTTGCGCTGTTGACCGGTTCTCCAAAGTCTCCCATTTAACGCCATGTCAGCCGTCAACAAGTCATGTTTTCCGTGAAAACAAAATTATGCTATTGTTTTACCCAACTAAAACATATAATATGGGGGCCAAATTTGGCAAAGGCGCTACGCAATAACACAAAAACCGCAAATATCTTTAGGAAATACCTACGTCAACGTCTAAACATTTGTTGATAGAGTACTCAAACGGGTTTACCGGCTGAGCAACGACATTATATTGAGATGATAACGCAGAACCGGCAAACGTATGAAGCGTTATATTTTAAATTAAGGATACACACAGGTTACAAGCCAAAGATGTAATCGAATGTGACTGGTTTAAAGGTGTAAACAGATTTGGTTTTCATAAACATTTGAAGTACAAAACACAACAGATTTTCATAGTAACACTTGAAATTGGCACCGTACTCAATAACATTTCCCCAAACCATTACAGTTGTCATTCTTGTGAAAAAAGAAATTCGAATTGGATGAAATTGTCACAATTTTCAAATATTACTAATAAGCATGACTGTTCTAATTAATAAAAAAGAAAAATTTAAATATGTTAAAACAAATTTTTAACTATAACTAAATATTAAAACGATGTATAGGGCCTACTGTTCATTTGAAGCTCATGTCTGGTTGCGGTGAAATATAAAAATGTTAAATATAAAACATCAGTAACAATACTATAAAAGGTGCTGTCACATTTATTTTTTTCTCAATACGACTGTATTCATATCACCTTCTTTCTAATTTCAGTTATTCTTACGGTGTTATCTGGGGATATGAGAACTTTTGGGGTGTTAGGATATGAACGGGGGTGTGATATAAAGGCTTCGGGTGTCGACCATACGTTTGTTTCGCCTTTTGTGGTCCGTTTTAATCAAAGCAAAAAAAAAAAAAAACCGACGGCGGTTTCCTGTATGGAAATGTTTCCCCGTGGGTGTGCATGTCACAATATTAATGTCTTCACTGTCTTAACATATTTAATTGACGTATACGGTTTGAATGGGAATCCGGATTTGAATCACACATCTCCTCAACTTCATTGGATATTTAGAAATGTGTAATTTTGCTTCTAGGCGAGAATAGAGGGGGTGGGGGTATAGCCTTGGTTCAAGGCTTCGGTGACACGATGGTGTCTCGCATACAGACAGCCACACGGACTTGTTCACGTCACTGACGACTTCAATCTGGAAAATGCAGATGTCAGCTTGATTGATAATCAGTACTTTGCATCAAATAAATTGTAATTTATTTTCGAGAGAGACAGGCTTTGGGAAAAGGGGCCTGTGTCACTCCTTCACTTTAAGTGGAATTCGCACCACGATTAATTGCGTTCATCCATACACACATGTGGCCATTGTGAAATAAAACCCATCAGTAAGCCATGACTGCAGTTTGAATGTGCGCTATGCCATTACGCCCTATAATAATTTGATATAACGCTCTACGCATTAATTATTTTAATACATAATAATCCAATATTTGTATATTTTCCTGAAGGTTTTAATTCCCTGTACTAATATGTAATATAATTACATGTCACCACAATTTTTTTTATTTAGTGTTATATAATTATATCCGAGTTTAAAGGGATGGTACAGAACTAGTTTTTGCGACAAAACCGTTGCTGACAGTGAAAGCACATTATGTAATCCATCATATACCTTAACTGACAAACCTGGGTCACGAGAAAATAGTGAAAACCCGTTTACACATTTCAACGATATTATGCGTTCATAATAAAACGCTTCGAAGCGATTTATTCCAATCGGAAAATAGTTTCATTTATTTCTCAACGAATATGGCATTTCAGACAAAAACATTTCATGTGATGTTTTCTCCTATCATCACCATTATACTGTGTAAGTTTTATGTGAATCTGTGATCTTGAAGTGTATTTTGTCTTACCAATGCTGTACCATCCCTTAAACTCCGGTGTTTTGTGTATCACGTAGCAGACGGGGCACTATTATACATTCATTTCCACTTATTACACTTCTTATTTTAAGCGATGAAACATTTAGTTCAGATGCATTAATCGATTTACCTGTTGAAAATAATATTTCCTTTTTAAACTGCTTCCTTTCTTGACTAATTGGAAAGGTTTATAATTTCCATTTGAAACCTTGGCCGATTTTTTTAAATATTGTAAATGTCTTTAGGCTATATATTTTTCTTTTTCTGTGAACCGATGAAATGAATATTTTTGCTTTGTTTTTGTTTATTACTTGTATATGTATATCTTTAAGTCTTGTTTTATCTTATTAGAAATAAATATAAAAGCATACTAACGTTTCATCGCAAAGGCTTCCCGAGTCCAAGAAAAAAGTCCTAATTTTGGGAAATTCCATGACATTATACTAATTTTGCGGTGACATAAAGTAATGTACAATAATAAGGGCCGACTAATTAATGTAAAATTTGAATGATTGAGCACAGTGTCATATGCAATATCACTCGCAATAAATAGCTTATGTACATGACATGAACACAAAAATGCACTGTACACATGTATATGATTGTATACCTTGTTCTTGTTGACACAATGTTCGTTTGTGTGTTAAGTGTCATATCATACTTTGGTTTTTATCAAAGAAATACAGATTCATGGGCAAAAATATCAAGACTGATAAAGTAACAGTCATCTGCGAAAATTTAAGCCCCATACGGTGCCCATTTTTTGAGAAAACAGTGAAAAACAGCCACAGTATTTCTTAATTCTTTTCTCTTTAATCTTTTAAAAGATCAACAAGATTTTCGGTCGTTGATGTACTAATTTCTGGTTAAATACATGTACACAATTTCAGGCGGAACAATTTTAATGGTATGTTTCTACCACCACCATCTTCATACCCTGTACGTTATACGTAAATCTGTAAAAATTTCTGTTTTGGTTTCTTACCAAAGTATGATACTACCTTTAAAGTGTACGTGGAAATACCAAGTATTTTTTTTTTCAGTGATTTATATTATGTGTGGTTTTGTATAACCTTCCACAGCAGACCGTTTCTATTCAAGATACCGATAATGCAATTTCCAATCACCTCCATTAAATGCGGTAAAATGATGTGCCAACACTGACCTACAGACCTCACGGGACATATGTTTTTGAAGAGCTTATTAAGGCCGTATCCCAATTCTCTGGCTGCGACCGCAAATAACACACAAGTCTATGGAAATGGCTGCAGTCACTGGCTAGTGGCAGCCATAGGTATAGAGGTTATTCACGTGACGTCATTGACCGTCAAGCACAATATGATTACACACGCTCCAGCGCACACGCAACGTACAGCGTCGTACGCGCAGCCATGGACAACAAAGAAAAGCTTGACGGCCAATTGTGTTTTTATGACGTCGGTGAATAACCTCTATAGGCGTATTTTGCAGCCGCAGCCAGAGAATGGGAGACTTTTGGAGTGTTGGTCTTGAGTCAACAGCGCACGCGCAAACCATGCTTGCTTAATTGTGAGCATGCGCGGGTTGTATTGCGCGTGCGTGCGCGTGCGCTGTTGACTCAAGACCGTTGATCTCAATAATACACTGTATATGTAGATCAATGCTCAAGACCGACTCTCCAAAAGTCTCCCATTGTGAGCATGCGCGCGTTGATTTGCGCGTGCGTTCGCGTGCGCTGTTGACTTGAAGACCGGTTCTCCAAAGTCTCCCATTGGGACACGGCTTTAACATAATAAAAAATCTTAGTTTTCATAAATATTAAACGATTTTAGTCGGGGAATAGATAATATACAAACAAAGTTTGTGAACAATCAATCGTCGCAAAAAATGAGGGCGCTAGTCAAGCCCGGCGTTGAAAACTGCTGCTAAACTAAATACAAAAGGGAATCCAAACAAAATAAAATAAAATAAAATAAAATAAAATAAAATAAAATAAAATAAAATAAAATAAAATAAAATAAAATAAAATAAAATAAAATAAAATAAAATAAAATAAAATAAAATAAAATAAAATAAAATAAAATAAAATAAAATAAAATAAAATAAAATAAAATAAAATAAAATAAAATAAAAGAGCAATCAAGAACAGTCAAAGTACATGTATACTTTGATGACGCCTGCAATTTGGTTGACGTTATCATTATCACGTCGTTGTATTGATTTTTATGGGCAATGCTCTGTGTCGTAAAGGTTTTCAATAACGCACGTTTTTTTATCTTTTTTCTTTTTCTGTCAATTACATTGTAATTAACCTTTCGTATAAAAATGGCCCTAATTTTCCGTGCTGAACGATTCTATTGTGATATTAAAATGATCTGATTTCAGAAACGAGCCGTTGACAAAAGGGAACCTTGATATTACAAAACAAGATAATGCCTCCCATTGCATGCATGTATTCATTTATCAAATGTATCAAATTCAAGATATGGCTGTAGTCAAATCCTACTGTGTTGAGCAAAGCCAAGCAACACTGCCCGGTCCGTACATAATTATTTATCTGGTCAAAATGGATTTTTTTATCATTTTCTGAACACGTTAAATAATTGACCGCTAATAAAAGTGCAATAAAGAAAACAAAATGTTCCATTCAAACCTTGGAATATATAATGCCTATAGCAATATTTTTTTCTTTATTTCACCATGCAGAGAAACTTTGTACATACATTCCGTGTAGTGCGACACTATAAAATGCCTTCCTGACGCTCATCACAAGTGTAATAGTTGTGGATCTTTGATATAAACAATTAGAGACAATAGAGACAAATTTCGACTCAGATTAGGTCATGTTCTAGATCTACAATCCACTTGCTCTAACTTCAAAGCAATGCCGGTTAACAAATATGGGCCTTTACGAAATAAAGCTTGAGGCTAGGCTTGGGATTTATTTTGCTACTGCCATTTTGTGTCCTAAATGAAATGAAGGGCTTGAGATACATGGCGAAGCTGGTGTCTTTCTTCGGCTTAATCATGTCAGCCAATCCCTCTATTTCGTTTTGTGGGCCTCAAATGGCGGTAGCAAGATAAGTAAAGAGCCTAGCCTTAAGCCACGTTTCGTTAAGGCCCTATGTATCACTGAAATGCATAATTTTATAATGGGTGCATTCGTTTAGCTCATACGGGTCAGCCCTTATTGGGAATAGTCGTCTTTTACTGCACAAAACAAGCGAGAGAATGGGGACGGGGTTTGTTTTGGGTCGACCCGAGGGTGCTAAACGAATGCACCCATTGTAGGGATGAGGTCAACAGAGGGCGGCATCCTGCTTGAACACAGTAACTCTTGTTGCAACAAATTAATGTACTGTTGATTTTACTTTTCCATTGTGCCACAAAAGAATACACAATACCAACTTCATAATATAACGTTCATGTTTAAAGGTATCATACTTTGGTTTTTGTCAAAGAAATACAGATTCATAGGCAAAAATATCAAGGAAGATTAAAGTAATCTGTGAAAATTTGAGTCCTACACGGTGCCCACTTTTTGAGAAAACATTGAAAAACTGTCACAGTATTTCTAAAGTTTTTTTCTCTTTTTTGCTTGATCTTTTAAAAGATCAAAAAGATTTTTGGTTCTTGTTTTACTAAATTTTTGGATAAATACACCATTTCAGGCTGAAAATTGTTAACGGTATGTTTCTACCATCACCATCGTCATACCCTGTAAGTTATACGTAAATCTGTGAACATTTCTGTTTTGGCTTTTTACCAAAGTATGATACTACCTTTAACTATTCAATTGTCTAGCTTGTAGTCTCCTTTACCTGCAGTGGAATATTTCACGAATCACTAGCAAGATATTTAATGCGACTCTAAGGAGGAATAAATAGACATACATTGTATCTGTGTCCATGCTACTCTCATCATCCACGATTTGTTGATAAATCCACATGATATATCAGCATAAAAGTGTGGATGGACGTCTCAATAGTAAAATATGTATATGTCTAAATATCATATAAATAATTATTCTGAAAAAGTTAATAAGATGCAACAGTTTTTTGTTGTTTTCTGGACACCCATAAGTATGACATTTCAAATAGAAGCTGTCAATTTATTAACACTTGGGAAATTAAAAGTTCCGTAAGTATCCTGAAAAAGTATTCTTTTTTGGTGATTTGAAAAAAAAACAAGAAAAAATAATAATACGAAAACACCAAAACAAAACGACGATTAATTTTAGTGACTTTTTCTGAGGATTTTAGTGGAAATATATATATTTCAATTGAATTGATTTCCTTTTCATATCTATAAAAAGAAATAATTGTTAAAGAAAAAGAAATTTATTTTAAACTTAACACACATTATGGTTTCGTAACGATATTGTGAACTGTGAAATATTTTAAAGGTAGCATCATACTTTGGTAAGAAACCAAAACAGGAATGTTCACAGATTTACGTATCTTTCAGGGTATGAGGATGGTGCTGATAGAAACCTACCGTTACAATTTTTCCGCCTGAATTGGTGTATTATCCAGGAATTAGTAAAACAACGACCGAAAATCTTTGTTATCTTTTAAAAGATCAAAAATAAAAGAGAAAAGACTTAAGAAATAATGTGGCTGTTTTTCACGATTTCTCAAAAAGTGGGCACCGTATGGGACTGGAATTTTCACAGATGATTTTCACTGTATCTTCTTTGATAATTTTTGCCCTTGAATCGGTACTTCTTTGACAAAAACCAAAGTATGATACTACCTTTAAGTATGACTAAATTATGATATTTTGTGCGCATTACGACTAACTGTGCACCGATACGTTTCCGTGAAAGTGCCGTGGTCCTTTACAAATGATGGCTAAAATGGAAATACTATAAATTATGCCACTGTGTGCAATTTTATTCACCTTTTACTACTACATTTCGTCAACAAAATCTTTGAGAAATTCAGTCAGTGAGATTGTTTTGCATCTTTTTAATAACGTCTTGAAGGTCTCACTGTGAAACATCCTGGCAATCACTGACGCAAATCTTTAGCAATAACGCTACATATTTTATTTAGTTTCACATTTCAGCGTTTTGTGTATAACCACAGAGTTATTTGCAGCTGTATTATATCACCACTATCAATATTCCATTTCTTGGTTTGTCATTGTTTGGTTGGTCGTACTTGGGCCGCACTTTTATCCGTAAACAATATCTCGCATGTCTGCTACAGTTATTTAGATCAGAATTGGCAGTTGGTGAGATAGGTAATCAGTTCTGGGTTGTCTATCTCAGAGAGTGGGCACGGAGGTCCTGTTAAGTTGCATTCGTTGATGACATGGTCATGGGTTTGTGTTTTTCCGCAAGGACAAAGACATTGATTTGACGTAATGTACACATTACCCATATGGTCCGGTCTGAATTTAATACAGGATGATGAAGTCAGAGAGTCTGCATGCTGGGGAATGTGTTTAAAACTGTATATCACGAATAAATCACGATCATAACTATCCTACATCTTAGTATTGGTTTACCTGTTATCATGAGGAAACAATACTAGATGTTCAAGGGGTCTCGTCTGCAACTAGCAGGATTTTCAAAGTTGCAGTGACCGTCCTCCCATTTTCCTGCGAATGTTTTATGAATAAGGGCACAATGTTGATTTCCACTTTGGTTTGGTCGGTTACTTGCCCAGTTGGTGAAGGTACGCTGTGCCTGCTCTCCATTGCAGAACCACTGGCCCTCTTCCTCCAGATCATCACAAGCTATCCAGATGCTTTGCCCTGCTGCCCATTTCTCTTCACCATAGGCCAACACGAAATCATTCTCTGCCTGTGACCGGGGCGCAATCATCTCTCCTCCCATAGCCTGGCCGGATTCATTGGCTGCACCCCAAGACAGACTCGGGGTGAAACGGTAGCAGCCACGGCGCCACATTCTCCAGCCGGGTGGGCATTCGATGAAAGGACAGTTCTGACCGAGGATGGAGCTTGGGAGTACGAGCCCAGAGAGGACCACGAAGAAGTGCCCCGGGAACATCTTGACAAGTTTGGGGCCTCGGTGGTACTTTCTCTTCCGTGTACTCCTTAAAGGATGACACACCGATGTACAGTTCTCTGTGTGTACCGGTACAATGTACTTCTACACAGTCTGATGTTATTGGTTCAAAAGTGTATCTGTGTAAGTGCTTGGTTCACAAGTAGCAATAATACCATTGCAGGAGATATCGCTTCTAAATCATTTTATTCGAGGACAAGATCCACCGTCTGCATGTGCCAAACACACGAGAAAAATCAAAATGTAGAAAGTGTTCAATACCCGGGAGATTGAGATAATTGCCTTACGGTTAGTACTGTATTTGGGCTGTGTGTATAACCAGTGCATCGGTAAGAGCTAGAATGCGCACCCTGTGAATCCATTTACACAGAGTCACTGCCTGTCAAGTTCTCACTGTAAGTCTTGCCTCATCTGGCCCTGATTTTAAGCGGTTTCTCTGCAGGAACAAAGGAGAAAACACAACGTGGAAGGCTGCTGGAGCAGCCGTTGGTGTGCCGGAAAACATACAGACAGCCGAAAATTAAAGTGGTGCCAAAGAAGATGTTGCCTCAGTATTCGTGTGCTGGGACTCCCGATTCTAATTAGCAGAGCCTGGGAACCAGACGCCGCCTGCCGGGAACCACGGTAATACACCAGTAAGTATCGCACTGCTTAAGAACACAGGATTAAGTGTGGGCTACTGCCAACGCATGAGAAAGTGACATTTTCGCAATATACACCTTTGAGTTGGTGTGCAATAGTACATACGGTATTTTTCTGACGTTTTGTAATATCTGAAGCAATTTTATTTCGGTGGATCTTCTTTCACTTTGTCTTGATTGCCGATGTTCGATTTGACAACGTTGAGTATTAATCGCGACAATGTCAACAGAGGGCGGCAGATACATCATTGGGTCATGCCCAGACTGCACCCAACTCCCTGCCTTACTTCCCTCTTCAATTAATAGTACAAACGTTACCGGTAAAGACTACAAATCTCACACCAACATAAACACACCAATTACAAGAATCGTTTTGGTATTTTGCTTTAGCCACCGGACGCTGATCAACGTCAGACGGACATAGTTACTCTGCGCTCTACATGTATAACAAAGCACACACCTTGAATATGTCTATAGGCCTTTACGAAATCTGGCTTCAGGCTAGGCTTGGTACTTATTTTGCTACCGCTTGAGGCCCACAAAACGAAATGAAGGGATTGGGCCATATGACAAAGCCGAAGAAAGGCTCCAGCTTCGCCATGCATATCAAGCCCTTCATTTCATTTAGGACACAAAATGGCAGTAGAAAAATAAATCCCAAGCCTAGCCTCAAGCCTGATTTCGTAAAAGTCCTATGAATGCTTTACAGTAAGAGGCGATGCGAACACTAAAACAAAGTGTACACTTTCAACATTTTCGGTAACTATCTCGGTAACATGTTGCCTAGGTACGTCGTTGCTGAAAATGTTGTCAGTGTCCACAGAGCAAAACGAGTTGGGTAACATGTCGCAGCAACGTATCTATAACATGTTGCCTTTTTGAGAAAGATCCTGCTAGGATCGAAACGCGTCAGGCCCTAGTACCTTTAAGCATTTGATATATTTCAGGTCATTTTGGCTGATGAGCAGTTTGCAGCAGTTTATTACTTGTATGTTGCTAAAATGTTGCAAGTGTACACAGGGCCCAAATTCGTGTTGCCCAGGTGTGTTGCCCTAACTGGCCAAGATGTTACCGCAATTAATATCAAAAATGTGGTAATTATATTAATTAAAAAGCCGTATCCTCTTTGAGTGATCCCCCATGTACCGTTCCCTGGTTGCAGCTTGCTGCGTGTATCATTGAAACGATCCTTGGGGCATGGCGGTGTGTGCGTGGTTTCATGGCTTCTGACTGCCAAACGAACAAAGATAATTGACTATTGGGGTCACCACCAACGTAGGGCTGGATAGCTCAGTTGGTAGAGCGCCTGTACGGTATTCATGAGGTCGCCGGTTAGAAAAGGTCTCTGTGCTCAGGTTTTTTTTAATGAAGGACATAATGGTTTCAAATTTCTCCCCTTTTTCGTAAATCAATAAACCGGTCGTCTATTAATAGTCCAGAATTCCGCCACTAGACCATTCTATTGTGGTATAGCGATGATCTGATTACAGAAACGAGCCAGTGACAATAGGGAACCTTGATATTGTAATATAATGCCATCCATTGTATGCCTATTCAATTTATGATGAAACTGGGAACAACAGATATATTAACTGTGTACAGTCACGTTTCTGTAAAGGGAGACTTTTGAGAACTGGTCTTCAAGTCAACAGCGCACGCGCAGGCAATTGTGAGCATGCGCGCGTTGTTTTGCGCCTGCGCTGTTGTGCGTGTGCGTGCGCTGTTGACTTGAAGACCGGTTCTCAAAAGTCTCCTATTCATTTCTGTCGATCCATGCGAGGTTTGGGTCGCCGTCCTCGTAAGAACGGAACAAAATGTAGTGTCGCATGTCCGTCCCTAGTAATTAATTTGTTGAAGGTTGACTCGCAAATCCAAACCCAACCAAAAACGATATTTTTCTTCCTTAGTTTTTACCAATTCGACACGCTTATTAATGCAGCATTTCTTGTGTCAAAGTGTCTGCGTTACAATATGATTATAAATACACCAGTGCTCTTTCATTAAAAATTTAATCTTGACGAGGGATGCAATGAAATACATGTATTGGGGCTAAAAAGGCGTTTAGTTTAATCGCCGACTGCAGTATTGACAGCAATCGATATCGTAAATTGCTTGCAAAACTGCCATCGTTACTGCAAACTGTGCTTATCACTGCCAATGTTCATGGGCACTGCCAATTGTCACTGACATTGCCACTGTACGTAAACTGAACAGGCCATTGCCAAATGCTTTGCCAGAGTGACTCTCAACTGCCTTTGGCATCGCAAATTCTCTCCGACTTCCGTTTGTCTGGGTTAAGTGAAGAAATGTCGAAATGAATTCCTTGCTTGTATTGGTAGCAGTCAGCCCTGTAATCGAGGCTTGAAGGTTGGCGGTGACTTTCTTGTCCAACATGCCTACGTATGCCGCCCATGCGCGTATAGGCCTAGGCCTATTCCAAAACAGTACGTCTTTGAAAGCTCCACTGCCTACCAAACACGTACTTGCAAATACACGGGTTTACACTTCGGCGGCCATATTAGTTTTTGATCGCAACTTCAAAACGTGGCACTTCCACGCATGCGCACATTTCGAAGTGTAACCCCTGTATTGAGAAATTACAATACACGGGTTTACACTTCGGCGGTTTTTGATCGCAACTTCAAAACGAGGCACCGTCACACATGCGCACTTAAGCATGCTCGCAATTGCGCAAGCATGGTTGCGTGTGCGCTGTTGACTCAAGACCGACTCTCCAAAAGTCTCCCAATGCAGACCAAGTACGCGCTCACCACTCCGCACCGGATGACACGCATAGGCAGCAGTCAAGCCCAAGTCTCTACCAATAGCCTAATGGACAGCCATACGTTAAAGTAATTACTATTGTACATCAAATATACGCAACAGATCTATTCGGAGTGGCCCCACAATAAATACCGTAATAACTTTAATGTTACCATAACAGGGGATGCAAAGTGCACGATACCTTTTGTTGATTTGAAGGACTGCACTTTTTCTTCAGTTGTATGTATTGAGAAATGTTCTTGTGCGTGTTTTTAAAAGTGTTCATGCTGTGCAATGCTCCAAAGAAGTGCACGACCAAAACCAATATGAGCAGTTTAAAGAACAATGGTAAATGATACAATCGAGCAAAAAAAGTGTTCTTTACCTCTTGTCTTTCAGCCTTTGAAAAAGGTCCTGCTAAGGTGGGAACGCGTCAGGCCCCCTAACTCCAAGCAGACTTAGCCTTGGGTATATAAAGGACAATTATTAAAATGTCTACCTCGGTTACTTACTCTCTCAATTGAAGTAATTTGTTTTGCTTGTTACATTGACTTTTGTCAATAGCTGTATGTCCTTGCCTACTTGAAAGTAATTAGAATTGTACATGGAATAGGCAGGCGATCCACTGGGAGTAGCCACACAATATCGTAATGACTTCCCTCTATTAGCATTAATGGGCAAACATGTTCCGTACATCTACAAGCTCGTAAAATTACACGATACCTTGGGTTAGTCCGTAGGCCTGGAAATCCCACGATGGTCTATAACGAGTATAGTTGTATGTTCATATTTTGTGCCTTACTTGAGAATGGTTGATGCAATGCTATATTTCAATGAAGTGCAGAACCAAGCCGATCAGAGCAATTTAGCAATAAATGATATTTGAACAAGTTCTTCTTCATTTAAAGGTAGCATCAAAATATAAAGACAGATACAGTAACAGTCATCTGTGAACATTTCAGTCCCATACGGTGCCTACTTTTTGAGTAAACTGTGAAAATTCAGACACAGTATTTCTAAAGTCTTTTCTCTTTTATTTTTTATCTTTTAAAAGATCAAAAAGATTTCCGGGCGCTGTTTCACTAATAAATACACCATTTCAGGCGGAAACATTTTAACGGTATGTTTTACCACCACCATCTTCATACTCTGTAAGTTATACGTAAATCTGTGAACATTTCTGTTTTGGTTTCTTACCAAAGTGTGATACTACCTTTAACCACGCAGATGAAATAAGTCTCTTCCGTCTGGTGGGTCACTAAAATGCCGTTCACGCTCGTTTAAGATGTCATTTTAATTGTTATTATGCATGAATTATATGTAAAAAAAAACCCCCCAAAACCCCCAACTTTCGTTTCAAAATATTTTTCATGCATTGTAGTCTGCGTTACACTTGGAAATGCTCCACGGATCATGCTTATTGATGGGAAACAGGTCCATTCGCCCCTAGCCGACTTGCCTCTCACCAACTTGCCCCCCTCTGCCGTCTCGCCCCTGCCAACTCGCCCTTTACCGAATCGGTCAAGGGGCGAGTAGGTAAGGGGCGAGTCGCCTAAGAGGCGGGTTGACCTGTTATCAATTAATGCGACTCCAAGAAGGAATGAGTCGTCATTAAGATAGTAAGGTTAATATCTTGGTTAACGATCGTCCACAGTATTGATGGTAACATGAATTCACATGATAATGAGCTCTACTTTTAATGGAACACGCATTAGCAAAACATGCAAAATAATTATAATGCAGTTATGCGAAATGTGCACATACTAATATAATTTATTCATTATTTCAATGAAGTCAATACTTAGATGTTTCAAAGTTAAGTTTTACACACAGTTCTTTCTAGGTAGCGTTTTGCTGTTGTAATAATCGAAAATCTATTTAAATTTAGCTTATTTTGCCTCCCGTTACAGTTCATTTCCCGACTCAGTGCATGTTGACCCTTAAATTACAGAGGCCCTGTAGTGATCAAATTGCTACACCTGTTAGTATGCTCAACTTTTTGTTTTGTTTTGGTCTTTCTGAACGAATATTTGATTTGTTTGCTTCTTTTTTTTTTCTCGATTTCTTTATAAACCGTTTCCTCAGGATACCAACGGAAAGCCCGGCTCCCCACGTAGCTATAATTATAATAATTTTAATACAAGTAATAAACTGCTGCAAACTGCTCATCGGCCAAAATGACCTGAAATATATCGAATGCGTGGAGTTAGGGGGGCCTGACGCTCTGACGCGTCAGGCCCCCTAACTCCAAGCTTATAATAATAATTGACAGCTTTAATATGAACAAGTAATCCCGAAAGCAACATTAGTTGCATCCTATTTTTCTATAATGTGTTGACGCGTCATGACAGCCAGTACTACACATTTTAACACTGAGACGTTCATCCACACAATCTATTTAATGTCATGAGTTTTGAATTGATCCGAGTCATTTTCCATTTCCTATAGTGTTCCATGATCGGACCACATCCGGGAACGTAAAATTATAGATGTCAGTTGGTGACCACAAACATCAATATCAAGTGCTCCTGTGAACCATACGCAAACACATAGTGCAAAAGTGATTTAGTTTCTTTCAATATTCTATTACATTTTCACATTCTTTTTTTTGTGACAGAACATTACTATTTCATGTTTAGGGTGACATTTCTGACTGTCTTAACTAGTATGATGTCAGATATTTGATGTATCCATTCAAAGGCTATGATCATTTTTATGACGCAGATTTGCTAGATGCCTTAGGGTCCCGTTTGCAAATAGCAGGTCGCGCAGGGCCACATTGGCTGTCGCCCCATTTCCCACCATACTTGTTGGTACACTCGGCACAATCCTGTTGTCCATCAAATTGGTTTGGTTGGGTACTGTCCAAGTTAGACTTGGGGCCAAGTCTTTCTTAGTCCGCGCGGTGATTGTCTCTTTTTTTCCCCGCAACTCTCGCGAAACCGCGCGAGACTCATTGCTACGGCGAGAGTTCAGCTCTCGGCCCGGGACCGCTCAAAAAGAAAGACTTGGGAAACCTGTTTTCAGTTTGTACACGGCGTATGGGCTCTTTAGCCGAAATCGTACGGACGCGTCTGATTGGCCAATCTTTATTAAATATATGAATATTCATTATGTAGGCCTACGCTACATCCTGCACGTGTACACAGGGCTGATTCACGTTTAATACACAACCACAGCCGTCGCACGTATCTAGCTATATAGCTGCAGTGTGACCTTGATAATGAGACTTTTAACTCGTGGGTCGTGAAATTAATATGTGCATGTTTGTTTTTATCTTCTTTGTGCATAATAGGAATATCTTATAAGTCCGTCTATACCTCCATGGTCTTACCATAGAGCTGTTCCTAGCTCTATGGTCTTACTAACTGTAGCTATAGTGTAGACCTTCGTACATCAGGTAAATGTTAACCTACACACTTGCTTAAAAAAATTATTGACATTTACCGTGGGTATTATTCATTTCCATGAACTAATGCACGTATGTTAAACTAATAGATTAAGTTCCAGCTTAATACAAAATGATTTATTAAATCATTCAACTTATGAAGTAATTGAACATAAACCATAATTTGAAAATGCTGTCCAATGTAAGTAGTAAGTACACCACTGCTGCCTTATTTGAAATTGTTCACACCCTCAAATAAAATGGACTCGTCTTAACGGCCGTCTCTACGGCAACCGTAATGCAAAGCACGCCCATACGTGAATAAATGAATATGCGTCTTAAATAGGTTTCCCAAGTCTTTCTTTTTGAGCGGTCCCAGGCCGAGAGCTGATCTCTCGCCGTAGCCATGAGTCTCGCGCGGTTTCGGGAGAGTTGCGGAAAAAAAAAAGAGACAATCACCGCGTGGACTAAGAAAGACTTGGCCCCAAGTCTATGTCCCAGTCGGTGAAGGTACGCGCTTCATGCTCTCCGTTGCAGAACCACTTGCCCTCTTTCGCCAGGTCATCGCAAGCTATCCAGACGTTTCCCCTTGCATCACCTACGTCTCCGTGATAACCCCATACGAAATCCTGCTCCGCCTGTGACCAGGGTGCAATCATCTCTCCTCCCATCGCCCGGCACGATTCCTTGGCTTCAGCCCAAGGCAGGCTCGGGGTGAAACGGTAGCAGCCACGGCGCCACATTCTCCAGCCAGGTGGGCATTCGATGAAGGGACAGTTCTGACCGAGGATGGAGCTGGCGAGTGCGAGCCCAGAGAGGATGATGAAGAGGTGCATCGAGATCATCTTGGAAGTTATAGTTCAGGTCAGAAGTTAAGTTCACATTCGTCCTCACCCAAGTATAGGTCTATACCTTTCTCGTTCACGTAAAACCTAGATGTATCACCCAACGCCTGAAATTGTGTACGTAACGCTCAATAATTCCACGAATAGTCCGTGCCGATCAACATTCACTGAACGTCTAGATTTAAATCTGGTCTCTAGATCCGCCGTCTGTGTACTGCATCTGATGTCAATTCACGAAAAACTGAAAAGAAATGTCCAATTCAGAAAAGCTTTGAAAATCCTGAACATTGATGCAAAAGGTGATGCTTAATTCTCTCATACTCCCTTTCGATCTCGTCAAAGTGATGAATTTCGAACAAAATGTCCCTCTGTCGTATGGTATGTTAGTAGCAGTCGCCCCTGCAATCGAGGATTGGGGACCAGTGACTCGCATGTTAAATATGCATAACGTATACCGCACATGCGCGAAGGTAAATTATTATTTTCAAAGTCTCTGGCAACTCCACTACCTACCTTAATAATAGTAATACATTCTTATATAGTGCCCTTCCAGATAATTCTGCTGAAGGCGCTTCACATAGAAAACACAGAGTACACTTGCACGCAACACGCCTGAAGGACACGTATGGACATCAGAAAAGTCTAAGTCTTACCAATATCCTAATGGCCAGGCTTATGACAAAGTACTTTTACATTAATTAATTGTAGGCAAAAGATCCATTGAGAGTAGCTACACAATAAGCATATATGATTTCCCTCCCAAACAAGGTCGTCAAAGTCCGCGATACCTTGCGTGTGTTTGAATGACTTCCGCAGTTGTCTGTATTGAAAATACATGTTATCGTTATATCTTGTACATTGATTTAAAATTGTGTGCAAACTATACAGGCTGAGTCAAAAATAAGTTTACCGGCTTGACCTGATGATTTTTTTTTCTAGAAAAAAAGAGAGAAAATTTTCAAAAGTGCAGTAAAGCATACATTTAACATCCTCTTGCTTATTAGAAAAAGAAAAGAATTAAACAAATTGATCATTCTTAAGAGAGGTTTTCTCATAAAGGTACTCATTGGTCCAACTGTCCATGGAATTTTAAAACTTACATTGCTAGAATAAATACTTTACATTATTTCGTGTTTTTATTTTTTCCATAAACAGCTGGATAGAACATGCTTGACTGAACTGGAAAGGACCGTTTTAAAATGGTTCATAAGATATACACAATCTGATGTGAGCATCAAGGCATCCCTTCATTTCATGCGCCCCGTGAGGTACTTGATTGATAAAGGTCCACTCTTGTTAGAGCAGTTCAGCTAGACGTTCACTATTTGCTAACTAAAATACCCTTAAATTCTAATTGAAGACGCTGCAGAGGACCGCTGGCAAGAGAGCAATAGTGAGATCTGCTCCCAGGCGTCAATTGACGAAACTCGGGGACCTGAAAGCGAGACAAAGCATCGGCAATGCCGTTTTGTATGCCTGCCTGGCTGGCTATGTGAAGAAATTGAGTGTTATTAATAGGAGACTTTTGAGAATCGGTCTTCATGTCAACATGCGCTGTTGACTTGAAGACCGATTCCCAAAAGTCTCCCATTGCATTTACATTTAACATCAATTACATTGCCAAATAATTAATATCATTATCATGACTTATTGTGCATAAGGATATGTTTTTCGTCGTTAGCTACGACGGGTAAAAATTGTGCTTTTGATAAATCTGGCAATAAACTGCTCTTGCCATACATAGACAAAGTGGTGGTATCTTGTCCATGTCTAATTTCTTTACCAGCTGTCTTGTCGCATGGGAAAATAAGTATATTTATATTATAAAACAATACTTAGATATACTCTGATATTCGTAATATTTATCAAATTCATGCTTATGCGAGCATCACCGAAATAATGAGGAATATGACGTGACAAGACCCCCCCTCCACTGCAGTCTGCCACATTCCTCCCAGATACACTTTGTTAACATCCATAGATTGATAGGTTACGTTACAGTAGAACGAACACTTTCATAATCCCCTCGTTCGGGTCACTGCCGTGATCTTCAACGAGGACCATATGATCCTCCCCCATGACGATTTTAAATGCGGGGACCATGGGTGTCGATCACGGGGGGATGGGGGGGGGGGGGGATATATCCCCCAAATATTTGAGGTGGGGGGATGTCGTGTATTATCATCCCCCAATATTTCGAGGTTGAATGTCAATCAAGTTATTGTATAGAAATATTACATGATACTTTTTTGTAGCCTTCGCAGTAAATTTATACTGTTTAATTCTTCTGAATATCGCTTTTTAAATGCTCTAAAATGCGACTTTTCGACTCTGTTTTTATTGAAAAGTCCCTGGTTTGGGAGAGGGTATCCCACCTCCCGCAGCCTCTTTCGCATAGGACACCAAATCACAAATCATCCACCCCCCCCAATCAGGAAAAGAAATCAACACATGCACTTTCCACTACATTCACTATTTAGGACTTTAACCGCTGCATTATTTTAAATGGCTCAAATTGCAAGAAAAACATAAACAATCCATTTTTAATGGCATTCCAACCTAGCTTATTATGTGGTCACATATATTTTTAGAATATATATATTACAAGCATGAGCAGTATGTTCGCATAGTACGCGTCAACGATCGTGCGGATGCAGTTGCGAACTCATATATGCAGTACGACTAATTGCAAACGCCTTGACCAAGGGCAACCCAATTCGTCTTGACTGCCGACGCGGCTGCATTCGTTCGTAAGTCAGTGTTGGGTACAAATTGCGCTCCATTGCCAACAGGCAAATACACCGTTGAGCCAAGTGAATGGACTGGTTTCCAGTCACTACTCTGTTTTCGTCTGCCATTACCAAACCGAACATTGGCAATCAAGACTAAAACTCGAACACCAAGACAAACGCAACAATCACGAGAACCATTTTGCATTTTGTTTGAGCCATCGGTTACCAACGTTAGGGGGACATTTGGTGATCGTGTAAGTCTAACTTTGCACTCAGGGAAACTAGTGCGCGTGCGCGAAATTGTTGAATAATTTGAGCTTCGCGCACGCGTACACAAATCACGAAAATGCGCAATAGCCAGGTAGCTCACTTGTAGGCGGGAGGACTGGTACGGTGTGTACGTAGTAACCGGGCTCGCCTCGTACTCGTAGGCCTACGCGTACGGTGAGGCGGGGAGCTCCCCACCGGGACGGCGGCCGGGCATGGTCTTCGCCTTCGGAGAAAACATGGCCCACATGTGTCAGTCAAGTCCCATTAATACTTGTGCACAATAAATTGAATAATGATTGTCGGCGGTGAAATTCTTCCCCGGCAATTTTTTACACGTACTTGGGTTATGCATGTTGAAAACATAAATAAGGATTTTCAGAATTATTTACAAAATGTTTTTGAGTTGAAGCAATGTTTTTGAGTTGACGCAATGTTTTTGAGTTGACGTAATGTTTTTGAGTTGACGTAATGTTTGCGAGTTGTCGCAATGTTTGCGAGTTGACGTAACGTTTGCGAGTTGACGCAATGTTTGCGAGTTTACGTAATGTTTTTGACAAAAGGAATTCGGGGGCAAGATCGATGAAACAATTTCGATCTGTTCCTAGCTCTATGTTTTGAGGGACCAAAAAGATTTTCATATGAATACACAAAATATAATTTTGATGACACAAAAATATTTTGAGGCCATGAAATGATTTTCATGTATGACAAAAAATTGTCTCTATAGGCTTTCCCGCTCCGCTCGAAAATCCCCGCTCCGCTCGAAAATCCCCCCTCCCCCCAAAAAATGCAACGGGGACCGGGTGACGTGACTGACTCAGGCACTTGCAGGCCGTGCGGTCTCGCATAAAAAAATTAATACTACACGAACGTCCGTGTGCGGCCTGTACGAGTACTGTACAGTACATTACATGCAGTGCATTATAGACGGTGCGAGGTAAGTCAGGGGACTAGACATATGAATATGCATTGCTTGACCTAATTATGCAGGATATATTATGCATACGTCATATAATTAGGCATGGTAGGTGCGCGCGCATACGGTAAATAATAGCAATTCGTCTAGACTGTGTTATCGAAGTCAAGTTAGTAGTCGTGCACTCGTGCGTCGCTAGCGGATTGCCACGATACGCCCTCTCGTGGTGGCGGGTACGATAACACAGTCTAGCAATCTAGACTACATGTGTCCCCGAGTAGCTTCTCAAAATTTACTTCTCTGTGTTGAATGCCCTCATTATTCACACAGGCGATTTGAAGGGAAACTTTCTTATGATGATCGCAATGCTTGGTGGCGTAAAAATTATGTACAAGAAATCAGCTCTAATTACCCAAAATGGTTACCAATGTAGCCAAGTTATCAATCGATCCGGTATTCACGGGTCTTATTTCAAATGAGTATTTAAATTGTGTTTCTGGGGACATATTTTATAAAAATTTTAGCCAAAACAAAGACCAAACGCAAAAGTGAAGGAATGTAAATTCCGTAATTCAGATTAATAAAATTCTCCGACAAATTGAATTCCCTGGAACAATAATAATGATAACAACATCGAAAGTTTACACTTACAGAATGACTAGAACGTAAGGAAACGGCATCCATGGAAATTATCTTATATATTTATTTGTCACATCAAATGAAATAGTATACACTATTAACTGTATTTTTTAAATGAAATTTTATGCGCTCTTTTCAAAGCATCTGGTTTATGGCGCATGAACAATGTGAGGTCACCAGAGGTCACAAACTACAGAGTCATTTGTGTTTATATTGCTGGCTCTAAGAAAGCTGCTGGCAGAAAATAATCAGACTTATAATGTTATTTTGCAAATAGCATTTATAGCAGTTTTGGTTGCTTCGTAAAACCACTGCCGATAAAGAAAAAAAGTAAAGCACAATCAAGAAATATTTATATAAATGAACATTAAAACACAAATTATTTAGTTTGTTTTAAATGCATTTTTTTTGCTCTTAATATCAATGCTGAACAACATATATAGGCCGAAATATAAACAGTCAAAAATTCGTACGAAGTCCACACAACTCACAGTTCTATTTGAGGTCCTTGCTACCTACAGTTGGTTAAATTAATCGCTGATTCGCCAGCTTTCAAACAATCCTAGACAACTACAAATGTTACAGTTAATATTTTTCTTTAGAATCACTTTGTCCTAAAAGACAATGATTAAACAAAATGAAAATACGATGAATGAATCAATTTCAATTCAGAGTTTTAAACTGTTCATGCCAGACCACGTCATGATTTCAGTCTTGATCGCAAGACTAGTCTATACTCGATGGTACTGAAGCATGGGCGTGTGACATTTATTGAGGAGGGCGTACGCACAAACCTCGGATTGTTTGGCTGCACCTGACATCAAGCCACTGTGAACGTCTGCCTAAGTCAATGTACGCGCAATCCTTGGCACCGCTGTTTGGCTCTCCACGCATCCAGAAGGTGAACGTTTGTTTTTGCCAAATGTTGTTACACTTCCACTGGCCCTCAACGACTATGTCATCGCAGGCTAACCAAAACGAGCCGATGTTTGCGTCGGTACCGTAGCTCTTAAAGAAATCATTCTCCGCTCGTGACCGTGGCGCAATCATCTCTCCTCCCATCTCCAGGCAGGATTTCTTGGCGTCAGCCCAACGCAGCTTCGGGGTGTGACGGTAGCAGGCACGGCGCCACATTCTCCAGCCTGGCGGGCATTCGATGAAAGGACAGTTTTGGCCGAGGATGGAGCTCATGAGTACGAGCCCAGAGAGGATGACGAAGAGACACTCCGAACTCATACTGACAGATTATTGTTTCGATGTTATGTTCAGAATCGTCTTCGATAAAGAGATGGCTCAAGCTTATAGTCAAACCTTGCTCGTTCACCGACGGCCAGAATGATGCTGGTGTATTGCTCACAGCGTGTTATGCGTGCCGCTTAACAAAATCAGAAGCAATTCTGTAGCGACCAACTGTTACTGAACTTCTAGGATGATGTGGCATCCGAAACCACCGTTTGTGTGCTGCGTGTCGTTTCAGTTCCTGAACGATTGAAAAGCAATGCCAAAAGAAGTATATGGCTTTGAAAACCCTCAACGTTAATCCTAAGGGAGCTGTTCTCTATCTTGCTCTCGGCATTGGTAGTGGGAAGAAATGTAGAAACTATGCTTATAATTGGAGGAAGCCTGCCCTGTAATCGAGGTTTGGGAACCGGTGACTGTCACATTCAACATGCCTAATGTATACAGCGCATGCGTGAAGATAACTATTTTTCCGAGCACTCAGAAATCACAGATGCCTACAAAAGACGCACTTGCGAAATGCAGAGCAAAAGTGTGCGCGCAACATGCAAACAAAGGCCCGGAGGCCACGCCTAGGTAGAGAAAAACTCCATCCCTGTGGTGTCACCTATAGGGAACGCCAAGAGTTTACATAGATTACGATTTATTTCGACAACTCGACCTTGTGCACAATATAAGTCGACCTTTTCTTTTAAAATCAATGGAACCAGAGGAATTGACAATACAAGTGAGGAATTCACTTGTAATATTGATTTCTCTGAGTTAACGGGCTAAACGCACGAGGCCTACTTACGTAATATAACATATCGACTTATCGTATGTCAAGAAGACGGCTTGAAACGAACAATCGGCTTGATCTATTTGCATAACTCGGCAGCTTCCTTTGAAAATGTCGCCTTGGCAAGATTTGACTATTATAAAATGTCGTCATCTTCATTTTAGTGAGTCATCTCGTCGATATATCCGGATACGTCGACATCTCTGTTTATTACAGCCATCGTGCACAGATAGCGATGTCTGTTTATATCGGTTTTTCGTCTTAAAATCGGTATCTTTACCAATATTATTCGAATGAGTCGATTCGTTAAAATGAATACTTGTCTTTGCATGGATAAGTGTTTTGGCACTTAAGGGGATCCGTAGTCGCATGTGCAGCACACTGGACTGGTTGACCTCCAATAGCTATATTCAATATTTTGGAAGGCTTGCTGAATAAACGTAAAGACGCCTATTTGTTACGTGAGCCATACATGATTAGGAGTTTCTGACTTCCTTACGCTATGCACGCAGGTTTAGCTAATAGATGGACAAAATCTGAAGGACGACAGTTGATCTAAAAAATAATTCCAAAAATCATAAGCGTTTCAACGGCTAATTGCCGGTATCTATGGCAACATACCACTTCTCAAAGCTCGCAATAAAAAAACAACTTACTGTAATGCATGACAATGTGAGCAAAAACATGTTATAACAACGAAAGGAATCGGCAAACGCCATATACTTATTTATATATAATTCATCGTATGAAAACTTGAACATCCAACATTTTCCAAGTCATTCTTTTGAAAATTCCCTTTTTGTTTATGTAATTTTTTTTCGTGCTTTTCGATTGAATGTTTTGAAAATCCCGAAATAAAACACTGCAAAATATTGGTTTCCTGGCCGTTTCAGCCAATTAACATTCATTTAGATGCTGTACATTTCCAATGCATTTATGTCGTTTTATCAAAGCCACCCGCCGCAATCGTCTGAAGAACTTATTTTTGTGTTAGCAAAGAGTGATTGATTATTATTTGACGCTCTGATTTGGGATTAGTAGAATGACAAAAACGAGATTATTAGAAATCGAAACGTGTTTGCTCACATTGATATAACTGGCATTTTCTGACAGTTTTCTTTCCCCCCTGTTTCTAATGTTATTTTTTAAGTTGTTTTTTTCCCGTCTCTGTGGGTCTCTATACAATTTCATGCATGATTCTTGCATTTTGCAAAAACCATGCATATTGCACGAATAATTGCACAAATATTGGCTGAACCCAGTAAGTTTCCTTTCGATGATTATATTGATTTAAAATACGCATTCTCTTTGAGTTGTCGCCATGTACTGTATCGTAATCTCGGATTCTGGCATAGCCAATGCTGCGCATACAACTTAAATTTTTACTGTAATCAAATTTGGGGAAGGGGTGAAAGAGCTCTAAAACTACTGTTTAATACATAAATCATGACTATATAAATTTCTCTTTCTATGTAAGTGCTTAATTTTGACCAAAAAGTTACAAAATCAGTACATTGTATGCCCCCCCCCCAGAAATCAACCTTGAAATCGATCCACGCAATTAAAGCGTGAGACGTCAACTACATTTCTATTATAGGGCCGCACCACAGTATACTGCGTGGCGTTCTGCATGTGACGTAAGCAAAGTTTTTCGTCGCGAAAAGTGGGGTGCTAAATTACGAGTTGAAAATACCTCCTTGTTTATATATACTATTTCTTTTAGCACACACAATGGTAGGCAGGTTGAGTATTATAACAATACAGATTTAATTTCATATGAGTTCGGTTACAGTAAATCTTTAGATAATTATTGGGGTAATGCGATATGTGAATGGCTTCTGACTGCCAAATAAACGTATACAATTGACTGTTCGAGACACTAGACACTACCAACAAAGGGCTAGACAGCCCAATAAGCCATTTGCGAGATAAATCTGAATAGTATCTGGTACACAGGCTAGGCTTCTTTCATTGCATATAAACACACCAATTTGAATTTCCCAGACTAAAGACTGTTCATAATGGATAGGAATGGCACACAGGAAACAGACCACTCCAGAGATGGGTTTCACTATGCAAAAGCTTGCCCCGGATCACGTGATATAGCAACAGTCTTTAGTCTGGGAAATTTAAATTGGGGTGTTTATATGCAATGAAAGAAGTCTGCGTACCAGATACTATTCACATTTAACTCGCAAGTAGTAAGAGCGCTGGTACGGTATTCTGGAAGTCGCTGGTTTGAATCCAGCCTCAGCCAGTTTTTGTCTTTGTTCACCTTTGAATGACTTAGAATGCAGTATGTTTTCCTTGATTAATTCACGGTCAAATTCCGTTTTGTTTTTCTGAGCCATTAATGATTTGGACTTCCTGACTTCCTGCGCTATGCACGCAGGCTTAGCTATTAGACGGGCAAAAGCTGAAGTATGGCAATTAATCTAAAAAGAAAGCGTACGCGTTGCCACTGCTGATTGCCTGTAGCTATGACAAAATCACAGCTTTCAAGGTTCGCAATTAAGGACTCTTTGCCGCTCCATCATCAAAAGGCTAGATAGAATGCATGCCAAATTGAGCTACATTATATTAAAAAGACCCGAAAGGCATCTTCACACGCTTATGCTTATACACATGTGTGTTTAAGTGCTGCATCCATTATAAATAGTTCATGGGCAAATGTGAACATCCTATACATTTCAGTTTTTCCCACATTTGAAAACTCTTAAATTCCACGTTTGTTGTGTTTTTTGACTGTTCATTTTTCCATTGCATTTTATTTTCAATTGGGAATAACGAAAACATTTTGTTGTTTTGGCCAGTTTCAAGCAATTATTCAGTTTGATAATTTACAATTGAGACCATTCAAATGCAATTCGGCTGGAGATATTACTTGTTTTGAGTAGATATTTATTTTCTAAATGTGAGCTCTCTTTTCGGAGTATCTATCCGTATCAAATGGTGATGATTATCATATTGTGATGTTCTTTAAAAAAATATTGCTATAATTGAATAATAAATATTGAAGCAAAATATTTGGGTTGTTTGAAAAAAATAATCGCATTATTAGGGTTATTAACAGTTAACTGTAGGACAAGATATTCTAAACAATAATTGATTTGAATTTGCCGGCCACATTTAAGAGCTTTCGGTCACACACTGATATTGCATACGCGTATATACGGTGCACTTCCCTCCTCCATGTTGACTGACGTGAAGACCGAACGGCCACTATCATATCCGTTCTGGGGTCGATTTCACGAAGCCCTGCGATCGATCGTAACTCGAGTTGCGAAGGATAACCCATCGTAAGGGGTCTTCAGTGCATCAAAAGTCTTACGATTGATAGTAAGTTACGAAGAGTTTGGTGAAATCGACCCCTGAAAATACTTTTTCAATAAGCGCAAACAGTAAAACGTCACTCATATGCAAATTAGGCTTGCCCTTCACCGACGTGGATGAGCACTGTATACTCAGTGCTTGTGAGAGCACGTGAGAAAAAATCGCATGCTTGCTCAGGTGGGATTCGAACCCACGACTTCCTGCTTACTAGTGCAGATGGCTTACCTGCTATAGGCAACCGAGCTAGCTGGGGTCTGCTGGGTGAACCGGTAAGGCATCTGCACTAGTAAGCAGGAGGTTAATCCGCAGTTACCATTTCTACAAATAAAAAACCAATTGGTGACACAATACAAACATATGAATATAGAAAACCTGTTTTAATAACTTACGTTTCACAGACAAACAAAAAATGCATTTAATATTCAGAAGGAACCATACAATTAGCATTATTCATATTGTGGTTTGCTCTTCAAGGGAAACCGACTGGTTAACTTAAAGTTATTGCAAAGTGAACAAGGAGAAATTTACTAAAGCGGGACTCGAACCAGCGACCCCCGGAATATTCCAAATCACTCCAAGTCATTTTTTCTTTTTTCGCTTTTCAAAGAACTCATCCTAATTAGATAAATTACCGGTAAGTACAAAATGAACTGCATTCTTGCCAAATGGTTTTTATAAGTGCATATATAGGTGAGAAGATACACATACATTTCACTTTATTACGCTTTCGGTGTTAATTTTCCTTAATTCTATGTTCATAGTCTAATTTCAGATTGTTATATAAATATGGTGAATCTCCAATGTTTTTAGAAAGCAAGAAATTAACACGGACTGAGGTCTTTCCTGTATAGTTGCAATAATTGGAGATTTCCCGACATGTCGGTCTCCATATTCTCCCCGGTTACTACAGACATGTCACTGTAATTAGAATTTGCTGAGTTGATTGGTAGGTAGAACTTCCTGGCGTGGTTGTCTAGTTCTTAGTATCCGATGATTAAACCACGCTACTGTGAACACAGGCAGGCGACAACGCCCCATTAAGCACCAGTCTAAGCCTATGGACTGTAAGCTTGTCTTACACAAGACGTGCATGCATAGCAATATTGGTCGAGGTTATCTATACATCATTGCTATATTTCCGGAACAGATGTGTTAAGACTTACAATAAGTGCCAAACAGCATCCTTTATATACCAATACAACGGTGGGCGAATTTCAGTGGACATCGACAGCGTCAGAGTGATGAACATTCCCAGCTAAAGTCAAATTTTGATTGTGCTCTTTGGGTGCAGGCAACCTACATACAAACTCAGTCAGACATTGGTGTCAATGCTGTTGACAGAAGCAGTAATACATGGGAACTCTGACTCAACATTTACAATTTAGAGTTGATGACAGAATTGCTTTTGTTGAAACCTGAAAATCAGCAATTCCACAGTTGGTGAACTTGCTTGAACATCACGTACTGCATCTCAAAACCTTCCGCTAGTTGTCAAACATAAAAACAGTTCAACAGATTTGTCGCCGTGATCCATCGTTCAAGATAGAGATTGGCATCAGAGCATTAACCGTCAAGATGCTCTCAGTGCACCTCTTCATCATCCTCTCTGGACTCATTCTTGCCAGCTTTACCCTCAGTCAAAACTGTCCTTTCATCGAATGTCCACTCGGATGGAGAATGTGGCGCCGCGGTTGTTACCGTTTCACCTCGGATCTGTCCTGGGTTGATGCCAAGAAATCCTGCCTGGAAATGGGAGGAGAGATGGCAGCGCCCCGCTCACGCGAGGAGAATGATTTCATCTTCAGCTATATCAAGGAAACATACATGGTTTGGAATGACATTTGGATTGCTTGTGATGACCTAGAAGCTGAGGGCGATTGGATGTGCAACAACATGCAGCAGACCAACACCTTCACGTATTGGGCAAATGGAGAACCCAACAATAATAAAGAAGAGGATTGCGGTGCCATTTCTAATTACTATGGCGGATAATGGGCCGATGTGTCTTGTAGCAGAATGCATGCCGGTATTTGCAACCGGAAGCCGAGCCCCTTAGCTTAGTTCTCAAATAAACCAGAGGGTCCCAAGCCTAAAAGGCTAGCTAGCTAGAGACGTACACTGCACTTAGGACTAAATCCGGGTCATGTTTAAGACTGGAACTATTACTTTGTAGCGAACAGTTATAGGCCTAATATCGATCGTAAAAAAACAATCGCTTCAGTATCACTTTTAATTTTTAAATCAAAAACTTGAAATGAATAAAGAACATTTTTCGTCACGTCGCTCATTTAACGAACACACACATCACGTGGACAGCAGCAGCAGAAAGAAAACCTCTTCGAGAACAAAATCGTGGATAAACTAATTCTCGCAAACTTGATGACATCAACGAATTTGATACGGCTTGTTTTCTTTTCATTAATGAGATACATTTTTTTCATCTTCAGACTGATCCTTACAATGACGCGGATGAATGCCATAATGACAATGAAAGAAACGTGAACAATGACTTCTGTGAAGTTGCTGACAGCAATATTTCTAGACAGTAACGCCTACATCAATTGAACATTTCTTTTTTTTTTATTTACCTTAAGTGGAACTCGTTTCATTCGTTTTTTTAGTGTCTAATGATCTGAATAGTGATGGAAGAATTAGTAAATGTGGCATTATATATAGCCACTGCACTCATTCACTTTGTCCATGACCACTTGTGTTTCATGTTGATGTTGTCTTTAATGTCAAATGATGAACTTTCCATCGAGTAGGGCCACAGATTTAGATTGTAATTGAATGATGTCCCCCTTTAAAAAAAATGCCGAAGCTGCATCAGACATTTGATATCTGCATCCCGTACTGATGCTCACTCCAAGCTCAATCGCAAAGATTTTGCAGTGCCACGATCTATATGAATTCCCTTATAGTACAATGACTATAAATCATATGCTTAAACGCTCCCTTAATTAATCAAGTTAAAAAAGTCACTTGTCCATTTTAAGGGCAAATTAAGATAAACGACTTAAGATACAAATTATGAAGCTTCTTCGGATCTTTACAGCCAAATAACCAGTATATCTGTAATCACTGCGCAATTCTCAGGGACAAACCATTGAATATATTGAAAAATAATAATAAAAAGAAGAAAAAAAAACAGAAGAGAAAAAGAAGACCACCAAAATAATGCACTACTTTGAATACCGACGCAACGATGACGTCATTGGGTATTGCATAGCAAAACATTCAAAATTATCAGCTCAAATCTTTGAAAATAATATCAATTCTAAATTGGAATACAGACGGAATGTTGTGTACGACGTCATACATTACAATGGTAGAGAGCCCTCTTATGACAGGTTGAAAAATTTCCAAAAGAACTGATTATGCCTTTGTTGCAACGTGTCTAGGAATTCAACAAACCTATAATGACGCCCTCTATCAATCGAGACCTACATACTGTACATTTGTAAATATATTAAGGAGACTCGTTGCCAGTTCCCACATTACCCATGACAACAACATGGTCTTAACCCTTAGCGTTGTGACAGCGGTATGTTGAATTGGACGTTGCAGGGTTACAAAGAAGGGTTTATTTAATTCAATTAACAGATTGTAAGTTTAGCACAACGGGAACTGTTTTCGTTACGTAGTATACCATAGTAGGGGGCAAATGACTATAACCCCCATCTGCTGAAAAAAGACACGGTTGTGGGTACTTGAAATGTGTAATCATCCACACAGAGTATTTTACAAACCCACAAAACGATACAACGGTTATAGTCGAAATATTATGTGGGATGGGACAAAATAGGACACACCCCAAAATGAGTAGAAACAAATTGAAACCCCATAAAATTCTTATTTTTGGGACCTTCTAGAACCTAGAACTGAACAAACTGGGAGAAATCAATTTCAGCCTAACCATCAAACGGAAGCTGTTTTCTTTACATAGCGTACCACACGCTATATGTAATGTACGTAATAGTGTGGTATGCTATGCTGGGGTAAACATGTGGTTGGCGTCTGACACCCTTCCGGACAAGACAACGGACAAAATAATTATCTGAAATAAGTTTTTCTATGCACCATGGACTGATCCTGATCGATTGGTTTATACATTTTGGGCAGTTTTCAACTTGATCGGCGCAATATTGAAGGAGTGATTTCCAACTCTAGCACAAAAATGTATGTCAAACAGTTATTATGCAGTGTTTTGACGGTAACTGGGTTGTTTTCACTTGGTACAAGTCGTCATATACTTGAATTTTTGGCCATCAAAATGCCTAGGAAATGTGACAGTCATGCTACTATTTTGTAGGGAACATTTGGGGCCACATTTGTCTTCATTCTTACTCTTATGGCTGAAATATGTCAAGTGCAGTCTTTTAATACAGTGACTGGACATTTCTACAGAGCAAATTATGACATTGAAAGCAGAAATGTGACACGAAGGAAATTGCAGTGCTGTAGTGGGAAACTTCATTGAAAACGAAAATGATAAAATTTCATTAAAATGTGAGTTTTTGACGCAATCCATTGAGGTATTTATCAAAATTTTGGCAAAATTGGGCACAGACAATATTTACATGTTTGTATATCATTTAAATTTGAATATTATGACGATATCAATTAAGGAAAATATCCGAAACTGGGCAAGATCGGCCCATGTATGTTTGTTAATTGAAAAGGCTACATTGCTTGTGGTTTGTATCAATCAAAGGTTTAAAAATATGCTTTTAAATCATTTTGTTTTTTTCAGAATACTCAAAATTGGCGAGAAAGGGTAGTGTGTTTTGAAGTAAAAAAGAATATGAAGTGCTGTACCTTTATTTAGGCTAGTGATACTGGACGTTATAAAGTAACTGGGAGAATGTATAACGACAAGAATACAATTTTTTTTTTTCAAAAAGGTTCCTCAGTCTAATTGTTGGATACAGCTTTACGGAAAGAACAACTGTTTTATGTCTACATACAATCTATGTAAACAAACCCAAGAGGATTATGTAACTAGCATAGACATAGTTTTAAGAGATCATAAAAGCCTTATTAATATATATCAGTTTTGTGTCTGTGGATCCATAGAGATTTAGATTGTAGCTCCTATTTGTTATTTTAGAATGTATACAGACTTTCTTATATAAGTCTATTCAAATATTGCCCCTTGCAAAACCGCAACTGTGTACAGACTGCTTTATGTAAAACATAGCCATCCGTACTATTATAGCTACCCATCTACTCTTATGTAGAGAGAGGCAATTGTTTACATAGTCTTTACCAAAGGTTGCAAGAATTAAACTGAAATTATCACTATGGAGATAAATACACAAATAGATTGCATTAAAAGAAGAAGAAATGATTGATGTGTTTGGCAATTTAATTGTATAATCTCATTGTTTCAATGTTAACATTTCTATAAAAGTCTTTGTGGCAAATTCTTATAAATTATTGTCTCAATATTGCAATTGTAAGTATGTTATAGATTTACTTAATTAATATATTTCAATATATATAAGTAATTATATCTTGAGAATTATCCGGATAACTCTAAGCATTTGATATATTTCAGGTCATTTTGGCTGATGAGCAGTTTGCAGCAGTCTGTTACTTGTATTTACCTTATGTAATTTTCAAACAGTAACTGTTGTTTTCGATTGTTTTTAAAGTCAACTCCAGGCAGTGAAAATGAAGCCTTCCATCATCTCATGAATATGAAAGTAACTACTTAAACAACCACGCCTTGAAATTGTTTACAACAATATTGCCAAAGGTTAAAACCTTCAATAAATTGTGACTAAAAGGAAAGCTCCCCACAAAAGGAACTACGGCATTACATGGAACTGAAAAGCCACGCACAAGATATTAAGATGTTAAGATACAACTACAAGTAAACTCTGTTTACATGTAAACTACATGTAAACTCAATTCGCATCGGTCTGAAATCCCGTCCTTCAAAGCAACGTTAAGCAATGGTCATGGATGGTGTGGTTTTGAATGCTGCAATATTACAAAGATGAGCGGCATTCGACCTCGTACATAAACGAGCACTCATACGACAAAGTTAATGTCAGCCCATTTATTCTCCCTTTGTGAGGTTGAAGAGAGTAGTCATTAGGTTTTATGTTGTTGCTATGCTTCTAATGGCGCCTCTGCCTGTTTCTCATATGCAATTTGCATTTGACATCCATGGCCATGGGGAACATTGGCCATGACGGAATTGTTTTTGACTCATGAATTTTGCATAATAATAGCATTACCTAATACACACATTATACCGTTCCTCAGAATGCAACCATTTCAGCATATAGCCTGAAGTGGCCTTCATCAGTAATTCATGTGGCAATATACAAGCAAATACGCACAAGCACTTAATGCACTTAAGGCTTAAGGTTTAAGGCTCCGAATTAGTGAACTGTGGACAACCATCAGTTACCGGGGATATTATGTGTGTAATACAAGGCGGTGTATACTCTACAACACAAACCCCACAACATTTATTTCTTTCTTCCCTGAATTATGTTGTTATTAGATTACGTGTTCAGTGTTTAGTTGGTTTTATCCTGTGCCAACCACTTGTTGAATCACTCGGGAAAGTCAAAATGGAGCTCCAAAATTGGGGTTGTCTATTTTAGACATCAGTAACTCACGTCAGACTAAATATTGAATCCATATTGACACACCAGAGCTCCACTGTCCACCGTGCTTGTCTGTCCAGATAGCCTGAGCTTCCATGTCACCTATAGTAAATTGTATGCCGAACATTACCGTCATCATGACGTCATCAAGTGTCAATTTGCACGCAATGTAAAATTAATAATCCAAATCTTTACAAAAAGCAACCGATTGAGATTTTGGTGTGGAAGTGAAGAATTAATGTTAGCTGATCAAATTAAATTAAATCAAATAATAAATTCCTCGCATCTGCCAAAACTCAGAAAGAAATGCCTGCAACTGCCGAGGCTGATTCAGGATTTGGTTGGTGATTATTAAATAAATGAACAACTTAATAAATCGGAAAACTTACAAATGGTTACCTGGACTCCTTCCTTGTAAAGGGCAAACGCAACCGATTCAGTTTCAAAGCCCAATTGGACATAGAAGAAGATCAGAAAATTACAACAGCTCGGACTTAGACACACAGCAAACATCTAGCAGCTACCTTACTGGTGGTATGAGGAAATAGTGGCGATCTTGGTGAAGTGCGCTATTGTGGTGCTACACTCCGAAGGTTTTAATGAAAGGGGCCTAAACACTTGGCCACTCTTTTTGGGGCCTTGATTATTTAAATTAGCAGAGTTCACTACGAGATATTAAATTTATTGCTCGTCAAATGTCAAGGTTAGGGGAAGGTCTTTTGATGTGACACTGATATCAGTGACAATCTTCCCTCAGGATATTCAAAAAAGGAAATTTAAAAGAGAAAGATTAAATTATGGCAAGATTGTAATATCTTATTTCCTAGAATTATTCTAACGTCCTTCCAGAAAGCAATGATTTAATAGGAGTCAGATAAAAAAATGAATCTCTCGATGTTGTGAAATTTCGAAGCCATGACAACCAACGGAGCAAGGTGGTAAACAGATCGATACCATTTGTTTATGACCAAAACGTGTCGAGGAAAAAACAGCAACCGCACTAATATTGATTTTTTTTTTCGGTTGTGTTTTGTATTACTCTTAGAAGTCAGGCAAAATGGAATCTCGGTTTTGCGAAATGTCGAAGTCATGGCAACCAGTGCAACAAGGTTGTAAACAAATCTATACCATTTTTACCACAGGCCAGCAAAAGCAATGCGATTAATTTTTTTGTTTCAGTTGTGTATATCGGTGCTGTCATAATATAGTGAGGAACCCATGAAGGTTCATGCAAGGTGAAACATGTTATCACACTTTCAATATTGAATACACGTTGTCACAACCACTATGTCGACCAATACACTGAAAATACTGAAATCAAAACCTGGCCCCAACATCCCTGAACACAATGGATTAATAAATCCGACAACGAAACTATTATCCCTTGTTCTGGCTCATCAGATTTGTAAATCTAACGATTCGAAGGTGCAACACTTTTAGTGATGGTTTATGTATGCCATTGGCATAGACAAGAGGTTAAGGGGAATAACCGACCCCGTACCCTCCCCCCCCCCTCCGACCCACTTGAATCCCGAGACAACAAGTATTGATAGGTCTAAATTGGAGTAATCGGCTTAAAACACTTTTCTCAAAAATAAAACTGGGGTAGCAGTTATCAATCTGTACCTGTTCAATATGTTCTCGTTTTGACATAATACGTTTATTTTTCACTTAAAATGAGAAGATACACATATATTTCACTTTATTACGCTTTCGGTGTCAATTTTCCTTAATTCTTTGTTCATAGTCTAATTTAAGATTATTATATACATATGGTGAATCTCCAATGTTTTTTTACAAAGCAAGAAATTAACACGGACTGCGGTCTTTCCCGTATAGTTGCATGTATTGTAGATTTCACGACATGTCGGTCTCCATATTCTCCCCGGTTACTACAGACACGTCACTTTAATCAGAATTTGCTGATTTGATTGGTAGGTAGATTTCCCTGCCGTGGTTGTCTAGTTTCAAGAATCCGATGATTAAAACCACGCTACTGTGAAAACAGGCAGGCGACAACGCCCCATTAAGCACCAGTCTAAGCCTATGGACTGTAAGCTTGTCTAACACAAGACGTGCATGCATAGCAATATTGGTCGAGGTTATCTATGTCTCATTGCTAGATGTCCGGAACAGATGTGTTAAGACTTACAATAAGTTCCAAACAGCATCATTTATATACCAAGACAACGGAGGGCGAATTTCAGTTGACATCGACAGCGTCAGAGTGATGAACATTCCAAGCTGAAGTCAAATTTTGATTGTGCTCTTTGGTTGCAGGCAACCTAAATACAAACTCAATTGGACATTGGTGTCAATGTTGTTGACAGAAGCAGTAATACATGGGAACTCTGACTCAACATTTACCATTTAGAGTTCATGACAGAATTGCTTTTGTTGAAACCTGAAAACCAGTAATTCCACAGTTGGTGAACTGGCTTGAACATTACGTACTGCATCCCAAAACCTTCTGCTAGTTGTCAAACATAAAAACAGTTCAACAGATTCGTCGCCGTGGTCCATCGTTCAAGATAGAGATTGACATCAGAGCATTAACCGTCAAAATGCTCTCAGTGCGCCTCTTCATCACCCTCTCTGGGCTCATTCTCCCAAGCTTCATCCTCGGTCAGAACTGTCCTTTCATCGAATGTCCACTCGGATGGATAATGTGGCGCCACGGTTGTTACCGTTTCACCTCGGATCTGACCTGGGCTGACGCCAAGCAGTCCTGCCAAGACATGGGTGGAGAGATGGCTGCGCCCCGCTCACGCGAGGAGAATGATTTCATCTTCAGCTATTTCAAGGAGAAAAACATCAATTGGACTGACATTTGGATAGCTTGTGATGACCTGGATGTTGAGGGTGAGTGGATGTGCAACAATATTCAGCAGACCAACACCTTCACGTATTGGAAGACTGGACAACCAGACAATCGTTACCATCACTGCGGTAGCATTTCTAACTACTATGGAGGAAAGTGGGCCGATGTGTCTTGTAGCGATATGAATGCCGGTATTTGCTACCGGAAGCCGAGCCCCTTAGCTTAGTTCTCAAATAAACCAGAGGGGCCCAAGCCTAAAAGGCTAGCTAGCTAGAGACGTACACTGCACTAAGGACTAGATCCGGGTCATGTTTAAGACTGGAACTATTACTTTGTAGCGAACAGCTATAGGCCTAATATCGATCGTAAAAAATAATCGCTTCATTATCACTTTTAACTTTTAATTCAAAAACTTGAACTGAATGAAGAACACGTCGCTCATTTAACGAACACATACATCACGTGGACAGCAGCAGCAGAAAGAAAACCTCTTCGAGAACAAAATTGTGGATAAACTAATTCTCGCAAACTTGATGACATCAACGAATTTGATACGGTTTGTTTTCTTTTCATTAATGAAATACATTTTTTTCATCTTCAGACTGAGCCTTACGATGACGCGGATTAATGCCATAATGACAATGAAAGAAACGTGAACAATGACTTCTGTGAAGTTGCTGACAGCAATATTCCTCGAAATTTATGTCTAAATCAATTGAACATTTCTTGTTTTAAAATTGACCTTAAGTGGAACTCGTTTCATTCGTTTTATTAGTGTCTAATGATCTGAATAGTGATGGAAGAATTAGTAAATGTGGCATTATATATAGCCACTGCACTCATTCACTTTGTCCATGACCACTTGTGTTTCATGATGATATTGTCTTTAATGTCAAATGATGAACTTTCCATCAAGTAGGGCCACAGATTTAGATTGTAATTCGATGATGTCCCTCTTAAAAAAAATGCCGAAGCTCCATCAGACTTTGATATCTGCATCCCGTACTGATTAATACACAGAAAGCAAACTCCAAGCTCAATCGCAAAGATTTTACAGTGCCACGATCTATATGAATTCCCTTATAGTACAATGACTATAAATCATATGCTTAAACGCTCCCTTAATTAATCAAGTTTAAAAAGTCACTTGTCCATTTTAAGGGCAAATTAAGATAAACGACTTAAGATACAAATTATGAAGCTTCTTCGGATCTACAGCCAAATAACCAGCATATCTGTAATCACTGCGCGATTCTTAGGGACAAACCATAAAATATATTGAAAAATAATAATAAAAAGAAGAGAAAAAACAGAAGAGAAAAAAAAGACCACCAACATAATGCACTACTTTGAATGTCGTCGCAACGATGACGTCATTAGGTATTGCAAAGCAAAACAATCAAAATTATCAGCTCAAATCTTTGAAAAATATAAACAATTCTTTAATAGTTAGAATATAGACGGAACTTGCTAAGGAATGTTGTGTGCGACGTCATACAATACAATGCTAGAGCGCCCTCTTATGACATGTTGAAAATGTCCAAAAAAACTGATTATGCCTTTGTTGCAAGGTATCTAGGATTTCAACAAACTTACAATGACGCCCTCTATCAATCGAGACCTATTTACTGTACATTTGTAAATATATTAAGTAGACTCGTTGCCAGTTTTCACATTACCCAGGACAACAACATGGTCTTAACCATTAGCGTTGTGACAACGAGCTGTTGAATTGGATGTTGCTGGGTTTATTTAATTAATTCAACAGATTGTAAGTTTAGCACAACTGGAACTGTTTTCGCTACATAGTATACCATAGTAGGGGGCAAATGACTATAACCCCCATCTGCTGAACAAAGAGACGGTTGTGGGTACTTGAAATGTGTAATCATCTACACAGAGTATTTTACAAACCCACAAAACGACAAAACGGTAATAGTCGAAATATTATGAGGGGTGGGGCAAAATAGGACACACCCAAAAATAAGAAGAATAAATTGAAACCCCGTAAAATTTTTATTTTTGGGACCCTCTAGAACCCAGAACTGAACCAACTGGGAGAAATCAATTTCAGCCATTGAAATGCCTAGGAAATGTGACAGTTGTGCTACTGCCCTGTAGGGCACATGTGGGGCTACATTTCATGCAGTTTTCAACTTGATCGGCGCAAAATTGAAGGAGTTATTTCCAACTCTAGCACAAAAATGTATGTTATACAGTTATATTGCAGTGTTTTGACGGCAACTGAGTTGTTTTCACTTGGTACAAGTCGTCATATAATAATAATAATAATAATAAACAATATTTCTATAGCGCCTTATACAAAAGTTTCAAGGCGCTTTACAATTACGGAGAAAATAAATATACATAATGGAAAATACAACAAAACAAGGAATGAATCTTGGTCAACAAAATTAATCAACTAAGAGATAATAACAGCAAGGAATGATACAGTACAGTGATAACATGAATAACGGTTAGGTGTATGACAAATCAAAGCAATACCGGTAATCTATTTATTAAAAAGGTGAGTCTTGAGACGGTTTTTGAAGATATCAACTGTGGGGGAATTTTGAATGTGAGCAGAGAGATTGTTCCAAAGAAGAGGGGCACACACAGAAAAAGCACGATCACCATAGCGGGTACGGGTACGAGGGCCAAGGGCAAGTTGAAGTTTTGATGAGGATCTAAGGGACATGGAAGTAGGGCATTTGAGTGAGATGAGGTCAGTTAGGTATGAAGGCGATTGGTCATGAGTGATTTTGTATGTGAGAAGGAGTATTTTGAATTGTATTCGTTGAGGGATTTGTAGCCAGTGTATTGAGCGTAAAACAGGAGTGATGTGATCGTACTTTCTCGTGCGGGTGATGAGACGGTCAGCAGTGTTTTGTATGCGTTGAAGTGAGGCAAGATGGGATGCGGGTAAGTTGATAAGTAAGCTGTTACAATAATCTAAGTGAGGTGTTACAAATGCATTAACAAGGCGCTCTGTGGAACTCTGGTTAAGGAATTTTCTAAGTTTGCCTATTCTATAAATTCCAAAGGATGCGGCTCGGCAGACCTTGCGAATGTGTTCCCTTAAGTCTAATGAGTCATCTACAATTACACCAAGATCTCTGGCGGACTCTGTTGGTTTAGTGACAGCTCCATCGATGCTGATGCTGATGGGTGCGCGATCTGTCTTCTTTCGAAGTTGTGGGGTGATGTGGACCATTTCGGTTTTATCTCCATTGAGCATGAGCTTATTGCTGCTGGCCCAAACTTTGATGTCATTCACACAGTCTTCGATAGATGAGATGCCAGCTGACAGTTCATCACGTTGAATGATAACGTAAAGTTGCGTATCATCAGCATATAGCGCATGATGGACACCTTTGTGAGCTGAGATGACGTCCGACAGAGGGCTAGTGTACAGGATAAAGTCCAATGGACCCATAACAGATCCTTGAGGTACCCCCCAGTCCAGGGGATAAGCATCTGATTTGTCTCCGTTCACGATGACAATCTGCTTCCGGTTTTCAAGGTATGACTGGAGCCATTCAAGGACACTACCGCCGATACCATAGCGATCACTGAAGCGTTGAATAATCCTCTGATGGTCTATCGTATCGAATGCTGCTGAATAATCAAGCAACACCAAGATGGCTTCCTGTCCCTTATCCAAAGCGAGCAAAATGTCATTGTATACCTTGAGGAGAGCGGTCTCAGTTGAATGATCACGTCGATATGCTGATTGCATTTCTGGGAATAACTTAGAGCCCAATGACCAGGGATAATAGTAATACGCGCATAGAGACGTCATACGTTGATTGTGATATGCGCTATATAAAAACGGTTTATTATTATTATTATTATTATGAGGTAGGCACGTAGCTGGTTGGCAACAGTTCGTTCCAACACTTTAGCGTGAAACATCAGGTTTGCGATGGGACGATAATTTGTGAAAATCTCAGCATTCAACTAGGGCTTCTTCAAAATTGGGGTAACATGTGAAGTCTTGAATGAGGAGGGAACGATCCCAGTCGAAAGTGAAGAGTTTACAAGCCTGGTGATCAATGGTAAAAGCACATCAATAGATTTCTTGATGAGCCACGTAGGTGCAGGGTCTAATCTGCAGGACTTAGAAGGACTGCCCTTGATAACTTTCAAAACATCATCCTCAGATACAGGGTGAAATTTGGTGTAAGCAGTTTGACAAGTAGGTCGTGTTGCACCTACATCTTCAGCATTAGGTTGCCGGCTGTCTAGCTTGTCCATGATATTTTGGATCTTGTTGCGGAAGAAGGAGCCAAAGTCATTGGTCAGCTGCTTATCAGAGTCATGGTTAGGCAGGGTTTGAGATGGTGGAGAAGTGAATTTGTTCATCCACTGGAACAGTCCTTTGTTGTCCAATTGCTCTATCTCGCCTTGCATGTAACGAGACTTAGATTGTGACAAAGTGTCGTTATATGCCTTGCATTTCTCTCGAAACAGTTCCTTGTTGATGGCGTTGTCTACTTTTACCAAACGACGTTTAGCACGACGTCTCATGCGTTTCGCCTCTCTAACCTCCTTGTTGTACCATGGGGCATTAGGTCTTACAGAAACAAGTATAGTTGTCTCCGGGGCATGTATGTCCATGAGATCTTGAACAGTTTGATGGTACTGAGCAGCAAGTTCTGATGGGCAAGTGGCATCACGAAGCTCACCAAGGGAATGCCTTAGGTCTGAATCAAACCGATATATATCAATGTCTCTAAGTTTTCGACACTTAATCAGTTTCTTGGATGACGGTGGTCGAGCAAAACTTAGAGTGCAGATTACTGCTCTATGGTCAGATGGTAGACCCGAGATACAGTCGATGTTAAGGAGTGGATGACCGTCCTTGCGGGTAATCACAAGGTCTATCGTATGTCCTGCTTGATGAGTAGGTGAGGTGACATGCTGAATGAGTGCTGCTGAGTACAAGGTATCACCAAATACCTTGGAGTCTTTACTGGAGGAATTGTCAACTTGGATATTGAAATCACCAATTAACAATGGCTGATGAGTGTCGACTGTAACTGATTCAAGTAGCAACGAGAAATCACGCATAAACCCGTCAAAAGTAAGTATACTTGAATTTCGGCCATCAAAATGCCTAGGAAATGGGACAGTCATGCTACTATCCTGTAGGGAACATGTGGGGCTACAGGTTTTTTTTATGGTACCTGCCTCATCTACTCTATGCAAAATGTTTAGGCCCTATTGAGGTGTTGATGTTTTCCTTTCCCCAATACAGGCATATTAAAAAATGAATTGGAACCATTGCCATCTTTTTAGACCAATTTTTTAGCCCCCTTGTGGGGTGCCCTGGCTACCCACAAGAGGGGGTATACGGCAGACAACCATTTCTGTTCATACTAATTTAGGTTCCCCACATGCTCCAGGACTCAAATATTGGTACCTCGTTCATCTACCCTAAAGGCCCTGGGCTGGTGGTCTACCAGGTCCATACAATAATTACAATCCATCTGTGAAAGCTTTGGCAATTATTTGATTAATGAATGCCAATTTCATCACATATTTTCAAAACCGCTTTTTTATCCAGCAGCTATAATTTGACGAATTTGTATTTTCCTTCATCTTCTAGCCGAATAATATGGAAACAAAGGTACAATCGTCGATTTTATATTCTGTTACCACATAGATATACCGCACAATTAGTGATATACAATGGAAGAAATTGACAATTAAAATTAAGAAAGTAGTGAGAAAAAAGGCAGAAAAATGCACGTGGCCAAGTGCGTGCGACGAGGACGCGTATTCTTAATTGATGAACAGTCATGCAAATTGACAACTACAATTAATTAAATTGCAATTAAAATATTGGATGCGTGATGGAAATTCAAATTTTAATGGAGATATTTCGTAGAGGTGTGGGACAAATTGACATTTAAATTTTAAAAAATATTGAGGAAAGAACGTGCCTAGAGAACGTGCGATCTTAATTAGTGTTTCTATGGAGATATATCGTAGAAGTTATAAACGATGGGACAAATTTACAGTTATTGTTTTTGTGAGTATAGAGGCGAATGAATGGAAGCGGTGATGGTGCGTGCTACCAGGACTTGTGATCTTAATTTATATTTTCATAGAGACATATCGCACAACTGAAAACAATAGGTGACAATTGCAAATTAATTGAAAAATATGCTTGAAAGACACGCTCAATCGCAAATGTCACAAACTCCCTTCGTTTACAATTTAACAATTCGTACGCGGCAGATGGTGGCCCTTATAAAACGAGACAACCGGAGCGCAACTTTCAGATGAAACCGATGGTGAATCAGCAACGAACCTTCTTAGTAGTAACGCTGAAGTCAATTTCGACACAAATCGAATCGGTTCCATCATTCTTTGCTTACACATAAACTGCATCGCAGAACTTTTCTGTTTGCTGTTGCACACAAAACAGTTTCACACATTCGTAGCCGAGGGACTTCGTTACAAATCAGCAACCGTCAAAATGCTCTCAGTTCACATCTTCATCATCCTCTCTTGGCTCATTCTACCCGACATCACCTTCAGTCAAAACTGTCCTTTTATTGGATGTCCGCACGGATGGACAATGTGGCGCCGCGGTTGCTACCGTTTCACCACGGATATGTCCTGGGCCGATGCCAAGGAATCCTGCCAGGTAATGGGAGGAGAGATGCCAGCGCCACAGTCACAGCAGGAGAACGATTTCTTCGTCAGCTATATCACGGAAATAGACGTCGGTTGGCGTGACATTTGGATAGCTTGTGATGATCTACCTGTTGAGGGCGAGTGGATGTGCAACAACATGCAGATGACCAAGACCTTCACGGATTGGAGTGGTGGAGAACCCAACAGTGATGGAGATGAAGATTGCGGCGGCATTTCCAAATTATTAGACGGAAAGTGGGCTGATATGCCGTGTACCAAGCAGATTCCCGCTATCTGCTACCGAAAGGCCGATCCCCTGATCTCACTCAATTAAACCAACAACGCCTCAGCTTACAAGGCTTGCATAAAGAGACTTACTGCTTGGACCAAGACCTAAATGTGGGACATGTGTTAACACCGGAACTGTTAGTTTGAAGCAAAAAGCTAGATTATCAATCGTCAATATTTATTCCGTCATCTTTTTAATTTGGTAATGTCTGTACCACAGCTCACACGATAGATACCCGATTGGTGCTCTGCCAAGTCACGGTCAAAGTCAACAGAGCCATCTTGATGCCTCTGAAATACTATCCAACCTCCACCAACGGTCGTCATATCACAGTAAACATGCATGTTGTCAATTATTCCAATTATTCTTCTCCGATGGAGAAGATAACATTGTCACTGTGACAAGCTTTAAGTAATATCTGGCAGCTTTGAGTGCTTTACAGTATCAGGAACTGAATTAAAATGAATACCTAGAGTTTACTAAATTTTGGTTGGGAGCTAAATGAATAACTACATTTTAAAGCACAGACATGACATTTATAATGATTTGAGGCTTTGCATGGTGACAATTGGTATGTAGATCGGTTTGCAGAAACAGCATGTAAAAATCGTTCGTAATTCGCACTTTTATATCGTTCGCACTTCTATACCGTTTGCACTTCTATATCGTTCGCACTTCTATATCGTTCGCACTTCTATATAGTTCGCACTTCTCGCAATTAGGTCACAATTTTGTTACTAGTCTGCTCTAGTCATCATCATCTCCTGATGATGGTGTTTCCGCAAGCCGATCCACATTTATAATGTACTTGTACATATACATGGTGAAACTAGTATAGAAGAAACTGGAAAGTATTACTTCAGTATCATCCTAGTTTTTTAAGAAGCTTTCGCGGCCTTCTTGAGATCTTTTTCAGACAGCAAAATATTGGAGATTAAGCTTCAGTAGAAGGTTGTGTTGTGAGGGTCAATGTTAAAATAAATAATTTTGTAAAAAAGGACAGTAAAAAAACCTTCATGAAGCATTCTTTGCATTTGGTAAACATTCGACGAAAATTGAAATCAATTTAAATGAAACGGAAAAAAAAAGGCCATTATAGTTTGGATCCTTTATTATATTACACACTAAGCAGCAAATTTAGATATGGCATGATATTTTGAGTAAAAGTTTTTAAATTTGTCTTTGCTTAAAACGAAATCAAGAGCAATTCATGATCAAAATAGTCCTTACTCTTTGCGGGACAATCATTGAAGAACGAATATGCTAGATCCAAATCGACTGTCACTTGAAACGTCTCTCTAATCATAATTCCGCCTAACTTGTTAAATTCGTTGTTATTGTTATAATATTTAAATGAAAAGTAGATCTTAGCACAATGAATGTTAATGCTCGAAATTAATCAATGATGGATCCATCTCATTATTATTATTTTTTTACAAATTATACCAAAATCAGTTTTTGGAAACTGATGTGATAGCAGTTTGCTTCAAATTATATTGAAAAAAAAAATAATTTAAATAATTTGCCAAAAAACATACAATTTGGATCGATCAATGATTAAGAATTAAATCAGTGTGATCAGTGTTGAAGTTGAATGTTTTTGTACTAAAAAATACCACAAAAGTCCAACAAGAAAGTGAGGTAAACAAATGAATACAATATTTACAATTTCCATACCACCGAATTTCAATTAACCCCATTAAAATTGAAATATGATTTCGAAATTCTTCGTTGTCGTTTGAATCACACAAACATATTTAACAGCCTGACTGAACAGCAATTACATGCTGACGCGGAGTACGGGAAAACTCGATGCAGGGTAGTTTTTGGCATTATTCAAGAAATGATACACAATAAAAGATAACCGAATTTACACTAAAATGGGTGCAGATTAAAATATCTCTCTGTGGCACTTCAGAAGAAACAAGTTTCCTCCCTTTGGAACGTAAGGGAGAAATTACAAAGTCCTGTACCCAACAAAAATTTTATAATACACAGTATAATACAAAGTAGTCTGGTCAGTGAATGCTACAGGAGACTGCAACTGACTGGCCCTGTCCAGTTGGAGACAGCGCCTATATACAAGCAGTATGCATGCCCCAGCAGCCAAGGAGTGTCCAGTTGCATTCCAAGCTCACATGTAATCCCCTCAGGGAGAGGGGATTCAGGGATCTCCTTGCGCCGAGTATAAATGATTTTATCCTAAAATAAATTAACCCCATTAAAATTTAAATATGATTTCGAAATTCTTCGTTGTCGTTTGAATCACACAAACATATTTAACAGCCTGACTGAACAGCAATTACATTTCCTTTATTTCTATGAATCTATTAATTAATGTTTTATCTCAAACCCTGTTATTTGAATTTGAAATGTTAGCCCAAATGTTCTGATGAAAAGAATAATCCCAATACTGAATTGTGGAAATTAAGAAATATTTTGAAATAAATAAAGAAGTTGATTTGCATGGTAAAAAATATGTATTCATGGTTCTTGCTTACCCGTTTTCAGAATTGTCTTTACATACAAGACCCTTTGTTTGACTGAAACGATAACTATTTTTTCAAAGTTAAATTCCCTTTAATTATTGTGCCGGTTCTGCTAATGAATACACTTCAAAGGAGTTAGCAATAATGACTTTGGCAGTGGCAGCGGTCTCCATTAAAACCTTTGGTCAATTTTTGGAAACTGACTGAGTCTTAAAGTCATTAAAAGCTGAACAAAGAAAAATTGACTGGAGCGGGATTCGAACCAGTGGCCTCCTGAATACCGTACAGGCGCTCTATTAACTTAGCCATCCAGCCTTATTGGTGGTGACCCCAATAGTCAATTACCTTTGTTCGTTTGGCTGTTAGAAGCCATGAAACCACGCACACACCGCATGTACGGTATTCAGGAGGTCGCCGGTTCGAACCCCTCTCCAGTCAATTTTTCATTGTTCACTTTTCAGTTACTAAACTTAATAGATGCCAAATGTAATGACTGAAATGAGTTCGTAAAGCAAGACACAACTGAATAACAAATCACAACAGTATGATTTGTTTTATAACCAAATTCAACAAATGCGAAACACTCAAGGGATTAAAATGAATTAAATAAAAACATCGCCGGCGTTCCAAATTATGTATATGTATGTGGAAATCCTTACAACTCACATTTTGTTAAATGAAATTGGTTCGTCACTAATCACTAATCAGGCACCATTGTAATCACCTTATTTTCTTAACAACCGTAATTCTGAAAAGTTTTACAATAAACTGTATCGCCATCGTGAGATGTGGATTGATAACGGGTTTTGCACTTCTTTACTACCTCCGTACCTAACTCCATATTATTTTATGGCACACACAAAAAATACTTGAGTATCTGGATAAAATCCTCTTGATAATTCACTGCCTCTCTATCCCAGCAACTATCATGAAAGAAGCCACTCCTGCGAAATGAATATCATAACGAAGGCTGACACACCTTGTTACTTTGCTGTGCTAAATGGTAGTACCTACTTTGACAAAAAATATGAAACTTTATCTATGTCTGTATCCTCCCCCTCGAAATACCAAAGCTGTCAGATGTTGCTCAAAGATGGTCACCATAACAATCGAATCTATACCATCTATCCTGTTGGAATGAGTGATGGCATACAGGTATACTGTGATATGACAACCGCTGGTGGGGCTGGATAGTTTTTGAAATGCGTAAAGATGGCTCTGTTGACTTTTACCGGGACTGGGTTGAGTACCAATCTGAATTTGGCAGCCTATGTGGTGAGGTATGGTTGGGAAACAATATTTTGCGTAATATAACTTCTTCTGGAACATGTGAGTTAAGAGTTGACCAGAACAATTGGGAGGCTAACACTGCGTGGGCTGAATATGGTCAGTTTGATATCATGGGTGAAAAGTACACCATCAACATTGGATTATATAATACTATGAGTACTGCAAGTTACTCGATGACAAATCGTAATAACCAACAATTTCCAACAAAGGATCAAGACAATGATGCACAGATAAGGCGACTGTGCACAGATATTTCCAGGTGCATGGTGGTACAAAAATTGTGCTGCCCACCTCAATGGAATATACTACAATCACAGTGATGCAGGACACGGGGAAGCTGTGAAATGGCATTCGTGGAAGGGAAAATATTATTCCCTTAAAAATGCAGCATGAAAATCAGGCAAGCGCATAAAAACTACACCTAAATGACTTGTACAACTCACGAAATACATTGGACTCACCATAACTCCAATAAAAGAAACTAATCAACTGATTCAGCTGTACAGGTGAAAAAAATACCACGGGGCAAACCAATAGTCCAATGATTGACCCCCATGCAATGTATGGGGTTTTGATGCACCAATCTATGTATGGATCACTCCAGTCAAAGAAGCCCTTTTCAAAAAAAAAAATCCCTCTGCAAAGCGGCTGAAATAGACCCACTTTCTCACCCAATTGCATCAAAAATGGTCACAAATGATATTTTCATAGGTTGAGTGCTTAACTTTAATTAATGAGCTCGGCGGACGGATTTTGGGACTATTTACTTGGGTGCACCCCTAGAAATTCAACAAACCTACAATGACGCCCTGTATCAAACGAGTCCTACTAACTGTACATTTGTAAATATATTAAGTAGACTCTTTGCCAGTCTCCACATTACTCATGACAACAACATGGTCTTTTAAGGGTTAAAACCCTTACCGGCATGACATCGAGATGTTTATTTGGACGCTGGACGCTTAAAAAGAATGGTTTATTTAATTCAATTAACATATTGTATTACAGTAAACTCTTCAGTATTACTGAAATTAGGGTACAAATATTACACGGACCCCAAAATAATAAAGATGATTGATAACAAAGAATATACATGTATATTATACATGCAAGTACAAACATAATGTGTATAGAAATAACGAATGAGCAACGATTGGACTGATAGTGAGACATAAAGTGGCGCATTGTACATATGGGGACAAGCCTTACCACTTCATTATTCTCTGCAGTAGACCGGGAACCAGCCTATGAAATCATGGCGGAGTATGGAGCTGAGTGAACGCATGCGATAAGTTCTTAGCCTCGCCTTCCACCTTCACGATTAAACCCATGTTGTATTACTGTCAGACTTCTAAGTCAACCAATTTCACTAGGAATACTGCTTCCACATATGATTATCCATGAACACAACAACGGATATATATCAATCACTACGACATCGAAACCGTCATTCATATATTCTGACCACCGGATTTGTAAATGATGTTGGAGCTGATTTTCTTTTACAAAATGCCATTTTTATTAAATCGTTAACCCTTCAGAATCAACGGGATGATCAAAATCAACGGGAAAGACATAATGCATTTCCTGCGACAACTTCATATCAATGAGTGACTATGATATGTGCATCTTGCCGAATGCTTCTAATTCCCTTTGTCTTTGCACTGGGACATTCTAAACCCCACTTTGGTTACTTTTAAACAGTCGATCTTAACTTAACTTACATGTAGTCAATTTACACGCCATGTAAAACTAATAATCCAAATCTTTACAAAAAGCAACCGATTGAGATTTTGGTGTGGAAGTGGAGAAATAAGCTTAGCTTATCAAATTAAATTAAATCAAATAATAAATTCCTCGCATCTGCCAAAACTCAGAAAGAAATGCCTGCAACTGCCGAGGCTGATTCAGGATTTTGTTGGCGATTATAAAATAAATGAACAACTTAATAAATCGGAAAACTTACAAATGGTTACCTGGACTCCTTCCTTGTAAAGGGCAAACGCAACCGATATATTTTCAAAGCCCAGTTAGCCATAAAAGAAGATCAGAAAATTACAACAGTTGGACGTAGACACACAGCAAACATCTAGCAGCTACCTTACTGGTGGTATGAGGAAAGAGCGGCGATCTTGGTGAAGTGCGCTATTGTGGTGCTACACTCCGAAGGTTTTAATGAAAGGGGCCTAAGCACTTAGCCACATTTTTTGGGCCTTGATTATTTAAATTAGCAGAGTTCACTACAGGATATTAAATGTATTGCTCGTTAAATGTCAAGGGAAGGGAAGGTCTTTTTATGTGGCACATTCTTTGACCACTGATAACAGAGACAATCTTCCCTCAGGATATTCAAAAAAGGAAATTTAAAAGAGAAAGATGAAATCATGGCAAGATTGTAATATCTTATTTCCTACAATAAACAATTATTCCAACGTCCTTCCAGAAAGCAATGATTTAATAGGAGTCAGGCAAAAAATGAATCTCTCGGTGTTGTGAAATTTCGAAGCCATGACAACCAACGGAGCAAGGTGGTAAACAGATCGATACCATTTTGTTATGACCAAAAAGGAAAAAACAGCAACCGCACTAATATTGATTTTTTTTTTTCGGTTGTGTATATTGGTGCTGGTATTTAACGAGGTACAGGCACAGTGAAATAATTATGTCATCACACTGAATATTGTTAGATTTATAAGTCTACTTTGTCACAACCACTAAGTCAGCTAATTCACTGTAAATACTGCCTTTACAATCTGACCCCAACATCCCTGAACACAAGGGATTAATTAATTCTGCCGCATCAGATTTGTAAATATAACGATACCAAGATGCAATACCTAATTCGGTGATGTTTTATAATAAATTGATGCCATTGGCATAGACGGTTGGCGTGGGGCAAAAGCCCACACACTCACGCACTGCCAGACACTAAATTTCCGAAACGAACATTAGACTTATTTATAGGCCTACACATGTTGCAAAATCCCTCCCTCCCAAGTCCCCCTGAGCACTATTCTCTTGTACTCTTCCCGATCTGTATTCTTTCCTTCTTAAGTTCGCATCCCCATATTTTTGGTCTCTTTATTTATGTTCCTCCCCTCCCAGTTTCCCGATCTCATCCCTTCCCCATATTCCCCTTTCTTTTGCCTTAACCAGTCCTCTACTCCACCACCACCATACTACTCATACCTTCTAAAAGAATTGTATAGGGGTCGATATTGAAAGACGAAATGACATGGTCAGTCGGATTATGCAGATAAGGTGGACAACAAGATCTTATTTAATCTATTAAGCACCGTGCACTACTTTATTTCTGGACTGAATTTGTTGAGAAATTGCTCAACAAATGTCATCATGTAAAACCCATATGTCATGCAATAGCGCACGTTAGCTGTGCGAGTTGTCAGCATCAGCATCAGTGACACTGTTTCCCCATGCCTTTCCATGAAAAGGTAAATATATAAGATAAGATTCCAATTTATGGCAGCATTATAAATTCTTGTTACATTCAATAGGCGATTCTTTTAACTTCATGCCAGGGAGCGATTATGTGTAATATCTAATGCTATATAATATTGATAGCATTATTGACTGGTACGAATGCAATCGTCTTTCTATTAAAGGTAATACCCTACATTAGTTTTTATCAAAGAAATACAGATTCATGGGCACACATATCAGGACGGATACAAGTAACAGTCATCTGTGAACATTTCAGTCCAATACGGTGCCCTCTTTTTGAGAAAACAGCGAAAAACAGTCACAGTATTTCTTAAGACTTTTCTCTTTTATTTTTGATCTTTTAAAATATCAAACAGATTTTTGGTCGTTGTTTTACTAATTTCTGGATAAATACACCATTTCAGGCGGAACAATTTAAACGGTATGTGTCTATCACCACTGTCTTCATACCCTGTAAGTTATACATAATCTGTGAACATTTCTGTTTTGTTTCCTTACCAAATTATGATACTACCTTTAATCCCGATAAAACAAAAAAATACGCTTTTAAAATCAAGTCGTGTGAATAATGTTAACGTATTGAATATCTCACTGAAGAATATTCAACTTGAACAGGTTGACGGAGTGAGGTATTTTGGGATTGAAGTTGATGAAAATCTCACTTGGGAATTTCATGCTAGGAATGTCTTGAAATCGGTTGCCTATAAGATTCATTCTCTTGGTCGACTACAACATGTTATTAACAATAATCGTTTTAATACCTTATACAAAAGAACCATTCAGCCTTGTCTGGACTATGGCAGTTCTGTACGGGGCAACTGCTCAATGACCAATAGGAAGGCCCTTTCCAAGCTACAAAAAGGGATTGTTGCTAATAACTTAGATTACATTCATTATCAGGGTGATGATATTATAAGAGCACTTTCTTGGTAGACTTTTGAACAAAGGAGGGACTGTTATTTAGCTTATAATATGTACAAATGTGTTCATGGTTTTGCCCCTGACAGACTAATCGATGTATTTAACTACTGTATGTCCTCGTCGTTTTTGTTGTTGTGTACATTTAATTGTCTCATTTCTTGTACCTTTTTAAAAGTAGTATCATACTTTGGTTTTTATCAAACAAATACAGATTCGTGGGCGAAAATATCAAAACAGATACAGTAACAGTCATCTGTGAAAATGTCAGTCCCATACGGTGCCCAGTTTTTTAGAAAACAGAGAAAAACAGCCACAGTATTTCTTAAGTGTTTTCTCTTTATTCTAACGTCCTTCCAGAAAGCAATAATTTAATAGGAGTCATGCAAAAAATGAATCTCTCGATGTTGTGAATTTTCGAAGCCATGACAACCAACGGAGCTAGGTGGTAAACAGATCGATACCATTTTTATGACCTAAACGTGTCGAGGAAAAAAACAGCAACCGCACTAATTTTGATTTTGTTTTTTTCGGTTGTGTATATTGGTGCTGGTATTTAATGAGGTACCCGTTGAAACGTACAGGCACAGTGAAATAATTATGTCATCACACTGAATATTGTTATATTTATAAGTCTACTTTGTCACAACCACTAAGTCAGCTAATTCACTGTAAATACTGCCTTTACAACCTGACCCCAACATCCCTGAACACAAGGGATTAATTAATTCTGGCGCATCAGATTTGTAAATACAACGATACCAAGATGCAATACCTAATTTGGTGATGTTTTATAATAAATTGATGCCATTGGCATAGACGGTTGGCGTGGGGCAAAAGCCCACACACTCACGCACTGCCAGACACTAAATTTCCGAAACGAACATTATACTTATTTATAGGCCTACACATGTTGCAAAATCCATCCCTCCAAAGTCTTCCTGAACACTATTCTCTTGTATTCTTCCCGATCTTTATTCTTTCCTTTCTAAGTTCACATTCCCATATTTTGTTGTCTCTTTATTTATGTTCCTCCCCTCCGAGTTTCCCGATCTCATCCCTTCCCCATATTCCCTTTTTTTTGCCTTAACCAGTCCCCTACTCCACCACCACCATATTACTCCTACCTTCTAAAAGAATTGTATAGGGGCGAAATTGAAAGACGAAATGACATGGTCAGTCGGATTATGCAGAGGTGGACAACAAGGTCTTATTTAATCTATTAAGCACTGTGCACTATTTTATTTCTGGTTCGAATTTGTTGAGAAATTGCTCATATATGTATTGCTTATATGTAATATCTAATGCTATCTAGCATTAGTGACTGGTACGAATGCAATCGTCTTTCTATTAAAGGTAATATCATACATTGTTTTTTATCAAAGAAATACACATTCGTGGGCAAAAATATCAAAACAGATACAGTAACAGTCATCTGTGAAAATTTCAGTCCCATACGGTGCCGAGTTTTTTTAGAAAACAGTGAAAAACAGCCACAGTATTTCTTAAGTCTTTTCTCTTTTATTTTGATCTTTTAAAAGATCAAAAAGATTTTCGGTTGTTGTTTTACTATTTTATGGATAAACAAACCATTTCAGGCTGACAAATTGTAACGGTAGGTTTGTACTAGCATCATCTTCATACCCTGAAAGTTATACGTAAATCTGTGAACATTTCTGTTTGGGTCTCTTACCAAGGTATGATACTACCTTTAAATGATGTTAATTGATGTTTTTATAACTACACACGACCATTTTTTTTATAACTCTTAGAAGTCAGGCAAAATGTCGAAGTCTTGGCAACCAATGCAACAAGGTCGTAAACAAATCGATACCATTTTTACCACAGGCCAGCAAAAGCAAAGCGATTGATTTTTTTGTTTCAGTTGTGTATATCGTTGCTGTCATAATATAGTGAGGAACCCATGAAGGTTCATGCAAGGTAAAACATGTTATCACACTTTGAATATTGAATACACGTTGTCACAAGCACTATGTCGACCAATACACTGAAAATACTGAAATCAAAACCTGGCCCCGACATCCTGAACACAACGGATTAATAAATCCGACAACGGAACTATTATCCCTTGTTCTGGCGCATTAGATTTGTAAATCTGACGATTTGAAGATGCAACACTTTTAGTGATGGTTTATGTATGCCAGTGACATAGACAAGAGGTTAAGGGGAATAACCGACCCCGCATCCCTCCCGACCCACTTGAATCCCGAGACAACAAGTATTGATAGGTCTAAACTGGAGTAATCGGCTAAAATCACTTTTATCAAAAATAAAACTGGGCTAGCAGTTATCAATCTGTATCTGTTCAATATGTTCTCATTTTGACATAATAGGTTTTTCACTTAAAATGAGAAGATACACATATATTTCACTTTATTACGCTTTCGGTGTCAATTTTCCTTAATTCTTTGTTCATAGTCTAATTCAAGATTATTTTATAAATATGGTGAATCTCCAATGTTTTTAGAAATCAAGAAATTAACACGGACTGCGGTCTTTCCTGTATAGTTGCAATTATTGGAGATTTCCCGACATGTCGGTCTCCATATTCTCCCTGGTTACTACAGACATGTCACTGTAATCAGAATTTGCTGAGTTGATTGGTAGGTAGAACTTCCTGGCGTGGTTGTCTAGTTCCTAGTATCCGATTATTAAACCACGCTACTGTGAACACAGGCAGGCGACAACGCCCCATTAAGCACCAGTCTAAACCTGTGGACATGTAAGCTTGTCTAACACAAGACGTGCATGCATAGCAATATTGGTCGAGGTTATCTATGTCTCATTTCTAGATGTCCGTAACAGATGTGTTAAGACTTACAATAAGTGCCAAACAGCATCCTTTATATACCAAGACAACGGAGGACGAATTTCAGTTGACATCGACAGCGTCAGAGTGATGAACATTCCCAGCTGAAGTTAAACTTTGATTGTGCTCTTTGGGTGCAGGCAACCTACATACAAATTCAGTCGGACATTGGTGTAAAAGTTGGTGACAAAAGCAGTAATACATGGGAACTCTGAGTCAACATTTACCATTTAGAGTTGATGACAGAATTGCTTTTGTTGAAACCTGAAAAACAGCAATTCCACAGTTGGTGAACTGGCTTTTACATTACGTACTGCATCTCAAAACGTTCTGCTAGTTGTCAAATATAAAAACAGTTCAACAGATTCGTCGCCGTGGTCCATCGTTCAAGATATAGATTGGCATCAAAGCATTAACCGTCAAAATGCTCTCAGTGCACCTCTTCATCACCCTCTCTGGGCTCATTCTCCCCAGCTCCATCCTCAGTCAAAACTGTCCTTTCATCCAATGCCCACCCGGATGGAACATGTGGCGTCGAGGTTGCTACCGTTCAACCTCGGATCTGTCCTGGGCCGATGCCAAGGAATCCTGCCAGGCAATGGGAGGAGAGATGACAGCGCCCCGGTCACAGGCAGAGAATGATTTTTTCATCCGCTTTATCAAAGATATAAACCCCGATTGGACAAGAATTTGGATAGCTTGTGATGACCAAGATGTTGAGGGTGAGTGGATGTGCAACAATATCCAGCAGACCAACACCTTCACAGATTGGAGTGATGGAGAACCAGACAGTTTTAATGGAAATGAGGATTGCGGTACCATTTCAGAATATGATAATGAGAAGTGGATCGATGTGTCGTGCACCAAGGAGTATCCTGCTATCTGCTACCGCAAGCTGACCCACTAAGCTGACACAATTCAGCCAGTGATGCCCAAGCTTCGGCGAGGCAGTAAACCCAGGTCATGGTTGAACACTAGAACAATAATACTTTGTATGAATAGCAAGAATATCAAGCGTCAACATATCTTATTGCTTTATTTGTCACTGTAAATGTTTTAGTTCGAATATAGATCGAAGACTTGAACTGTAGGAAAGGCACCTTTCGTCAAGTCGCAAAATTAACGAACACATACATCACGTGGAAAGGAGAAAGGAAATCTTTTCAAGGACACAATCTTGGATGAACTCATTCTCGCGAACTGGAAGAATAAAACAGAAACTGATAGCGTATTTCTTTTCAACAATGATTGCACTTCGTGAAGTTGCTAACTGCAATATTTCTTTTAAAATTGACTTCTAAAAATAATGGAACATTTCTTTACTGGAACTCATTTCATTCGTATCATTAGTGTCAAAAGATCTATGTGTGACCAACATTGTGAAATTGTGATTGAAGAATAATTAAATGTGTCAATAGCTACTGCTCACATTTTCTTTGTCCAGGACCAGTTTTCTTTCATTCTGATGTGGTCGTTTTAGGCAAATGATGAATTTTTCATGAAGTGCATTTTCATAGTGTAATTTGACGATACCCCCTTTTTTTAACAAATCGCCAAGGCTTTACCAGAACTTCATTTAGAGCAAGCCGTACAATACCTACCAAACAAAGATTAGTGCCGGACTGCCGACCCTCTCTATATGAATTCCCATGCAGTAGGCCTACGATGACTATACAAAATGTGCTTAGACTTGATCTTAAAATAATATAATAATAATAATAATAATAAACATAAACAACAACAATGTCACTCGTCCACCTAGTTCCCTCTTACATCGTCCAGACATAGAATGCCGTTTCTTTGGACCTTAATCACCAAATAATTAGCAATAAAAAATTAATAACAATAAATCATTTTATTTGCTCATTAAATCATGACATGATTTCCATAATTATATATAACCAAATATTAATAACAGATAACCCGTCGGGATTCGATTCACTCCGCTGACCCCAGCTAGTTTGGTGGCCAAGCGGTACGGCATCCGAACTAGAAAGCGGGAGGTCGTGGGTTTGAATCCCACTTGAGACGGCGCATGATTTTCTCGTGTGCTCTCAAAAGGAATTAGTGAAATGTTTATTACGTTGGTGTGATTTTGCATAACAATCAATCAAATGATAAAGGGAATATAAGAACAAAGCAAGATAAATAACCAAAGAAAAGAAAAGCAAAATTCAACAATGACCGCACTACTTTGACATGGACTGCAATGGTGACATCACGATGACATCATTGGGAATTGAAAAGCAAACAATCTAGAATTATCAGCTAAATTCTTCGAGGAATAATATAAATTCTCAATTGGAATGCAGACGGAATTTGTGGAGAAATGTTTTCTTCTACGTCATACGATGTTCGAGCGCCCTCTCATGGTTGAAAATGTCCAAGAGAACTGATTATGCCTTTGTTGCAACGTATCTAGAAAATTCAACAAACCTATAATGACGCCCTCTATCAATCGAGACCTACTTACTGTACATTTGTAAATATATTTAGTAGACTCGTTGCCAGTCCCCACATTACCCATGACAACAACATGGTCTTCACCTTTAGCGCTGTCACCCGACAGCGATATGTTCAATCGGAAGCTGAACGTTTAAAAAAAAGGAAATTTTGTTTCATTCGTTTAACATATTGTAATACAGTAATCTGTTCAGTATTACTGAAATTGAAAAAAAAACAATTATTACACGGACTCCAAAATAATAAAGATGATTAGTAACAAAGAATACACATGTATATTATATATGCAAGTACAAACATAATGTGTATAGAAATAACGAATGAGTAACGAGTGGACTGATATTGAGACATAAAATGGCGTATTGTACATATGGGTACAAGCCTTACCACTACATTATTCTCTGCAGTAGACTGGGAACCAGTCTATCTAAGCATGGCGCAGTATGGGGCTGAGGGTTGAACCCAAGTAAATAAACTCCCATCGATAAATCCTAATTCTTCACAAATTATTTTAAATACTCAGAACTCTCACAGGTATTCAACTTGCACAGAAAAATTATGATGAATATGTCACCTTTCATTTTTTTTTCATTTTATGGTGGGTTGACCATTGAATTTTTCAGATATACCCACTCTCAGCTGACCACCCCCTAAAACAAGTTATGGTTCACTCCAGTCAAAACATCCCTCTGCAAAGCGGCTTAAATAGACCCACTTTCTCACCCAATTGCATCCAAAATGATCACAAATGAAAGCCTAGAGTCCAGGCAGGAGGTCTAGTGCCATATTTCCTCAATCCTTCAATTTCATGGCTCTCAAAACTCTCTCATTTGAGTGCCAAACCTTTATCAATGAGCTCGGCGGACGCATTTTAAGACTATTTACTCGCTGTAAGCCAATGTTGTCTTATTGTCACACTTTTAACAAACAGCATTCTAGTCCACCAACACACTAGGAATACTGCTTCCCCGAAATCTGACCATCCCTGAACACAACGTTTTATATCAATACGACAACGAACAAATCATTCATAGTTTTTGACCACCAAAGTTGTAAAGGACGCTGATGATGTTTTTTAACATATTATCAAACCTTCAAAGATATAGTACATGATTGGTAAAGGTCACAGAACAGCACTCACACTTTGTCTAATTAAACATGTACATGAAATAATAAACCCGGGAAAATTTGAATCCAATCGAACATCTACTCCTTCAATACTGAGCCGCGACTTGTACCAAGGGAAATCGACCCTGTTGCAGTCTGAATACTGCAAAATAACCGTTTGACATACATTTTTGTGCTAGAGTTTGAAATGATTCCTTCAATACTGAGCCGATTAAGCTGAAAACTGCACAAAATGGAGCCGTAGATGTTCTTTACAGGATAGTAGCATAATCGTCCAAGTATAACACGACATGTACTAAGTGAATTAAATCCGGTTCTAGTCAAAACACTGCAAAATAACTGAACAATTCACAGATTTACTTATAACTTACAGAGTATGAAGATGACGGTAGATGAAATATACCGTTACAATTCCTCCGCCTGAAATGGTGTATTTATTCAGAAAGTAGTAAAACAACGACCACAAATCTTTATGATCTTTTAAAAGATAAAAAATAAAAGAGAAAAGACTGTTTTTCACTGTTTTTTTTCAACAAGTGGGCACCGTATGAGACTGAAATATTAACAGATGACTGTCACTGTATCTGCCTTGGCAATTTTTCGCCCATAAATCTGTATTTCTTAGATAAAAATAAACAAAGTATGATATTAGCTTTAATGAGAGATGTCGCTCGAGAAGTAATTATAATAAGTGTAAGCCTTTGCCATGCATTACTATTCAAATGCCATAGGTTGTTTGAGCGAGATGCCAGTATTCATCTGTACCTTACCATCAGTGACACGCTTCCATCACGCTATTCAACAAAAAAGAAAAAGAGAAGGTTCCAATTGATGGAAGCATTATATTATCTGGTGTCCTTCAATGGGCGATTCTTCTAACTTCCTGTCAGGGAGCAGTTTAATTAAATTTTAGCAGCCTGGCAAAAATTCATTAAGGCAGGTTGCGAAATTTTAACGCCATGGAAACAAACTGAGCAAGGTCAAAAACCAATCGACAGGACTTGAAAAAAAAAAAAAGGATATTGGTATCCAGCAAGGTATACCGTGTCCACGCGGTGAAACGTGTAATCACACGTTGGCAGGTTACCTAATGTTAATACAATAGTTTCTTCTACAACCAGGGGCCAATTTCATAGAGCTGCTTAAGCACAAAATTTGCTTAAGCATGAAAAGTCTTCCTTGATCAAACAGGATTACCAACCAAATTTTCACGTGATGTTTACTGCTTTTCATTCATATTCGGCCATTGTTTGCTGAGCATAACATTCACAAGAAGTTCTGGCTGGAATACTGATTTTATCTACCAAGGTGTTTTCGTGCTTAAGCAAATTTTCTGCTTAAGCAGCTCTATGAAATTGGCCCCTGTTTAATGGCTCAATTTGAGGAGCCAATACAATTTAGGGTCTTGCATCGTGTATACATTGTACTTGAAGTGTTTTGATACTAACTCTATGCCGGGTTAAGAAAAAGTTCTTTTGAAATGTTACAATTACAATTCTTATCCCAGTACGCTCAACAAAATGCTGTTGCTAGTATTTTTTGTACAGTCAAACATGCAATTGTTCTGTGTCCTGAGCAACATGACAGTAATATGAATACAGATCACAGATGCTTTAATACAGCGATTTCCGGGCTCAAAAACTCAAAAGTAAATTCATTTAATGTTTTTCCTATCAATGGACGATCGTGGAACGCTTGATCACAATTGTACCATTTCGATTTTTTTTCGAAGGTCCGGTAAATTCAGTCCTCTGCCACTTATTACAGTGTAACAAAAATTGCTATAGTTATAACCAACTGGGGCATTGAGTGGATGTTTCTGGTTTGTTGAGTGTATTATTGTAACTGTGTTGTTTTTCTTAGCGCTCTGTGTCATTTGTAAAAGGCGCTTTATGAATGTGATTACTATTTGGGCACAATCAAACTAGCTCCATCCAAAGAGGTCGTTACTATTTAAGAATTATACTCTTTTTTAATTCTTAATCTTTTTCCCCTTGTTTTCTTTAAGTGTTTGATGTCGTGCTTTTTTTGGTTTTCTTTGCTCTTATGTTGTTGACTGTTTGGTGTGTGAGTTTGGGTAATATGGCGGCTTGGTGAGGGGGTTGGACTTAGGCGCAGTTTTGGGTCGTTTTAAGCAGCAACAATTTAAGTAACCGTCTAAAAAACGTTGTTCTCAAAAATTAAGCTGGGCTAGCAGTATCGATCAGTATATGTTCAATATGTTCTCACTTAATACACAATACGTTGTTCGCTTAAAATAAGAAGGTACACAAATGTTTCGCTTAATTGCGCTTTCGGTGTGAATTTTCCTTAATTTCAATGTTCATATTTTATTTTAAGATTATTATACAAATATGGTGAATGATATTAGTATGATATTAGCTTTAATGTGGGAAAACCAAATGCATGTTTAGTGCTATACGTTCGGGACTGCAAGAAAAACAGAGAGAGATGTCGCTTGAGAAGTAATTATAATAAGTGTAAGCCTTTGCCATGCATTACTATTCAAATGCCATAGGTTGTTTGAGCAAGATGCCAGCATTCATCTGTACCTTACCATCAGTGACACGCTTCACTCACGCTATTCAACAAAAAAGAAAAAGAGAAGGTTCAAATTAATGGAAGCATTATATTATCTGGTGTCCTTCAATGGGCGATTCTTCTAACTTCCTGTCAGGGAGCAGTTTAATTAAATTTTAGCCGCCAGGCAAAAATTAATTAAGACAGGTTGCGAAATTTTAACGCCATGGAAACAAACTGAGCAAGGTCAAAAACCAATCGACACCACTTGAGAAAAAAAAAGAGGATATTGGTATCCAGCAAGGTATAACGTGTCCACACGTTGAAACGTGTAATCACACGTTGGCAGGTTTCCTAATGTTAATACATGTATGACTGATAGTTTCTTCTACAACCAGTATATAGGCTCAATTTGAGGAGCCAATACAATTTAAGGTCGTGCATCGTGTATACATTGTACTTGAAGTGTATTGAAACTAACTCTATGCCGGATTCAGAATAAGATCTTTTAAAATGTTACAATTACAATTCTTATCCCAGTACGCTCAACAAAATGCTGTTGCTAGCATTTTTTGTACAGTCAAACATGCAATTGTTCTGTATCCTAAACAACATGACAGTAATATGAATACAGATCACAGATGCTTTAATACAGCGATTTCCGAGCTCAACCACTCAAACGTAAATTCATTCAATGTTTTTCCTATCAATGGACGATCGTGGAACGCTTGATCACAATTATACCATTCCGATTTTTTTTTTTCGAAGGTCAGGTAAATTCAGTCCTCTGCCACTTATTACAGTGTTACAAAAATTGCTATAGTTATAACCAACTGGGGCATTAAGTGGATGTTTCTGGTTTGTTGAATGTATTATTGTAACTGTGTTGTTTTTCTTAGCGCTCTGTGTCATTTGTAAAAGGCGCTTTATGAATGTGATTACTATTTTGGCACAATCAAACATGCCCCCATCCAAAGAGGTCGTTACTTTTTAAGAATTATATTCTGTTTAAATTCGTTGTCTTTTTTTGTTTTCAGCGATTGTTTTCTCGAAGTGTTTGACGTCGTGCTTTTTGGTTTTCTTTGCTCTTCTGGTGTTGACTGTTTGGTGTGTGAGTTTGGGTAATAAGGCGGTTTGGTGAGGGGGTTGGACTTAGGCGCAGTTTTGGGTCGTTTTAAGCAGCAAAATTTTTAGTAATCGTCTAAAAAACGTTGTTCTCAAAAATTATGCTGTGCTAGCAGTATCGATTAGTATATGTTTAATATGTTCTCACTTAAAACATAATACGTTTTTCGCTTAAAATAAGAAGGTACACAAATGTTTTGCTTAATTGCGCTTTCGGTGTGAATTTTCCTTAATTTCAATGTTCATATTTTATTTTAAGATTAATATACAAATATGGTGAATCTCCATTATTTTTTTAGAAAGCCAACAAATAACACGGACTGCGGTCATTCCCGTATAGTTGCAAGTACTATAGATTTAACGACATGTAGGTGTCCATTCTCCCCGGTTACTACAAACACGTCACTGTAATCAGAATTCTATGATTTGATTGGTAGGTGAAACTTCCTGGCGTGGTTGTCTAGTGCCTAGTATCCGATGATTAAACCACGCTACTGTGAACACAGGCAAGCGACAACGCCCCATTAAGCACCAGTCTAAGCCTCTGGACTGTAAGCTTGTCTAACACGAGACGTGCAAGCATAGCAATATTGGTCGAGGTTATCTATGTCTCATTGCGAAATATCCGGATCAGATGTGTTAAGACTTACAGTAGGTGACAAGCAGAATCCCTTATAAACCGAGACAACGGAGGGCGAATTTCAGTTGACATCGACAGCGTCAGAGTGATGAACATTCTCAGCTTAAGTCAAATTTTGATTGTGCTCTTTGGGTGCAGGCAAACTCAGTCGGACATTGGTGTGCATGTTGTTGACAGAAGCAGAAATACATGGGAACTCTGACTCAACATTTACCATTTAGAGTTGATGACAGAATTGCTTATGTTGAAACCTGAAAAACAGCAATTTCACAGTTGGTGAACTGGCTTGAACATTACGTACTCCATCTCAAAACCTTCTGCTAGTTGTCAAACATAAAAACAGTTCAACAGATTCGTCGCCGTGGTCCATCGTTCAAGATAGAGATTGGCATCAGAGCATTAACCGTCAAAATGCTCTCAGTGCACCTCTTCATTATCCTCTCTGGGCTCATTCTCCCCAGCTCCATCCTCTGTCATAACTGTCCTTTCATCGAATGCCCGCCCGGCTGGAGAATGTGGCGCCGTTCCTGCTACCGTTTTACCCTGAGTCTGCCTTGGGGTGCAGCCAAGGAATCCTGCCAGTCGATGGGAGGAGAGATGATTGCACCCCGGTCACAGGCAGAGAATGATTTCTTCGTCCGCTTTATCAAGGATATAAACCCCGATTGGGGAAAAATTTGGCTAGCTTGTGATGACCAAGATGTTGAGGGTGAGTGGATGTGCAACAATATCCAGCAGACCAACACCTTCACAGATTGGAATGATGGAGAACCCAACAGTAATGGAGATGAGGATTGCAGTGCCATTTCCAAAGGACGTAATGAGAAGTGGAATGATGACTCGTGTGACAATAACTATCCTGCTATCTGCTACCGCAAGCCGACCCACTAAGCTTACTTAATTCAACCAGTGATGCCCAAGCTTCGGCTAGGCTGTAAACCCAGGTCTTGGTTGAACACTAGAACAATAATAATTTGTATGAATAGCAAGAATATCAAGCGTCAACATATCTTATTGCTTTATTTGTCACTGTAAATGTCTTAGTTCGAATGAAGATCGATGATTTGAACTGTAGGAAAGGCACCTTTCGACAAGTCGCCAAATTAACGAGCACATACATCACGTGGAAAGGAGAAAGGAAATCTTTTCAAGGACAAAATCTTGGCTGAACTAATTCTTGTGAACTGGAAGAACAAAATAGAAACTGACAGCTTATATCTTTTCAACAATGAATGCACTTCTTCTTCTTCTTCAGACTGAGCCATGCTATGAGGCGGCTAAATGTCATCATGACAATGAGAGAAACGTGAACAATGACTTCTGTGAAGTTGCTAACTGCAATATTTCTTTTAAAATTGACTTATAAAACATCGGAACATTTCTTTATTGGAACTCATTTCATTCGTATCATTAGTGTCAAATGATCCATGTGTGAACAACATTGTGAAATTGTGATTGAAGAATAAATAAATGTGACATTAGCTACTGCTCACATTTTCTTTGTACAGGACCAGTTTATTTTTCATTCTGATGTGGTCGTTTTAGGCAAATGATTAATTTTTCATCAAGTGCAGTTTCATATTGTAATTTGACGATACCCGTTTTTAAGCAAATCGCCAAGGAACTCCTCTTTATGAATTCCCATGCAGTAGGCCTACGATGACTACACAAAATGTGCTTAGACTTGTTCTTAAAATAATATAATAATAATAATAAAAATAATAAACGTAAACAACAACAATGTCACTCGTCCACTCAGTTCCCTCTTATATCGTCCAGACATAAAATGCCGTTTCTTTGGACCTTTATCACCAAATAATAAGCGTAATATTTACATTTATTGAGCGAAAACTGAGGGATAAACCATTGGAAAAAAATAGAAAAAATAATAGCAATAAATCATTTTATTTGATCATTAAATCACGACATGATTTCCATAATTATATATACCCGAAAATTAATAACAGATAACCCGCCGGGATTCGATTCACTCAGCTGACCCCAGCTAGCTTGGTGGCCTAGCGGTACGGCATCCGAACAAGAAAGCGGGAGGTCGTGGGTTTGAATCCCACCTGAGACGGCGCATGATTTGTTTGTGTGCTCTCATAAGGAATTAGTGAAATGTTTATTACGTTGGGGTTATTTTGCATAACAATCATTCAAATGATAAAGGGAATATAAAAACAAAGCAACAAATATAACAAAAGAAAAGAAAATCGATATTAGACAATGAGCGCACTACTTTGACAAGAACTGCAATGGTGACATCACGATGATATCATTGGGAATTGAGAAGCAAACAATCTAGAATTATCAGCTAAACGAGGAATAATATAAATTCTCAATTGGAATGCAGACGGATTTTGTTGAGAAATGTTGTCTTCTACGTCATACGATGTTCGAGCGCCCTCTTATGGTTGAAAATGTCCAAGAGAACTGATTATGCCTTTGTTGCAACGTATCTAGAAATTCAACAAACTTATAATGACGCCCTCTATCAATCGAGACCTACTTACTGTACATTTGTAAATATATTAAGTAGACTCGTTGCCAGTCCCCACATTACCCATGACAACAACATGGTCTTCCCGCTTAGCGGTGTGACAGCGAGCTGTTGAGTCGGAAGCTGAACGTTTAAAAAGAAGGATTTTTTTTTCATTCTTTAAACATATTGTAATACAGTAAACTCTTTAGTATTACTGAAATTGAAAAAAAAAATATTACACGTACTCCAGAATAATAAAGATGATAAATAACAAAGAATACACATGTTTATTATATATGCAAGTACAAACATAATGTGTATAGAAATAACGAATGAGCAATGATTGGACTGATAGTGAGACATGAAGTGGCGTATTGTACATATGGGTACAAGCCTTACCACTACATTATTCTCTGCAGTAGACTGGGAACCAGTCTATCAAAGCATGGCGGAGTATGGAGCTGAGGGTTGAACCCAAGTAAATAAACTTCCATAGACAACAGTGATACATCCTAATTCTTCACAAATTATTTAAAAAAATACTCAGAACTGTATACTCAGGTGTTCAAGTTGCACATAAAAATAATGATGAACATGTCACCTTTCATTTTCTTTTCATTTTATGGTGGGTTGACCATTTAATTTTTCAGATATACCCACTCTCAGCTGACCACCCCTAAAACAATGTATTGTTCACTGCAGTCAAAACACCCCCCTGCAAAGCGGCTTAAATGGACCCACTATCCCATCCAATGGCATCAAAAATGATCACAAATGAAAGCCCATAGTCCAAGCAGGAGGTCTAGTTCCATATTTCTTCAATCCTTCAATTTCATGGCTCTCAGAACTCTCTCATTTGAGTGCTTATAACCTTTATCAATGAGCTCGACGGACGCATTTTGGGATTATTTACTCGGGAGCACCCTGAGTGAACGCATGCTCCATGTTCTTAGCATCGCCGTCCACCTTAAACGATTAAGCCAATGTTGTCTTATTGTCACACTTCTAACAAACAGCATTCTAGTCAACCAACACACTAGGAAAACTGCTTCACCGAAATCTGACCATCCCTGAACACAACGGTTTTATATCAATACGACAACGAACAAATCATTCATAGTTTTTGACCACCAAAGTTGTAAATGACGCTGATGATGTTTTTTAACATATTATCAAACCTTCAAAGATATAGTACATGATTGGTAAAGGTCACAGAACAGCACTCACACTTTGTCTAATTAAACATGTACATGAAATAATAAACCCGGGAAAATTTGAACCCAATCGAACATCAACTCCTTCAATACTGAGCCGCGACTTGTACCAAGGGAAATCGGCCCTGTTGCCGTCTAAATACTGCAAAATAACCGTTTGACATACATTTTTGTGCTAGAGTTTGAAATGATTCCTTCAATACTGAGCCGATTAAGCTGAAAACTGCACAAAATGGAGCCGTAGATGTTCTTTACAGGATAGTAGCATAATCGTCCAAGTATAACACGACATGTACTAAGTGAATTAAATCCAGTTCTCGTCAAAACACTGCAAAATAACTGAACAATTCACAGATTTACTTATAACTTACAGAGTATGAAGATGACGGTAGATGAAACATACCGTTACAATTCTTCTGCCTGAAATGGTGTATTTATTCAGAAAGTAGTAAACCAACGACCACAAATCTTTATGATCTTTTAAAAGATAAAAAATAAAAGAGAAAAGACTGTTTTTCACTGTTTTTTTCAACAAGTGGGCACCGTATGAGACTGAAATATTCACAGATGACTGTCACTGTATCTGCCTTTGCAATTTTTCGCCCATAAATCTGTATTTCTTAGATAAAAATAAACAAAGTATGATATTAGCTTTAATGAGAGATGTCGCTCGAGAAGTAATTATAATAAGTGTAAGCCTTTGCCATGCATTACAATTCAAATGCCATAGGTTGTTTGAGCGAGATGCCAGTATTCATATGTACCTTACCATCAGTGACACGCTTCCATCACGCTATTCAACAAAAAAGAAAAAGAGAAGGTTCCAATTGATGGAAGCATTATATTATCTGGTGTCCTTCAATGGGCGATTCTTCTAACTTCCTGTCAGGGAGCAGTTTAATTAAATTTTAGCAGCCTGGCAAAAATTCATTAAGGCAGGTTGCGAAATTTTAACGCCATGGAAACAAACTGAGCCAGGTCAAAAACCAATCGACACCACTTGAGAAAAAACAAAGGATATTGGTATCCAGCAAGGTATACCGTGTCCACGCGTTGAAACGTGTAATCACACGTTGGCAGGTTACCTAATGTTAATACAATAGTTTCTTCTACAACCAGGGGCCAATTTCATAGAGCTGCTTAAGCACAAAATTTGCTTAAGCATGAAAAGTCTTCCTTGATCAAACAGGATTACCAACCAAATTTTCACGTGATGTTTACTGCTTTTCATTCATATTCGGCCATTGTTTGCTGAGCATAACATTCACAAGAAGTTCTGGCTGGAATACTGATTTTATCTACCAAGGTGTTTTCGTGCTTAAGCAAATTTTCTGCTTAAGCAGCTCTATGAAATTGGCCCCTGTTTATAGGCTCAATTTGAGGAGCCAATACAATTTAGGGTCTTGCATCGTGTATACATTGTACTTGAAGTGTTTTGATACTAACTCTATGCCGGGTTAAGAAAAAGTTCTTTTGAAATGTTACAATTACAATTCTTATCCCAGTACGCTCAACAAAATGCTGTTGCTAGTATTTTTTGTACAGTCAAACAGGCAATTGCTCTTTGTCCTGAGCAACATGACAGTAATATGAATACAGAGCACAGATGCTTTAATACAGCGATTTCCGAGCTCAACCACTCAAACGTAAATTCATTCAATGTTTTTCCTATGAATGGACGATCGTGGAACGCTTGATCACAATTATACCATTTCGATTTTTTTTTCAGAAGGTCCGGTAAATTCAGTCCTCTGCCACTTATTACAGTGTAACAAAAATTGCTATAGTTATAACCAACTGGGGCATTGAGTGGATGTTTCTGGTTTGTTGAATGTATTATTGTAACTGTGTTGTTTTTCTTAGCGCTCTGTGTCATTTGTAATAGGCGCTTTATGAATGTGATTACTATTTTGGCACAATCAAACATGCCCCCATCCAAAGAGGTCGTTACTTTTTAAGAATTATATTCTGTTTTAATTCGTTGTCTTTTTTGGTTTTAAGCGATTGTTTACTCTAAGTGTTTGACGTCGTGCTTTTTGGTTTTCTTTGCTCTTCTGTTGTTGACTGTTTGGTGTGTGAGTTTGGGTAATAAGGCGGTTTGGTGAGGGGGTTGGACTTAGGCGCAGTTTTGGGTCGTTTTAAGCAGCAAAATTTTTAGTAATCGTCTAAAAAACGTTGTTCTCAAAAATTATGCTGTGCTAGCAGTATCGATTAGTATATGTTTAATATGTTCTCACTTAAAACATAATACGATTTTCGCTTAAAATAAGAAGGTACACAAATGTTTTGCTTAATTGCGCTTTCGGTGTGAATTTTCCTTAATTTCAATGTTCATATTTTATTTTAAGATTAATATACAAATATGGTGAATCTCCATTTTTTTTTTTGAAAGCCAACAAATAACACGGACTGCGGTCATTCCCGTATAGTTGCAAGTACTGTAGATTTAACGACATGTAGGTGTCCATTCTCCCCGGTTACTACAAACACGTCACTGTAATCAGAATTCTATGATTTGATTGGTAGGTAGAACTTCCTGGCGTGGTTGTCTAGTTCCTAGTATCCGATGATTAAACCACGCTACTGTGAACACAGGCAAGCGACAACGCCCCATTAAGCACCAGTCTAAGCCTATGGACTGTAAGCTTGTCTAACACGAGACGTGCAAGCATAGCAATATTGGTCGAGGTTATCTATGTCTCATTGCGAAATATCCGGATCAGATGTGTTAAGACTTACAGTAGGTGACAAGCAGAATCCCTTATAAACCGACGACGGAGGGCGAATTTCAGTTGACATCGACAGCGTCAGAGTGATGAACATTCTCAGCTTAAGTCAAATTTTGATTGTGCTCTTTGGGTGCAGGCAACCTACATCCAAACTCAGTCGGACATTGGTGTCCGTGTTGTTGACAGAAGCAGAAATACATGGGAACTCTGACTCAACATTTACCATTTAGAGTTGATGACAGAATTGCTTTTGCTGAAACCTGAAAAACAGCAATTCCACAGTTGGTGAACTGGCTTGAACATTACGTACTGCATCTCAAAATGTTCTTCTAGTTGTCAAACATAAAAACAGTTCAACAGATTCGTCGCCGTGGTCCATCGTTCAAGATATAGATTGGCATCAGAGCATCAACCGTCAAAATGCTCTCAGTGCACCTCTTCATTATCCTCTCTGGGCTCATTCTGGCCAGCTCCATCCTCGGTCAGAACTGTCCTTTCATCGAATGCCCGCCCGGATGGAAGATGTGGCGCCGAGGTTGTCACCGTTCCACATCGGACCTGACCTGGGCTGACGCCAAGGAATCCTGCCAGGCAATGGGAGGAGAGATGGCAGCGCCCCTGTCACAGGCAGAGAACGATTTCTTCATCCGCTTTATTAAGGATATAAACCCCGATTGGACAAAACATTGGATAGCTTGTGATGACCTAGATGTTGAGGGTGAGTGGATGTGCAACAATATCCAGCAGAACAACACCTTCACGTATTGGTATGATGGAGAACCCAACAATCTGGGAGATGAGGACTGCGGTGCCATTTCAGAAGAACATAATGAGAAGTGGATTGATGCGTCGTGTACCTCCAAATATCCCGCTATCTGCTACCGCAAGCCGACCCACTAAGCTTAATCAATTTAACCAGTGATGCCCAAGCTTCGGCTAGGCAGTAAACCCAGGTCATGGTTGAACACTAAAACAATAATACTTTGTACGAACAGCAAGAATATCAAGCGTCAACATATCTTATTGCTTTATTTGTCACTGTAAATGTTTTAGTTCGAATATAGATCGAAGACTTGAACTGTAGGAAAGGCACCTTTCGACAAGTCGCCAAATTAACGAGCACATACATCACGTGGAAAGGAGAAAGGAAATCTTTTCAAGGACACAATCTTGGCTGAACTCATTCTCGCGAACTGGAAGAACAAAACAGAAACTGAAAGCTTATTTCTTTTCAACAATGAATGCACTTCTTCTTCAGACTGAGCCATGCTATGAGGCGGATAAATGTCATCATGATGAAACGTGACGATGACTTCTGTGAAGTTGCTAACTGCAATATCATTTTTAAAATTGACTTCTAAAAACAATGGAACATTTCTTTACTGGAACTCATTTCATTCCTATCATTAGTTTCAAAAGCTCTATGTGTGCACAACATTGTGAAATTGTGATTGAAGAATAATTAAATGTGACATAAGCTACTGCTCACATTTTCTTTGTCTATGACCAGTTTTGTTTCATTTTGATGTAGTCTTTTTTTGGTCAAACTATTAATTTTTCATCAAGTACAGTTTTATATTGTAATGTGACGATGCCAATGTTTAAGCAAATCGCCAATGCTCCCTCATAACTTAGTGCAAACTGTCCCATGTCAAACACAGAACAAAAGATTAAACTTAATCGCAATGATCTTGAAATGCCAGCCGTTTCTATGTGAATTCCCATGCAGTACAATGACTTAACCAAATGCTTAGACTTGTTCCTTAACAGTATGAAAAAACAATGACAATGTCACTCATCCATCCAGTTCCTTCTTACATCGTCCAAACAGAGAATGCCGTTTCTTTTCACCTTAACAGCTAAATAATTAGCATAATATTTTTAATCATGGAGCGAAAACCATTGGAAAGAAAAGAACAAAAATAAGAAATAAATCTTTTTATTTACACTTTAAATCATTACATTTTTTGCATAATTCAATATCACCAACGAAAAAAGAAATATTAATAACAGATTAGTTACGGCGTCCGCCGTGACAAAGGATTCGGGAAGGGAGGTCGTGGGTTCGAACCCCACCTGAGACGGCGCATGATTTGTTCGTGTGCTCTCAGAAAGGCACTAGTGAAATGTTTCTTTACGTCGATGTTATTTGCATAACAATAAATCAAATGATAAAGGGAATGTAAAAACAAGGCAACAGATATAACAAAAGAAAAGAAAATCAATATCGTGCAGAACATGTGGACCACAAGACAACTCCAACGGGGCGCTATCCTCGATAAGGTCCATGGGACCTTATCGGAGATAGCCAAAAATACACGGGTTTACACTTCGGAGGCCATCTTGGATTTTATCGCAACTTCAAAACGAGGCACTTCTACGCATGCGCACTTTTCGAAGTGTAAGCCCGTCCATTGTCGAAGACAATACACGTGTTTACACTTCTGCGGTTTTTATCGCGACTTCGAAACGAGGCACTATCACGCATGCGCACTTTTGGAAGTGTAAACCCGTGTATTGGCTGATAGCCTGTTTTCCGCGCTGCGCGTGCGCGCGCAAAGGACAGTGGGTAACATTGGGTTTAAAAGTTTTACCACACGCGTCGACACGCGTATATTCGTATAGCTGCCGGCTCGCGAAGTTTAAAGTTTTCTTTTTTCCTAGAAGAAAGCCCTGCTTTGAGTTGTTATACATAACGATGCTGCACAACGGTCCATGGAATGTTACTGTGGAGTCACTTGTTCCAGCGATGTAAAGTTGAGTACTTATTCATAGTTGAATTTTCATGTTCATACGTTTTATGCACTCAGCGCCAGCCCTAACAACCCTGCGTTTCCCAGAGTGCTTTGCGCACAGCCAATTTTTGGCTATCTCCGATAAGGTCCATGGACTTTGACAGAACGCGCAGTACTACGCCCTCATGCGCCCAAGCACGCACAACTTATCAGTACCAGCATCGCGACATGCATGCAGGGGCCAATTTCATAAAACTGTTAAGCACAAAAATTTGCTGAACATGACATTTCTGTCTTAATAAAAACAGGGTTAATAACCAAATTTCCACATGTTGTGTATCACGTGTGATTGTTCTTTGGCTGGTGTTCGTTGACCATGAATATCAAATGGAATTTTCAATGGTGGTTTGTTTTATTGGGCTGTGCTAAGCAAATTTGTGTGCTTAACAGTTTTATGTAATTGGCCCCTGGGCGCATAGTACAATGCACATCGAAAAAAAAAAGGTACAGAGGCTGGACTAGCAGCAACCCCGATCGAGTCATCCCAGGCCGACGCCAGCCGCGAACGGTCGATACTGACAATGGCCAAGGGAGCCGGTCCGCTTTTGGACAGTCTACCGCCAGGCTAAGTGGGAGAACATCTTTACCTGCAGGGACAGGATGGCGGCGGGCCAGGTGGACACTATCACGAAGATAGAGAAGATAAGGGTTTAGCCTTTGGGAAAGATCCTGCTAGGATCGAAACGGGTGAGGCCCTCCTAACTCTAAACATTTTAAATCATTTCAGGTCATTCTTGGCTGATGAGCAGTTTGCAGCAGTTTTTTTTATTTGTATTGAAATATGAAAATTAAACTTATCGCGATGTCACGCGATGTCGTGTTGCTGGTAGCAACGTTTCGGCTGCTGGAACTGCTATAGCCTTCGTCGGGCAACTGAAGAACTCACTGGATGATGCGGTGCCCGTTACACCTTATATCATGTTGGTCCGCGTCCCTCGTGCTCACCGTCCCGTGTGCTGCGGACGTCGAACGGATCACTCAGGCGGGCGTCATACGCTTCACTCCGTGGGTGGTCGGGTTCGTGTCCTCGGCGTGGCTTCGGTGCACTTTGGCGAGTTTACCTAGCGTTGCGGCGGTCGTGTTCTCGGTGGTAGGATGCCAGAATCTTGGAATGTCAATCCCGCTGTCCCGGTTGATGTTCTTCTGACGTAGGCGGATGTGGATGGCCTCTTTGATGTGTCTTGTGTACCAATGTTGTTGCCGGTCTACACACCGAAATCGAAGGATTTTTACTCCGTCCGCTCGGTCTCGACGTTGGTCCTGGGCCTCGTAGATCGTCGTATGAAATGTGGTGGATATCCGTTCGCCGTGAGGGCAGTGTGCACACACCGCGTCTCTCAGTGGCCCGATGATGGTGAGAGTCGAAAGCCAGGTACTGGTCGGTATGCGTGGGCTTCCGATACACGGTACTGGTCAGGCTGCAGTCGGGCTCATGGACCAGGAAGACGATGGTGCTGTTCTCGACCACAATAATTGTGAACTGGATGCTGGGCTGGAGGCTGTTCAGTTGGGCAAACAGGTGGTTGGATTTGTCCCGCGGTGCGATGATGAAGGTGTTATCGACAAACCATAGAGCTAGGAAGCTCTATGGACAAACCGATTCCTCACCATAGGTTGGCAATCGGGCGGGCTAATTTGCAGGGCTTCCTCGAACGTCTCCATGTATAAGTTGGTGATGACTACCTACTCCGGACCTCCCATAGCAGACTAGTCCGTCTGCTCGTATAACGTCCCCTCGTGATCGTGCAGATCGTGGATCGTGGACCGCAAGACAACTCCAACAGGGTGACGATCTTGGTGGGGGTGAGAGTGATGTCCGGCTCCGTATGACTGCTCTTTCTCTGGGCGACCTTATGGCAACACAACCTGCGTAAACAGCGACTCAACATCGAAGGAGATAAGTGCCTCGTGGTGGTTGACTCGATTATCTCGGCAGTGGAATTCATCTCTCTGCAAACTGTTATCTTGAAGTCAACAAGCGGATTGGTGGAGTTTGTGGGGGTGATAGACTCACTGGACCGGTCTGTATGGCGTTTGCAATGCAAGAAGACAAAGATTCGCGCCTTCGCGGCCCTGGTCTTACCTGTCAATACTGATGAATACACCTCTCCCAAGATTTCACATAACTGTCGTTTCAATACCATCGTATTGACAGTAACTAAAAAATATTATTAAATTACCTATGGATTACTCTTGTGAGCAAGATGAACTACACGATAACCATCTCAAAACTGTGTCTCAAAACTGTGATCTTACAAAATATACCGGTAGTCAACAAATAACCACAAGGTAAAGTGACTGAATTTTAAATCATTAAAAAGTGGACAAAGGAAATTTGACTAGAGCGGGATTCGAATCTGCTACCTCCAGAATACCGTACCTGAGCTCAGTTACCGACTGAGCTACCCAGGTAGCCCCATATGTCGGTGGTGTCTCTAACAGTCAATAATCTTTGTTCGTTTGGTAGTAAAAAAAACCATGAAACCACGCACATATAAAAGCGGCGGTACGGTATTTTTTTTTTTTTTTTTTATACAAAATATACATAGACTTGACCCGAGTCGGACTTTCGTGCTTGCTTGTTATCAGTATGGATTGTTATTGTGCGCCCTCCGTGCTATTAAATTCTGCACGTAACGTGATTATTATTAAGTGAAGCATTAAAGTTATAGAGTTTGATTTATGCTCCAAAAATGTTTGCATCTTTGTGAATTATAGTTTTAGTTCTATACCATCTGTCCCCGCCCTGTTTCATTCGTTGTTTGCTTCTTAAAGGTAATATCATACTTTGGTTTTTATCAAAGAAATACAGATTCAGGGGAAAAAAATATCAAGACAGATACAATAATAATCATCTGTGAAAATTTCAGTCCCATACGGTGCCCACTTTTTTTGAAAAGAGTGGAAACGGCCACAGTATTTCTTAAGTCTTTTCTCTTTTATTTTTGATCTTTTAAAAGATCAAAAAGACTTTCGGTCGTTGTTTTACTATAATTGCTTGATAAATACACCATTTCAGGCGGGAAAAACGTTTCTACCACCACTATCTTCATACCCTGTATGTTTAACGTAAATCTGTGAACATTTCTGTTTTGGTTTCTTACCAAAGTATGATACTACTTTTAAGATTATTTTTTACACGAGTTACTGAGGAGATCTTGCGAAGAGCTGTATCGGTAACGGAAGCAGGGTAGCCCCGCGACGGTGGAAGAATACATTCATTTGATTGCATCGTTGTTTGAATGAATTCTCCTCACTGCACACAGCCGATTGGAGTCGCAGAAATTGGCTGTAAGGGATAGCATTCTTACATTTACATCTAGGGGCTACCCTGCATCCGTTACCGACACAGCTGTTCGCAAGATCTCCTCTGTAACTCGTGACGTCGCCATGCAAAAAGCCCCAAATAAACAGCAAGATCGCATCCCCTGGTGCTTACATATCATCCGCTCAACTTGGCTGTTAGAGATATCGTCCTCAAGCACTTCGAGACACTTCAAGAAGAACATGATACAGGTAATATCTTCACTAAGTCCACCACCCCACTCTACTCCTTCAGACGGGACCGATCGATCAGCGATCAGGTACAGTCCCCAGTCATCGCCCCAGATGCAACACCTGCGCACATGTCCACGTGACCATTTTTACATCTGTGGCCAGTACAGTAATTTCATTGTACCACCACCAATCTCATCTATTGCATCACTTGCATGCGTTGTGGCATGCTGTACATAGTTGAAACAAAGCGTCATCTCGCCGATCGGTTTACGGAGCACCTCCGGAGTGTCCGCCTCGAGACACATGGGGCCAATTTCACGGCGCTGCTCAGCATAAAAATTTGCTAAGCATGACATTTCTGTCTTAATAAAAACAGGATTAACAACCAAATTTCCATGTTTTGTGTATCGCTCGTGATTGGCCTTTTGCTATTGTTCACTGACCACGAATATCAAATGAAATTTTTAACGGTGGTTTGTTTTATTGGGCAAGACATTTTTGTGCTAAGCAAATTTCTGTGCACAGCAGCTCCATGAAATTGGCCCCTGGCTTGACGCGGTGTGGCTGAATATAATTTTCAGCAGTGCGCGCCATCACACTCCATCAAAGACATGTGCGTCTGCGTTGTTACTACGGCCTCTTCTGACACGCAGCGCCATAGAACAGCGTATCATATTCAAACTCGGCACGCTCCTCCCTGACGGAATGAACATCGGGTTCAAGGCATTTCCATACCCCCGAAGAAGGTGCAACGCATCGAAAGCTTGGGTCATTACTTTTTTGTGCAGTTTTAATAGTATCTTCTATATTCTCATAATTTATGATGATTCCAGTGCAACGCAGCAACTTATTCTTATTAAGATTCTCTGTTGAGTTATATATCTAGGCCTATGGAGAGAATTTACGCGCGCCTTATCACAGAGGGCTTAGTGTGACGTCATACACAGTTTTATTTGGACGCGTTACACCGATTGTGACGTTTCTGTGTAGTAATCACAACCAAGCATCTAATCCTCGTGTATTTTGGTATAGTCCTTGTTTTACTTTGGTCGTTAGTGGACAACGAATCCACAGAGACTAGTTGAGATTCTCGAAGTCATTCATCGTTTGCAAACAAATCGTCAAAAGGTTGATCGAAGGTCGGCAGTAAAAGCTTCTTGCGGTGTTGGGGTGATTTCTGTTGTGGATCAACCTGAAACTTCACGAACTCAGTAATTATGGAGGTGGTCAAATCTAAACAACAAGGGCGGCAATACGGCACCAATTTCACTCTGGGTGATGACAGCATTCCGTTCACGTCATCGTACTACAAGGACTACATTGAGTCCAAGGGCGTCGGCTCCAAGGGACATACGGATCATGTGAAACCCGCATTGGCCAAACCTCCTCCTTGCGCCAGGGTAAGGCTAAATATCCAGATTAAAGCACATCCATGGTTAAAGGAACTGATATTGATATAAAGACACCGACCGTCATTTTTCTCATCAATCTGAGTAGCCTGCTGAAACTGCTCATCAACCAACATTATGATCTGACCATCCTTAGAGTTAGGATCGAGGGTCTGACGTTTCGATATTAGCGGGATCAATTTCTCAAAGGGTAAATAAACCTAGATCCTGCTGGGATCGAAACGTCGGGCCCTCCTAATTCAAAGCTTTCTTGTTATAAGAATTGTCGCGTGGATCTGGAATTTGGATCTAATGATGTATATAATATTAATAATTAATTTTTGTAGCGTTTTGCATACAAATCTCAAAACGCTTTACAATTTAAACCATTTAAACCACTACATGTATACTAAATTACACATTTTACAAAGTAGTCTATACTATAATTACAAATGGGGTATTAGGGAGACACGTTGGCATCTTTAAGTGGACATTCGGGAGACATCTGGACTTAGGGAGACTAATGTCACCATTAAGGTACCAGCTACCTTTTAAAGACATTGTTAGTGTCCATATTTTAATAGAAGACAGGGAATGCTCTCAATGTGAATAATTATATGTCAATTTCAAGTTCATTGTTTGGGAGGGTGTTTAGAAATAGTTAAGTAAAGTTTGTGCACGACCCTATGGGAAAGTCTCCCTATGGTCCCATCCTTGGTTATTATTATCACTAAAAATGACGCCGTTGTAAAACAAAAGAAAAACCGTTGCATACAATGAAGTCAAATTAAACAGATGCATCTGGAACACCACACATTTAGGTAAGAGGTATGGGAAGGGGCTAATCAAACACGTTTCACCACATGATTACACAACTAATTCTATCTTTATATCGGGAAGCACGATACTTGCGATAAAACGGGGCTTGAGTGTGAGGTGATATAGTCTTTCGTGCTTCATGAAAATGAAGGTATATTGTTCGTAGCAACTTTTCATGTCATTTTTCTCAATATTAGATTTTGTTGTCAAAAGAACAATTCCCGACTGCGCACATTGCCACCACCACCAACCGGCGAGATTTCAGGGGCTGCAGCGCCTCCAGCGCGGTGTATCGCGAGAGACTGCGAGATCTGTCGACTATCAAGACCCTACACATGCACAACTCGGTTGTCTTTGGGCCGGGAGGGGGCGCCTCATCCCAGTTCCTATCCAGTGCACAGGAACACTACCGGAACCCGGCCGAGACGGTTCGAGAGGTCAACCGGAACGGAATGCGTCTGTAAAACCAGTTATTATGAAATAGTCGTGTCCCCAGTCTCTGTCTGTAGCCCCATAATAAATGAACACGTCTTCGGCATCTGGCTATAGTGGCTGTACAATAGTCTGATATTTCTTTTATTTACAAACAACCGTTCGTTGTTGGTCATGGGCGGCCATTATTATGTTGTACAATAGGTATTCTTCTTGACAAACATTATGTAGGAAACTCACATTATTTGCAACCTTTATGTAGCTACACCCACACCACGTCCATTCTTGTTTCTTGTTAAGTTGTTTCCACTTGCATTCAACAATCACTGTGAATTGTCATTAAACTCATTAAACAAGTTGTGAATATTATTACTTGTATTCGTACGTATTATGCATTTGCTTGGTCTTGATGGCTGCCTTAATAGTTTCCACCATGTTACTTGTTACCACATACAGAGATTTGGGACACGGTAATATAACGTTTCTAACTAAAGCAGAGTACACACTGTCGACATTTTCGGTAACGATCTCGGTAACATGTTGCCCTGGTACGTTGTTGCTGAAAATGTTGTCAATGTACACAGAGCAAAACGTGTTGGGTAACATGTTGCAGCAACATCTCGGTAACAATTGGCCAGATGTTGCTTGTGTACACAGGGCCCAAAGTCGTGTTACCCCATTACATAATACCGAAAATGTTACCGACATTGCAAGTAACCGAGTTTGACCGCAGTCACCTCATTAAAAGGCATCTTCCCATTGGTCAGGCCACATAGTTTGATTGACAGGCCTGTGCTCGATTTCACGAAAGGCTGAGATCGATCGCAACTTGCGTATCAATCTTAATTGCTAAGCAGGGCGTGACGTCACAATACTAGCTGCTATGGAAACATGAACAACTCATCTTAAAGATGAATCGCAAATCTTTGTGAAATCGACCCCTGAAGGGTCCATTCCTGCATATGGCAGGGACATTGGGTTAGCATCCTGAAAGCCTATCATAAAATAATCATAACTCAGTTGGTAATGGTAGAGCACCAAAACGGTATCCAGGAGGTTCACAGGTTCGAATCCCACTCCAGTTAGTTTTCGTTGTTCACCTCCCAATGGCATTGATCAGTTTAGTCAGCGGCCATCTCATCTTTCTGGAACTTCTCAATCTTCTCCTCCATCATCCCCAGCAGCTTGGTATCCTTGACGACGATGACATCATCTTCCTCCCTCCATCTTGCCCCGCCCTCCTCCACGTCGGCTATGGACTCTGGTAACCCCTTGTCCACAGTCTCCGGAAGCCAGAGATCCAGAACCCCACTGATGAAAGCAGTGGCGCCAAAAATCATGTAGGCCGCAAAGTCTCCCTGTAACATTTTAAAGTATAATAACATCATTGGTTAAGGTCACAGACCAGCACTCACACTCTGTCTGATCAAACATGTACACGGAATGATAAACCTGTGGAAATTTGAGCTCAATCGGACATCCGAGTCAGGGGAAAATAAAAAAACCGACTCAATTTTTCTTATCAAACATAAAGAATGGTTATGAGAGATCAAAACTGTTTTCTGTAGTTTTTTTTTTTTATTAATTTCTGGATAAACACAGCATTTCAGGCGGAAATATTTTAACGATATGTTTCTACCGTCACCATCTTTATACGTTGTATATAGGTAAATCTGTGAAGATTTCCATTTCTGTATGCTACCATAGTATGATAGTACCTTTGAGGAAGATTCTGCTAGGATTGAAAATTCCATAGTTAAATGAAAATTCTTCCCTAATCAACAAAATAGGATCTTGTAGGCACATGATTTTCTGCTTACGTAAGCGCCAATTCTACGCTGGTCGCTTAAGGTAAGCAAAGCCATCAAACTGGGCTCAGAAGCCGGACAGAGTTCTGCCTTCTCTTACCATAGGAATAACAGAAGGGGCTACTACTCCACCGAGCCTAGCTGCTACTGAACACGCTCCCATGCCACTATTTCTGCAAGGCAGAAAAGACAATTGGATCTCAGCTTCGCCTCGTAGTAATGGAACAGTCCATCTGTCACCTCATGAAATTATTCTTACCATTCTACTCATTCTCATAAACTAGTGCTGGGCTTTTTATCTGGATATAGGTTAACCGACCCGGATTTAATTACCCGGTTACAAATTTTCACTAACCGTTAACCGAAACTAGAAAGGGAAAAAACAGAGACCACGGTTTGGCTCATGTTCAACAACCCAAAATGTGTAAACTGTAGAATTTCAGTCAGTTATTTTGTCCATTTTGCCAAATAGAAACACGCTTTTCAGAAACATTGTATGTACTTGATCTAAATGCTAAAAAATAACATCGTAAAAAGCATTCCGAAAGTGACGATCACATTGAAGAAGACGTATATACATGTACCATACATCGCACACGTCGCGCACATTGCAAGTGATTACATACTGTTAACCTGATTGTTATTATTTAATTATTTTTCAATCAGTAACCGGATATGAAATTACCCGATTTTGCCCAGCACTATCATAAACATTCATTATTTGTATAATAGTACCTTTAAATAAGAAGGAATCCATATGAAGCAGATTTAGCTTTCTGCCAAGTATGTTTAATCTGCTACCCACATTGTGTACATTTGGTGTTTAATTACATCCTCAATTCTCACCTTATAACTGTCGGAAGAAGTTCTGATGTATAAATATAAACAATATTAAAAGCAGCAGACACACCCATCTTGCCGATAAAAGCCAGACTCGTGCGCAGGTTTTCTGTTTCAGGATCTGCGACAAAATGGAAATAAGATTACACAGGTGAATGCAGTTTATCAGTACTGGGTACTGTACAGGCGACATGGAGAATTACTAACACACCAAGGGTACAACTCAGCCTCCTTTCCATATTTTTAATATTATATGTGCCACAACCATAGAGCTATATTAAAATTACTAGAGCACTAGTTCCGTGTACATAATTGATGCCTATATACTGACTGAGCGTATCCATGTTTGTACACAAACCTATGGAAGGCACACACTTTTGTACGTCTTTAGTATGTCTATTTGCATATGTGCGTTTGTGTTCTATACAGTGCGTTATTGAAGCCCAATACGCCCAACGTCCGACGCACCTTCAAGACGTGCTTCCGGTAATTAACGTTCGCGCATACGGTGTACTTGCGTGTTGCATTTAGAGATTTTTCTTTGAAAGGCATTCCAGTAAAAGTTTTCTTGTTCCACAGACAAGCACATAAATTCAAAATGACTGCGCCCATGCAGGACGGCTTTAAAGCGTCTACGCACGGAGAACACAGAGCTAGCGCTCTAGTAATTTTAATATAGCTCTATAGCCATAACCCACAGTCACGACTCAGGGTAACAACCATAGAGCTATATTAAAATTACTAATTTTAATATAGCTCTATGGTAACAACTTAGAGTGTAACAATAGACACCAAAATAGAGTACAAGTAACAAGCTCTAGACCCCTGATTGATAGAACCACACTTTGGGGAGATTGAATAAAAGAGACACACTATTCCTACATCTTTGGGATTATCAGTGAGAGACTGCCTACATAACTTACGTAGAGGGACCGTTACCAAGGCCAGGCATGTTATTCCGGCAGTGAAAATGGAACAAAGGAGGAGTTTCCGTCTACCGAATCTGCAGAGGTGAGATGAGAAGACCATTTAAAGGTTTACTGTAATCAAAACTCATATGAAGTTAAATACATCTGTATTGTTATAAAACTCAACCTGTCTGTCATTGTTTGTGCCCCCAAAAAATATTGTATATAGAAAAACAAGGTATTTTAGATCCATAATTTAGCACCCCACTTTTCACGACGAAAAACCTTGCTTACGTCACATGCTGACCACCACGCAGTATACTGTGGTGCGAGCCTATACTAGTTCTGTAGGTGACGTCACACGCTACTGTTGTGTGAATCGGTTCCAAGGAGGACTTTTTAAGGGGCGGGGCATATATGCACTGATTCTTTTGTCAAAATTAAGCACTAACATAAAAAATATACATTTATATAGGCGTAGTCATTAATCATGCATTAAGCAATAATTCTAAAGCACTATCACCCATTTCCCAAATTTGATTACGGTAAACCTTTAAAGGCATAATACAGGATTGGTAAGTGACAAAACAACTGCAGACTGATTTGTTGTGGAATAAAACCATACCCGAAATATTTTCAGCTCGCCTCGTATCATCATTGGAAACATTAGAAAACTGTGAAAAACTGTCACAGCATTTTCAAATATATTCACAGAAGTTTGGATCTCAACCTTCTCTCTCTCCCCCATCAAAACTGTTTTCGGTGGTTTTTTTTTTGGTTTTTTTTTTGGGGGGGGCCTAATTTGTAGGTAAATACAGCATCCAGCCGGAAATACTTTCACTGTTTGCTTCTGCCATCACCATCTTCATTCCCTAAAACATATACGTAAATCTGTGAAGATTACTGTTTGGGTATGTTACCAATCCTGTATACTGTACCTTTATGAATCGAGTCTGTCCGACTTGTAACTTGATGGAACTTGAAGACATTCACGGTACAGTGCAACTTCGCTATAACGAATACTGCTATACCGAACATTTGGCTATACCGAACATCATCCTTGACTTCCAATGTTTGTGTACAATACATACCCAATATGGTTTCTTAAATCACAAAACAGTATGAAAAACTATGAAACAGGCTTAAATTTTTCATAATTGTTTTTTTACACGTACCTGTTAAGAAGAAAGAAGCAGATAAGATATGCTGGCAGTTCAGCAAGACCAGACAAGGCAAAACTGGTGTACATATTACCACCTTGGTTACTAGCATTCATTGTGAGTCCATAGTAAACCATACTACATGTAAACCTGCAAACATAAAAACACAGAGAATTCATGTACAATTATTGTCATACCATTGCAAAACTCGAATAGGCGCAGTATTTAATCTCTAAAACAGTTCTGATAACAGAATCTATGACACAAGCACCACCCTATAGTAAATGGCATTCATTATAAGACAATAATGTACCCGGTTTTACACCAGTGTTGGAGTAGAGTCCTCAGATCCGAATACAGAGTACTCCGAGTACTTCAAGGTCCAAGTACTGGGCTGAGTCCGAGTACATTGCTGTCGAGCCCAAGTCCTAAGTATCGAGTCCGAGTACATTCAAGGTCGAGTACAGGGGGGAGTCCGAGTACCAAAGTCCGAGTCTAGGTCCGAGTACAGTACCAACGCACAGTGCAACAAATTGCATTTTGTTTCACAAAGATGTTCATAACTGGATGTTGTGCCACTCTTCTAAGAAATTAATGTTTTTCAAACCTTGCTAATGACACTGTGCTGCTTACTCCATTGCATACTAAACTCCCGATTATCTTCATACTTCCATTGTATAATTTATCGGAAATCGGCAACATTATCAATCGTGAAATTGTAACGAAAATAAAATTTGCACTAAATGGTGAAGTATTCCCAAAATTCGAGGACATGGCATCGAGTACGGGCCAAGTACATTTATTTTCGAGTACTTTTTTATCGAGTACAGGCCTAGCATTTGTCTGTACTCGAGTTGTACTCGAGTATGAGTACAAGTACGAGTACTCCAACACTGGTATACACTATACTACATGTAACCCTGCAAATATTATGTAAAACACACAGAATACACGATGTACAATAGGGCTCCGTGCTTGTGACGTCACATTCAGATGTTCGGACAAACAAGCTGTACCCAATCCGAACATCCGGGTAACTATAGCTGTCGATATAAAGGGCGTATTCTATCAATGGCTCGAGCGCGGAGCCCTCCCTATTATCATACCATAGCAACAGAATCAGGAATATGACTGGTCAATATATGAAAAGTAGCGTATTGAATCTTGAAACTTTCAAGATTCCATTTAATTCCCAAAGCACTTTTACTCATAGTCAGGAGGTCCCAACATTTTGATCCTAACGGAATCTTTCACAAAACATTTTGGCCTTTCAGGTCATTATTTTGGTTGATGATCAGTTTGCTTCAGTCCGATAATTGTATTAAAACACTTTTGAGAAAGATTTCAGGTTTTGCATGGTGACAATTGGTATGTGGATAGGTTTGCCGAAATACCATGTAAGAAGCGTTCGTACTTACACTTCCGCGATTTAGTTTGCACTTCTCGTACAGATATGTAATGTCTCAATATTTCGACTACACTGCTCTAGTCATCATCTTGTGACGATTGAAATGAAGGATGTGAGGTCCTTATATGTGATTCCTTGGGATCCTGTTCCGTGAAGGAGCTTTGTGACTGGTGCTCACTGAGGTGTGAGAGGATCCGATGTGTGGAAGGGCTTTTCTGATTGGTGCTCACTGGGGTGTGAGAGGATCCGATGTGTGGAAGGGCTTTTCTGATTGGTGCTCACTGGAGTGTGTATGGATCCAGTGGCTGGTCGCTGGGGCGTACTGTGTGAGTGAGGATTGCCTGTTCGGTCAGGCTGGTGGGTCAGTAGTTGATATAGAACCTGATAAAGGCAAAACCTTTATCTTACCAGGTAAATATCAAGATAAGCATCCTTGCTCGTATGATGGGAGTCCGGAAACAGTCCATCAGACCATATTTTTTGTTGCTGGAGTTGTCACTTGAAATCCTGAGCTGAACCTGGGAAAAATTCATGCAAAGCAAAATTGTTTTAATCATCAATCAACCACAAGGGAAACTGACTGAATGTTTAAGTCACTGAAAGGTGGACAAAGAAAAATTGACTGGAGCGGGATTCGGACTGTAGCCTCCTCAATACCATACAGGCGCTCTACCAACTGAGCCATCCAGCCCTGCGTTGGTGGTATCCCGAATACTAGTCAATTATCTTGTTCGTTTCGACTCCAGTCATCGTCAAGAGACTCATGATGATGATGACTAGAGCACGCTAGTTGAAACATAGTGTTTCCGCAAACCGATCCACATATCAATTGTCACCATGCAAAGCCTCAAATCTATTCTAATCGTATGATTGTAGGAATGAGTGGGGCTCTGTGTAAGATATCCCATGCACTGCTGTCTTACCATTGATTTGGTGATGTTCTTGCCATTTGTGTGTCCGATGTAGTACAGTATATCTTCCGCTTCTGAGACCCTACCCTGAGATGCTAACCAACGGGCTGACTCCGGAACAACCCTGCACGAATGACGGATAATGAAACACATACATTAAGTTTGTGCATGACCCGATGGGAATGTCTCTCTAAGGTACCAATTAAAGGTAATAATATTATCATCAAATAACCACAAGGGAAACTAACTGATTTTAAGTCATTGAAATGTGAACAAAGAAAAACTGACTGGAGCGGGCCATTCGGACTGTAGCCTTCTGAATACCATACAGGCGTTCTACCAATTGGTGGTATCCCAAATAGTCAATTATCTTGTTCGTTTGGGAGTCAGAAGCTATGAAACCATGCACATACCGCTATATCCCAAGGATTTGGGATATCAATACTCCGGCAGCAAAGCTGCAACCTGACAAACAATAAATACAAGTTACAGGATCCAAGGACAAAACAAAATACTCCATCAACCACATGGCTATCAGTTGAGATCAGAGAACAGACTTACCAGTTGATGGACAAGTAGCCAATTAGCGGCAGAGTTGTGATGAATATTAAGGCCCGCCAACTTCTCACGAAATAGGCCAGGACGGGAAACAACTGAATGAAAAAGACAAATCACGATCTCTGCATTAAAGTGAGTGTACAATGAATGTTGGTAAAGAGGACAGAACAGCATTCACACTTTGTCTAATCCAGTATGTACATGAAATAATAAGCCTGGTACCGCTATATACCGAAAAATTGGCTAACATCATTCTTGGCTCCCAAATTACAAGTACAAAACATACTATATAAACATTGTTTTAAATCAACCAACCACTATAATAGACTATTAATAACAGGACCATAGTAATCTACTGCTTTGCAGTGTTGGAGTACTCGTACTCGAGTACAACTCGAGTACAACTTGAGTACATGTAAAATACTCGGCCCATACTCGATTAAAAGTACTCGAAAATAAAATGTACTTGGCAAGTACTCGATTCCATGTACTCGAATTTTGGCAGTACTCGACCATTTATACTTAGTGAAATTTTTTTTTTTTTTTTTACAATTTCACGGTTGATTATGTTGGCGATTTCCAATAAATTATACAATAGGAGTATAAAGATCACCAGGAACTTAGTATCAAATGGGAGTAAGCAGCACAGTGTCATATGCAAGGTTTGTAAAACAAGAATTTCTGAGAAGAGTGGCGCAACGTCCAACTTTAAACATCTTTGTGAAACTTAGTGCATTTTGGCACTGTGCGTTGGTACTGTGCATGTATATACTCGGATGTGGACTCAAACTTTGGTACTCGTATACTCGGCCCTGTACTCGACCTTAAATATACTCGTACTCGATACCCTGGACTCGGCATGCAGCAATGTACTCGGACTCCCCCCAGTACTCGGACCCTGAAGTAGGCCTACTCGAAGTAATCTGAACTCGGATTTGAGGACTCGACTCCAACACCGCTCTTTGGAATTCAGCATTAAAAAACCCTCTTCATCATTACCATAATGCCGATGCAGGCGACAGCCTGTAAGACTGTACCAGCCGGACCTCTGTAGGAACTGCCCAGGTTTTCCGTAGCAAGCACAAAAATGCAGAGAGTCACTGCACCAGTGGCCATACCAAACAGGAATCTGAAATTAAGACCAGGGGTCGATTTCACCAAACTCATCGTAACTTACTATCAATCGTAGGACCTATGATGCTTTGCAGTCCTACGTAGGATAGGCCCCCTACGGTGGGTTAGCCTTCGTAACGCGACTTACGATCGATCGTAGGGCTTTGTGAATTCGACCCCAGGAGCTATAAAGTGAGAGAGCACAACCTCCTATTCATAAACATAAATCTATAAAATTGAAGGAAGAAAAATTTACTGGAGAGGGATTCGAACCAGCGACCACAGGAAAACTGTACTGGCACACCAACCGAGCTATCCAGCCCTACATTGGCGGTGTCCATGACATGCAGTCAATTATATCTTTGTTTGTTTGGCAGTCAGAAACCATGAAACAACTCTCATACCGCTATATCCCAAAATACGCCAACTATAACAATACTGCAATCTGTGGAATGGTACATGGAAATCACTTAAAGAGGATGCAGCTTTTTAATCACCAAACGACCACAAGGGGAACTGACTGACTGGTTCGAATCCCTCTCTTCCACGTGAGGGCATATCTTCGCTACCTTTTTAACCCATAATTTCCCTTGAAAATCAAAGCCTTGCCCTCTTTCCACGAATTTCACCTTGCTTATAATTATTCAAAATGGCATCGATCACCACCAACATATTGTGGTGAGTTTCTTTACACAGGTAATTTAAATTCCTTACAAGAATAATGTGGCCTTTAATTATCACATAATCGCTCATAAGTGACAAATAAGCAGAAATGCAAACACACAAAATAGAAAAAAAGTTCTCCACTCTAACCTTGTTATTGTAAACTGTATGTAACTTTGTGTGAGTGCACTCAGCATACCAAACATAGACATCAAAACCAGTCCCAGCAGGGATATTTTCCGCCGTCCGTACTTGTCTGCCATTACACCAAACAGCATGACGCCTGTCAGCACACCAAACATGAAGACGGACTGGACAAGTCCAACTTTGTATTTGTCGTCGCACACAAGGTCCCACTGTTGAGACAAAATGAGAAATCTACAATGCTTAGAGTTCCACAGACACAATACACAATGTTGTTGGCCTCCATGAGCCATAATACTTTAAAGGCAACTATATACTTTTTTGGTTTGGTTTTTGCCAAAGAATGTATGTTCATGGGCAAAAATGTCAAGAAAGAAACAGTAACAGTAACAGCCTGTGAAATGTCCAGTCTCATACAGTGCCCACTGTTTGAGAAAACAGTGAAAAACACTCATGGTATTTTCAAATCTATTCACAAGAGTTTTTATCTCCCTAAGATTAAAACTGTTTTTAGGTCTTTGGTTTTACTCTTTTCTGAATGCATTTCGGGCAGAAAGATTGTAACAGTATGTTTCTACCATCCCCATCTTACATACCCTGTAAGTTATACTAGGTCAATGTGTGAAGATTTCAGTTTTGGTATGCTACCAGTGATAGTAGTATATGTACAGTGTAGTAGTAAGTACACATCACTCCTAGGGGATCTCATGTGAAGGACTCATTTCACACTACAAAATCCTAGGGTTTAATCACAAATCACCCTGGGTTAGCGGTAGCATTCACACTAGCATTTTCTAACCCCGGGTTAAGACACAAAATTTACTAGATACTCTCCCTAATAAGATGTGTCTTAGCATTTTGTGACATCGGCCGCAGGAGAGTCAGATGTAGCCTTTAGTTTGGTGTAACTCACTTCCCTACTCACTCACCCACTCACTCACCTCAGTGACAATCGATGTGAACTCCTTTGAGTAGCCATAGTGAGAGCAGGGTCTAGCATTCGGAGCACACTTGTATATTTTGGAGATTTGGTTGTCCAAGCAAAACAAATGAGGCGGTTCCTTGCCGACGAATGCCAGGGCCAGCATGTGCATCGCCATGAAGCAACTCAGTGAAGACAACAGCAGGAAGTTGGACTTCTGTAGTCGGCCAAATTCGCCCACGCTCTTCAGCACTTTGTCAAATTCCATTTCAAAGGATAGTTTACCAAACTGCATAAAGACTGTCAATTAAAACAACAAAATAATGTCGTTGAGTAGGGTACATACATATACAAGTACACAAATAAGTACACTTTTTTTTAGTGAACAACACTCAAACGAAACAAAACAGGCTTTAAGTTTAGGGTGACACGCTGTAAAGGCTGTGTGTACAGTTTACAATCTCTCTTTACTTGTGCCCTAATTATGACGGACATTCGTCTACCATGACGGAACACTTAGTTTTGTGACGCACCATTTCTTGATTCTGACGAACCATTACTGTCCTAGTGACGGACCAACCATTGGCAAAGACAGCCCACGTGTGCCGTGCATTATACATAGGAAGATTTACACACAAGTCTATGGAGTTTAAAATGACTGACATTGACGCACCCATTCGTCAATGTTGTGACGGACAAAAGGCTTCAATGGCGCCTACCCCTGCATCAGGAATGTGGTAAATGACCCATCCATGACACACCTTTCCCGGGGGTCGTAAGTGCGTCTTACAATTGACAGCTGCATTAGACCTACGTACTTTGTTACTGTTCAACTAAGTTCGCAATGCCAATTAATGAAAGTTAGGCCTGCAGTGTACATGTTATAGTGCTAGTGCTACTGCCATACTACTACTAGGTCTAGCCAACTCACACTCACATCACAGCCTCACATATAGTTGCGATAATCGTAACCCTAGGTCTGACATGGGGACTGGGACACCCTAGATCCCAGTCCGGCAGTCCCATTAGACCTACTAGGGTTACGATTATCGCAACTATAAGCCTCACCAGCTCACAGTGGGGAGACACAGGCTCACTTTTGTATTAGTACTACTAGTACTATATTATGCCTACTAGTATTTCACAAACGTTAGTTTACCAGATTAAATACGCTGAGCTCTGCACCTGAAAATATCAACAAATATCGTTTAATTTGTCACTTGGTAATTGCTACTACTAGGCCTAACTGTAAATTGTAAGAACATCTGTCGAGCCCCAGTGTTGACAAGTAATGACAATGTGTCATGTCATAGGACTACTGCACAAAATGTTCACGAAATGAAAATACTATACCATGCCCGGAAATCCACTGAAATCATGTTCACTTCCGCATTCATTGTTTCCGCGCAGTATCTACGGTGATGGAATTACTGGTGTCATGATGATGGGGGCAGGGATTTCACCATTGAGGGAATGGAGACATCTTTTATATAGCAATCAGCAAATATCAATAATTACGACAACAGTAGGCCTACACTAAATAATACAGAAATATACAGTAATTCCATCGAGCATAGCGTAAAACACGGGCCGACTGCATGCAGGACACGTAAAAACTGTATAAATTCACTGGTAAAAAGGTAATTTCGTTTCTAAAGTACGTAGATTGCAGCATACCAGTTGTGTAGCGATTTAGCCACCGCGAGTGTAGCGGTCCACAAATGTACCGATTGAGAACGGATCATATCGACTACCATATGTTATAGAAAGTTTACAAAAACGTTGAAGTTGGTCACGCGCGCCGTCTGTCAACAAGAAGACGAAATGATTTTCAACCTTTGGCCTACCGTGCCAACCACGGACTAGTCTTGGTTCCAAGACGTTACTACCTAATGTGTGTGTAAGTGCAGTCAATAGAGGGCCGCGCGATGTGACTAACCGCAGGAAATAGTGGATTGCAATCCAGCCTGGGCCTAATTCTCAAATCTCGGATCCGGCTCAGGCTCCGGCTCCAGCTCCATTTCGTGAATCCATTCTACAATATTACGGGTATCAAAATATAGATTTTTGGCTGCGGTTCGAAAGAAGTTTCTCTGGTTTGAAAACCTAAACAGAGTTACAGCTTCAATGAAAAACCACAACCGACATTTTCAACATATTCGTCCGGTCATGTGTTTTCACCCGACATGTGTTTTCGCTCCCCAAATTCGACTCCCGTTTACCGCGAGATCGTGCAAGATTCTTTGAGATCAGTATCCCTGAAGTGATGACTACACTCAGGGCTATCTCCAACATTCAGGATGTTGAAAATAAAGTTTCCAGTCGTGAGTGATACTCAAAAGTTAAAAACTATGTGTTTTTGGGTGTATATTACTAATGCATTTTAAGGCTAATGTTCAAACGTTTATAAAAGACACAATCTGTGGTCAAGAATTCGAAACTAAACTGCCGTCTGCTCAAGCAACTTTCATTCTTCCGATGTCAGACGGCAGGTCATGTGACCCTGTTGCGATCTGGGTTTTTATGGCGTGCCAACGAGAAAAAAGTGTTAAAGTCTTTCTCTAATCGGAGTGACAGTGTTTTGTTTTTCTCCTTTAAATTTTAACTTTGATAAGCTGATGTATCCATGTTTAGGCCTCTCATAATGATGCCAGATATTATGAAAAATGCTGTGATAATATTTCGCATCAAGATAAACAATTAGATTTAATTTTATTTGCCTTTAAATATGTCATGCATGATATTGTTGATAAATTATCTGTAATTCACTATCTTGGAATCAAGACTGTTTTAGAACGTTTTTAAAATAAACTCAATTGACCCAGTAAAAAGGAATCGAGTCAGGACAATTGTCCAGCCGTTTTTGAGTGACTTGGTGCGCCATAGCTACTCCGATCTCAATGAACTTTTCCACTCAGCCAAGGGGGTGAAAACACATGACGTCGCGTTTACATAGCGGAATTGGTGTCCCTGTAAATGACGGACAATATTTCAAAAAAAAAGACTTGAACTTCGAGGATTTTTACAGATAATAATCTGGAAGTGTCCAGTTAAAAGGTGTGAGGAGTGATTTTCTGATATTCCATTTCGTTTCCATTTTTGAGAAACTTTCCTGTTATCGGAGCGAAAACCGATAACTGCAGGATAATGGATGACAGAGACAAAGCCGGAGCCTGAGCCGGAGCCGAGCTTTGAGAATTCGCTCCATGGCCGCCGGGCGGAGGCGCCCGTGCCGGGGAAAAACAACGACGAAGGTCTTGGAACCTTTTCCAAACCTCGGCTCCGGCTCCGGCTTCGGTGCTGTCATCCATATGCTGAAAATATAGGTTGTGGCTTTTCATTGAAGCTGAAGCTCTGTTTTCCTTTTCAAACCAGAGAATCTACTTCCGTACCGTAGCCAAAAGCTTATAATTATTGTGATACCCGCTATTTTAGAATGGATCCACAAAATGGAGTCGGAGCCGGAGCCGGAGCCGGAGCCGAGGTTTGGAAAAGGGCTCCACCACTGGTCAGTTTTTGTAAACTAAAGAAAGGTCTATAGAGTGCACGCTTTGTATCATGCGCGTGTTGTCTGCGGTTGTGGAGATCATGTGCTCGGTCTCCACAAGGCGCCATGTGCCCAACGTTTCATAAACTTTTAAAGATATTGCTGAATACAATGGAAACAACACAAGCAACGGTGGTATGTAGGCCTACATGTATTTTTGTACAGCTAAATGTAAAGATTGCAAAAGCGTTGATGTTGGTCATGCCGTCCGTCGAGAAGACGAAATGATTTTTAACAATATTTTTAGCAAATGTTTGTAAGCAAAAGGTTGGTCTATTGGGACAGGAACCAGTCCAGTCTCCCATTATAATTCAGGTCCATCGAACTTGCAAATACAGTGCTGTATGATAAAATTAATATTATTGGCACGTTTGCTTGTGCTGGAAATTCAAGTACAGTATTACAAAGTTGCTTTTTGCAAAATAAATATTCTTTTAATTTCATACATTTAGAATTTATTCATTTTCCATTGTACCATTATTATTTCAATTATAATTTGTGTTCACACCATTAAATTATAAAATAAACATAATTATATATATTATATATGTAATTCACAAGAGGAATATTTTGGCATGATCTGTGATGGTAAATGGCAAAAAATAGACACTTTTGGTTGTGGTTCGGAAGTAGATTCTCTGGTTTGAAAAAGAAAACAGAGCTTCAGTTTCAATGAAAAACCACAACCTATATTTTCAGCAAAAGAATATTAGATTAATCTTAACTGTGAGCTATTTATATCACTACAGTGATTTGTGTTGTGACATCTCCATTTGCTTGGCAATTAGGTTATATCTACCTTTTTAAATCAATCACGTGTTTTTTAAAATAGTCTCCGGAATCACAAAACTTTTCCTTTTTCTAGACTAGAAAATGATTGTCTCTACTAAAGTTAGGTGACATTGTGTTTATTGGAATTGGACGTAAAATGAATCAGTGACTGATAACTACTGTAGGCCTACATGTTGTTTTACAATTTCAGAGTTGTCATATTCATAACTGATGAAACCTATTTTCACTACACAGGTGTTCCAATCTTTCACACAAAAAACACCAAAAAAGATAACTTTAACGGCTTTTGGGGAAAGCTTGTCTTTCAACAAGGAATGCAAAGCCGACTATACCCCTGAAAGTTGTACTAAATAAGTAAAAACAAATCATTGAATGAGTATAAAATAATAGAATCTAATCTCATTCTGGACGATTTTGAAATAAGCATAGAGTGCCTGGAAACTGTACACTAGAAAACTTAGCATAATTAAATATGCACTTGACAACCAAAGTCCCAAATTTACAACCCTTACCTCCAAACTTGTGTATTATTTTTTTTCAATGAGACAATAACAAAAAAAACACCAAATGACAATAAAACAGATGTAATGAACCAGCATTTTTAAGTTTAACTTAAACTTAAAAAAAATAAAACAAATTCATGTGACATGATATCAAATGTCATCAATGATAAATGATTTTGCATATTGCAAATTCAAGATAACCTTAAAAAACCTTTGTTTATAAATGTGGAGTGGAACATTGATATTTTGGGAGGAAAAACAGACGCACCACAATCAGTAATAAGCCCGATTCAACATGAAATCAAATGTGAAGCGCATTTTGGTGACATTAGGTGCAGTAAGTGTAGTCTCTCCTATTGTGAATTTTTTTTGTGATACATGAAAATTCGCTTCACTTTGCAATTCATGTAAAAGGTAATATCATACTTTGGTTGTTATTAAAGAAATACAGATTTATGGGCAAACATTCAGATACAGTAACAGTCATCTGTGAAAATTTCAGTCCCATATTTTGCCCACTTTTTGAGAAAACAGTGAAAAAGAGCCACAGTATTTCTTAAGTCTTTTCTCTTTTATTTTTGATCTTTTAAAAGATCCAAAAGATTTTCGGTCGTTGTTTTACAAATTTCTGGAAAAAATACACCATTTCAGGTGGAAAAATTTTTACGGTTTGTTTCTACCACCACCATCTTCATACCCTGTAAGTTATACGTAAATCTGTGAACATTTCTGTTTTGGTTTCTTACCAAAGTATGATACTACCTTTAAAGTATGAATAGAGCTTGTGTATGTGATGCATATTTATTGTGCCTGGGACCGATTTCACAAAATGCTAAAATGACCTTAACCCTCTGCACCTACATGTATGTACCACACAAGAGCTTCTTACCACATATATTACCGCAGTCTCCACATGGTACGTGGATCATACACCATGTATTACCACACAACTTCAATGTGGTGCATTGTGGTATTCATTTCAGGATACCACACGTACAACAGGAAAAAACCATGTTGTTAAATTGCGGTATGCGGGTAGGGTTAATGTTAACTTTGAGTTGTCCACCAGTCCACCTACATCTATACAGTGATCCGACGACGCGAACATGGAGGTAAAAAACACCCGCCATTACTGGTGTGTCCCCGCCTGCCTTTTGTCCGACAACAAAACAATTTACGCTCCGCCGCACTCTATAATGGCAGGGTGTATGCCGTCCCATGATTAGGGGACGTACACCTTGTAGTACCTGTAGAGTGCGGCGGGCGTAAATCCTTTTTTTTTGCGGGAAAAATACGGGCGGGGACACACCAGTAATGGCTGGTGTTTTTTACTTCCATGTTCGTGCCATCGGATTGGTGTATAGAGATTTACATTGTAACAAAACATGCTACTCACGATAAGTGCTCAGTTATGCGTTAAACCATACAGTAAGGTTCTTGCTCAATGGTTAACCGACCTGGGCTGCATGGATTTCACCAAACACTAAGATGAATCTTAAGATGACTTGTCTGTAACACCATAGTGATTGATTTGTATTGCGACATCACACTTTGCTTAGCAAATTAGAGCACGAAAACGGTATCCAGGAGGTCAACAGGTTCGAATCCCACTCCACTCCAGTCAATTTCCTTTTGTCACCTCTCGATGGTTTTGATTAGTTTAGTCAGGCCATCTCATCCTTCTGGAACTTCTCAATCTTCTCCTCCATCATCCCCAGCATCTTGGTATCCTTGACGACGATGACATCATCTTCCTCCCTCCATCTTGCCCCGCCCTCCTCCACGTCGGCTATGGACTCTGGTAACCCCTTGTCCAGAGTCTCAGGAAGCCAGAGATCCAGAACTCCACTGATGAAAGCAGTGGCGCCAAAAATCATGTAGGCCGCAAAGTCTCCCTGTAACATTTTCAGGTACAATAAATGATTGGTGAAGGTCACAAAACAGCATCATCTCCTGAAAGTTATACGTAAATCTGTGAACATTTCTGTTTGGAGACTTGTCAAGGAAACTTGAAAATAAATTGGAAATGGGGTGCAAAATAAAACAAAAATCTGAAAAGTTGCATCTCTGGTTTGGAGAGTCTTATGTTTGGATCCCTGGACAATCTTTCACAAAATCTTTGGGCCTGTTTGTTGCAGGCATACGATCCGTGACAGAGCATGCCACCAGATCCCATGTTAGTGTATCCTGTGTGAGACGTGGATCTGCAAGATCACTCATCGTGTGCCTGAAACAAACAGGCCCTAAAGGTATTTAGTCCTTGAGGAAAAGTCTGCTAGAATTGGGGAAAACAAATCCATATTTACGTGAAACTATTCCCTTATCAATGAAATGGGATCTTGTAAGCACATAATTTTCTGCTTAAAGGTAATATCATGCTTTGGTTTTTATCAAAGAAATACAGATTCATGGGCAGAAATATCAAGACAGATACAGTAATAGTTATCTGTGAAAATTTCTGTCCCATACGGTGCCCACTTTTTGAGAAAACAGTGAAAAACAGCAACAGTATTTCTTAAGTCTTTTCTCTTTTATTTTTGATCTTTTAAAAGATCAAAAAGATTTTCGGTCGTTGTTTTACTAATTTCTGGATAAATACACCATTTCAGGCGGAAACATTTTAACGGTAGGTTTCTACCAGCATCATCTTCATACCCTGAAAGTTATACGTAAATCTGTGAACATTTCTGTTTTGGTCTCTTACCAAAGTATGATACTACCTTTAAAGTATTAGCAAAGCCATCAAACTGGGCCCAGAAGCTGACAGACTTCTGGCCTTCTCTTACCATAGGAATAACAGAAGGGGCTACTACTCCACCAAGCCTAGCTGCTACTGAACATGCTCCCATGCCACTATTCCTGCAAGGCAGAAAAGACAATTAGATCTTTACAGAGGTACCTGGGTATAGTCTAAAGCAGAGTGTTGTAGTCCAAACCTGTGCTGGATTTCACAAAGCACTAAGATTAAACTTAAGATGAGTTGTTCAGTATCACCATGGTGATTTGTAGTGTGACATCACATGTTGCTTAGCAATTAAAATGAATTCACACCTAAGATCAATCTTAGTGCTTTTTGAAATCAACCGCAAGACCAAGACCGAGACCGAGACCTACTTCTTGAAGACCAGGTCTTTCGAGGCAGGGACTTTTCCAGGTCGAGACCAAGACCAAGACCAGATTTACTTCTAAAAGGTAAACAAATTTTCACAATTTGGCTTTTGCAAAGGAAATGCAGACTCATGGGCAAAAATATCAAGGAAGATACAGTAACAGTCACAATGTGAATTTTCCAGTCCCATACTGGGCCCAATTTGGGGGAAAAACAGAGACAAAGTTCATTGTATTTTCAAAGCCATTCACAGGTGGCTCAAGGGTCGATTTCACAAAGATTTATGATTCGTCTTTTACATGAGTTGTTCCTGTTTCCATAGTTACTAGTATTGTGATTTGTGACATCATGAATGCAAGCATGTGATTTTTTCTCACGTGCTCTCACAAGCACTGAGTATACAGTGCTCATCCACGTCGGTGAAGGGCAAGCCTAATTTGCATATTATCTATTTCCCGACCAAAATCATTTAATATTCATGATTTACTGCGGTACCCGCCGCGATATTGGATTCGATTCACCCTGCAGACCCCAGCTAGCTCGGTGGCCTAGCAGGTAAGGCATCTGCACTAGTAAGCAGGAGGTCGTGGGTTCGAATCCCACCTGAGCAAGCATGTGATTTTTTCTCACGTGCTCTCACAAGCACTGAGTATACAGTGCTCATCCACGTCGGTGAAGGGCAAGCCTAATTTGCATATTATCTATTTCCCGACCAAAATCATTTAATATTCATCATGAATGATGTAAGAAAGAATACAAAAGAAGCAGATTTAGCTTTCTGCCAAGTATGTCTACTCCGTTACCCACATTATTTACATTGGTCTTTCATTATCATCTTAAATGCTCACCTTATAACTGTCGGAAGAAGTTCTGATGTATAAATATAAACAATATTAAAAGCAGCAGACACGCCCATCTTGCCGATAAAAGCCAGACTCGTGCGCAGGTTTTCTGTTTCAGGATCTACGACAAAATGGAAATAAGATGACACAGGTGAATGCAGTTATCAGTACTGGGAACTGAACTTTATACCAGTTTTGTTTTCGAATTACTTTTTCCGAGTACCAAGTACTGCCGAGTACTTTGACTGCTGAGTACCAAGACAGGTCGAGTCCTTTGCCAGTCGAGTTCAAGTACTTGTGCACCCGAGTACAAGTACGAGTACAAGTACAAGTACTTATCTTCCGAGTACGAGTACGAGTACGAGTACAAGTACTTATCTTCCGAAAAAACCTAAACAAGTTGCGCTGTAGCGTTTGACTCCATTCTGCACAAATTCTCTGTATTCTTTGAACCTAAATTGAACAAGTCGATGTGGACGACATGCCTGTACAGCTGATCTAATAATGGTAGTCAACACACGTGGCTATGCGTTGCAACAGTAATACGTTACACCAACGTAAACGCCAGGCACTATTCATAAGCATGTAATTTCTATACGCTAGATTCGATTCGTTGTTAGAATGCTCACTTTAACTGGACAGATTTTTTATATAGAGTACTCTATTTTAAATACAAGTACGTAGATGCTCGAGTACAATTTTTGGATGTCAAGTTCCGAGTATTTTGTGGCCCAAGTACAAGTACCAAATGACGAGTGCGAGTATTTGGATGTTCGAGTGCGAGTACGAGTACTCGGAAAACGGTACTCGAGTAGTACTCGAGTGTGAGTACCGAGTACAAGTACTACAACGCGGCTTAATACTGCACAGGCGACATGGAGAATTACCAACAAACAAGCCAACTTGGTACAGCTAAGCCAACTTTCCATATTTTAATATTATGTGCCACAACCCACAGTCACAACTCAAGTTAACAACTCAATGCACACTTATAATGCGGCGGTATCCACCAAGCATGACGATCATGGTGCAAATCAATTATAATCCCTGGTCATCGGGCCATAATTAACATTCTTGAAACCATCTCAACTCCCTGGGGAGTATACAGCCCCGGCTGCAATATTCAGCGCACCACAAAGCCATCTCTACCCTCTTATGTACCGGTACCCATTTACACCTGGGTGAAGAGAAGCAATATGTGACAAAGCGTCTTGCCCAAGGACGCAAGCACTATTAACCCCGGGCTGGATTCGAACCTACAACCTGTAGATTGACCACAAGACTTAGAGTTCAACACACCAGACCACAAGGCCACAGCATCCCACGTAACAATAGACACCAAAATAGAGCACAAGTAACAGCTCTAGAACCCTGATTGAATCCACACTTTTGGGAGATAATGAATACCGGTAAAATAGACACATTATTCCTACATTTTTGGGAATAATCCGTGTGAGACTGCCTACATAACTTACGTAGAGGGACAGTTACCAAGGCGAGGCATGTTATCCCGGCAGTGAAAATGGAACAAAGAAGGAGTTTCCGTCTCCCAAATCTGCAGAGGTGAGAGAACACCATTAAAAAACTATCATACTTTGGTAGCATACCGAAACATAAATATTCACAGATTTACCTATAACTTACAGGGTATGAAGATGCTGATGGTAGAAACATACCGTTAAAATTGTTCTGCCTGAAATGCTGTATTTGTCCAGAAAAGAGTAAAGCCAGTGACCAGAATTAAAAGAGAAAAAGACTTAAGAAATACTGTGGCTGTTTTCACTGTTTTCTCAAAAAGTGGGCAACGTATGGAACTGAAATTTTCGCAGATGTTTGTTACTGTATCTATCTTGATATTTTTTGCCCATGAATCTGTATTTCTTTGATAAAAACAAAACAAAGTATGATATAACATTTAAGTATGAAAACAGGCTTAAATTAATGAATTAATTTTTTTTACACGTACCTGTTCAGAAGGAAGAAGCAGATAAAATATGCTGGTAATTCAGCAAGACCAGACAAGGCAAAACTGGTGTACATATTACCACCTTGGTTACTAGCATTCATCGTCAGTCCGTAGTACACCATACTACATGTAAACCTGCAAACATAAAAACACAGAGAATTCATGTACAATTATTGTCATACCATTGCAAAATTTGAAAAGGCGGAGTATTTAATCTCTAAAACAGTTCTGATAACAGAATCTTTGACAAGTAAGACTTGAAGCAATGCATGGTGGAAGTACTAAAAGAAAAATTGACTGGAGTGGGATTCGAACCGGCGACCTCCTGAATACCGTACAGGCTCTCACGCGGTGTGTGCGTGGTTTCATGGCTTCTGACTGCCAAACGAACAAAGATAATTGACTATTGGGGTCACCACCAACGTAGGGCTGGATGGCTCAGTTGGTAGAGCGCCTGTACAGTATTTAGGAGGTCGCTGGTTCGAATCCCGCTCCAGTCAATTTTTCTTTGTTCACTTTTCAATGACTTTAAAATTCAGTCAGTTTCCCTTGTGGTTATTTGATGACTTTATCTTACCAGGTAAATATCAAGATAAGCATCCTTGCTCGTATGATGGGAGTTCGGAAACAGTCCATCAGGCCATATTTTTTGTTGCTGGAGTTGTCACTTGAAATCCTGAGCTGAACCTGGGAAAAATTCATGCAAAGCAAATGGTTTTAATCATCAATCAACCACAAGGGAGAGAGCCTGCAGAGAGAGCAGGCTAGTCGAAACATGGTGTTTCCGCAAACCAATCCACATACCAATTGTCACCATGCAAAGCCTCAAATCTATTCTAATCGTATGATTGTAGGAGTGAGTGGGCTGTCTTACCATTGATTTGGTGATGTTCTTGCCATTTGTGTGTCCGATGTAGTACAGTATATCTTCCGCTTCTGAAACCCTACCCTGAGATGCTAACCAACGGGCTGACTCCGGAACAACCCTGCACGAATGACGGATAACGAAACACATGTACAGGGGCCAATTTCATAAAACTGTTAAGCACTAAAATGTGCTTAGCACAAAAATGTCTCGCCCAATAAAACAAACCACCATTGAAAATTCCATTTGATATTCATGGTCAGCAAACAACAGCCAAAGAACAATCACAAGTGATACACAACACGTGGAAATTTGGTTGTTAACCCTGTTTTTATTAAGACAGAAATGTCATGCTTAGCAAATTTTTGTGCTTAACAGTTTTATGAAATTGGCCCCTGGTATAGTGTCCTTATGCATTGTTATTTGTGTGTTTTTATAGTGCCACAATTTTTTCTGAACAATCTTTTCTTGCTTTTACGATAATTAGAAATCAAGTGAAATGTACAAAAAAAGTAATTAAAATAGCGGTCAACTGCCGCGAAAAGTGCAATAACGGTATGCAGTTTGTGGTCGTGATTCACCCATTATGTCATGCGTCATGGCGGCCACAAAAATGCAAACATTATGTATTACGACAAATGCAAGTTACAGGATCTACGGCACGTGTCTGTATACAAGGACCAAACAAAATACTCCATCTACCACATGGCTATTAGTTGAGATCAGAGAACAGACTTACCAGTTGATGGACAAGTAGCCAATCAGCGGCAGAGTTGTGATGAATATTAAGGCCCGCCAACTTCTCACAAAATAGGCCAGGACGGCAAACAACTAAACGAAAAATACAAATCACAATCTCTGCATTAGAGGTAATTTCACAGCAGGATCTATGGAAATCTACCCCCTTGGGACACAAAGGCAATGATTAGAGGCACCTATGAACTGACCAGATGTACCAAGGCAATGAAAATGGCAGCAAGGCAATGACAAGGGACACCAAGGCAATGACCCAGGGCACCAAGGCAATGGCAAGGGACACCAAGGCAATGACAAGGGACACCAAGGCAATGACAAGGGACACCAATACAATGGCAAGGGACCCCAAGGCAATGGCAAGGGACACCAAGGCAATGGCAAGGGACACCAAGGCAATGACAAGGGACCCCAAGGCAATGCCAAGGGACACCAAGGCAATGCCAAGGGACACCAAGGCAATGCCAAGGGACACCAAGGCAATGACAAGGGACACCAAGGCAATGTCAAGGGACATCAAGGCAATGACAAGGGACACCAAAGCAATGACAAGGGACATCAAGGCAATGCCAAGGGACACCAAGGCAATGCCAAGGGACACCACGGCAATGACAAGGGACACCAATACAATGACAAGGGACACCAATACAATGACAAGGAACACCAATACAATGACAAGGGACACCAATACAATGCCAAGGGACACCACGGCAATGACAAGGGACACCAATACAATGCCAAGGGACACCAAGGCAATGACAAGGGACACCAATGCAATGACAAGGGACACCAATACAATGACAAGGGACCCCAAGGCAATGACAAGGGACACCAAGGCAATGACAAGGGACACTAAGGCAATGACAAGGGACACCAAGGCAATGACAAGGGACACCAAGGCAATGACAAGGGACACCAAGGCAATGACTAGGGACACCAAGGCAATGACTAGGGGCATGAAAGCAATGCCAAAGGGTATCAAGGTAATGACCAGGGGCACCAAGGAAATTAAATTGCCTCCTTAAAGTTTCTATATTGAGCACATGCAATGGAACACCACTGTTACAAACAAAATTAAAAACTGAACATTGGGCTATCGAACATCATCCTTGGCTCCCAATTCGTATGTACAAAACATAATGGACAACAACCAACAACTATACTGATGGATCTCGCTGTGTTTGTTACAGCAGCGCTCTACTATGGTGTAATTCATGCATATAATCCTCTTCATCATTACCATAATGCCGATGCAGAAGACAGCCTGTAAGACTGTACCGGCCGGACCCCTATAGGAACTGCCCAGGTTTTCCGTAGCAAGCACAAAGGTGCAGAGAATCACTCCCCCAGTGGCCATACCAAACAGGAATCTGAAATGAAGACCAGGAGTTATAAAGTGAGAGAGCACAACCTCAGATTCATAAACATAAGTCATTGAAAAGTAAACAAAGAAAAATTGACTGTCCGAGCGGGATTCCAACCAGTGACCACAGGAATACCGTACTGGTGCTCTACGAACTGAGCTATCCAGCCCTATGTTGGCGGTGTCCATAACAGTCATTTATATCTTTGTTTGTTTGGCAGTCAGAAGCCATGAAACCACTCCCATATGGCTATGCCAACATAAACAATGCTGCAATCTGTGGAATGGTACATGGGGATCACTCAAAGAGGATGCAGCTTTTTAATCATCAAATGACCACAAGGGAAACTGACAGGCTAGTTTGAATACCGCTCCGGTAAATTTTTCTTTGTTCACATTTCAATATCAATGTAAAATTGATCCAGTCAATTTTCCTTGTGGTTATTTCATGATTATAAACATGAATCGATTATTGAAGTTCTTTAATAGTCTGTACTGTTACAAAATGAGATCTGTGACTTTTCAATAGGAAATTCAACAATATTTCAGTGTTTCTTGAAAAAAATACTCAAAAAACAATTCTGAATCGCGACTCGATGACAGGCGGCCCGTGTACTATCTTGTGTGCGTGGTTTGTCCATAGCTTACGCCTTTCGTTGGTTTTCATCGGTATTAAAGTGCCATGAGAATGAAAGTACCCGGAAGTCCGCGCTGATCTAAAGATGTCCTAAACTACACAAGCAACCACAAATCAGTAAACAGCAAAAAGGCAGACAGATAAACAAAAAAATAAACAAACAAAATGACAGAAAAAAACAAACTTTTCTTCACTAACCTTGTTATTGTAAACTGTATGTAACTTTGTGTGAGTGCACTCAGCATACCAAACATAGACATCAAAACCAGTCCCAGCAGGGATATTTTCCGCCGTCCGTACTTGTCTGCCATTATACCAAACAGCATGACGCCTGTCAGCACACCAAACATGAAAACGGACTGGACAAGTCCAACTTTGTATTTGTCGTCGCACACAAGGTCCCACTGTTGAGACAAAATGAGAAACCCACAATGCTTGGAGTTCCATAGACACAATCCCAAAGACACAATGTTGGCCTCCATGAGCCATATACTTTAAAGGTAGTATCATACTTTGGTAAGAAACCAAAACAGAAATGTTCACGGATTTATACTTTCAGGGTATGAAGATGGTAGTGGTACAAATATACCATTAAAATGTTTCCGCCTGAAATGGTGTATTTATCCAGAAATTAGTCAAACAACGACCGAAAACAGTTTGATATCGGGGTAAGATCAAAACCATTATTTATGTTTTATAAGAAATATTGAGTAGGGTTTTCGCTGTTTTCTTGTGACTCAGATGTCCGATTGAGCTCAAATTTTCACAGTTTTATTATTTCATGCAGACTTTTACCAATCATGTATAATATCTTTAAAATATGACATGTTCCATTCAATTCAACTGTGGAGGCTGGGGCTCATTGAATGGAACATTTCATCTTTCAACTCTTTCCATTGCAGGCCTTGAATTTGGTTCTGAAAAGGGCAAGGCCATTTTTCCATTGCAAGGGGCACTTCCATTGGAAAATCATAATGTAGTTGGAAACATTTGAAGGGGGCACGAAGGCCAAGAATCGGGGCAACGAAGACCATGACTTCCGTGGCCTTCGTTAAATTCAAGACTTGCATTGCACACATATACATTCATACTGTCATTAGTCCACGGTTTGAATGCATATGTACAACACACTCACTCACTCACCTCAGTAACAATCGATGTGAACTCCTTTGAGTAGCCATAATGAGAGCAAGGTCTGGCATTCGGACCACACTTGTATATTTTGGAGATTGGGTTGTCCAAGCAAAACATATGGGGCGGTTCCTTGCCGACGAATGCCAGGGCCAACATGTGCATCGCCATGAATCCATTGAGGGAAGACAACAGTAGGAAGTTGGACTTCTGTAGTCGACCAAATTCACCCACGCTCTTCAGCACTTTGTCAAATTCCATTCCACAGGCTTGTTTTTACCAAACTGCACGAAGACTGTTGATTAAAGCAACAAAATAATGTCATTGAGATGGGTACATACACATAGGGCCTACATACAAATTACAAGTACAAAAGTAAGTACACTTTTTTTAAAGCAAGTGAACAACACTCAAACGAAACCAAACAGGCTTTAAGTTTAGGGTGACACGCTGTAAAGACTGTGTGTACAGTTTACAATCTCTCTTTATTTGTGTACAAAACTACAAGAAATGTGGTTCTGAATAACTTCTCCGGACATGCCGGAGCTGTGCACCGGACAAGACCCAGCCAGGACTAGGGCTTTAAACCTACGTACTTCATTACTGCCCATCATGGCTCAATTGCAGAATACCCGCCACTCACATTGAACATGTGTACATTGTCGTTCTAGACCACTCATACGTTTGTGCACAGGGCTTTTGAGTGGCGGGGTATTCTGCAATTAGGCCTACTCCCTTAAACTTCAACTAAACTAAGTTTGGGGAGTGTGATAAGTTTAAGACGGTCCCAAAACTATAAAGGAAAGGAAAACTACTTCTTGAACTGTTACATACCTAAGTAAATATACATGTACCTTGGTGATGTCCTCTTCTACATTATTAGCAAGGTTAATTTTGTGGAAAGTGGGCAGGGCTTTGATTTTTGAGGGAAATTATGTGGTAAAAACGGTAACATCTGTTGAGCCCCAATGTTGACAACGTGTCATACTGCGCAAAATGTTCACGAAATGAAATACAGTACAGTATGGAGGTCAGAATCCCTGTCGTCACTTATGGAAGTGATACCAAACGGTCACTTCAACAGAAGAGTCCATCGGGGTATCAGTCTATTTTGGGTGCATTCGTTTCGCTAACACGGGTCAGTCCTTACTGGGAATGGTCGCGTTATACTGCACAAAACAAGCGAGAGAATTGGGACGAGGTTGACTGGTGTCGACCCGTGTTAGCTAAACGAACGTGAAATATTACCTAAATGCAAGTAGGACAAGTGAGGGGGTAGTTTGTTGTGAATTAATTGTGGGCGCGTATTTTTACACGGTGTAAGCCATGTGGTTTTTTTGCTAACTCATAACTGCAGCTAGAAAGTCTACTTCATTTCGGGACCAATTTTGACAGTTTTCTCCCACTCCCAGATTGTCTTATTTGAACTAACATTAGGATGAATGATGTCGACAAATACGTGGACGATGACGCTGATGTGAGTGATGATGATTCACTTCAAGTTCATGACCAAGTCGAAGTTGACATCCCTACTGAATTGAAGGTAGGCCTAGGTAGCAACCAAACATTCACATTGTTATATAGGCATGATAGGCCAAGTTTAAATTATAGGCCAAGTTAAACCATTGATGGTATTGAATCCGCCTCCTAGGCTAGAGTAGACCATGTTTCCACCTACCTAGCCCCACTAGTGTGGCACGATTTTTCGCTCAAGCCGCTCCATCCTTAGCCACACGTCCAACTGCCTGATTTACGAGGGATATGTTCGGCTCTGGTGCGCACCCTCTTGTCATCACATTTCACACACTTTCTACATACACAAATGTTCCTTAGTGTCTCATCTTTCTAATGATATATTATTCGAATGATTTCAATCTTGTATTCATCTTTTTTTTTGTCATTCACTGGTACTACACCGGCGAGTTTAATGGTGCCGGTCGCGCACCAGAGCCCAGATGTCCAGAGTGATTTCCACTTCCAGTAGGGGCACAGTATAGGACAAGTCGACCGCAAAGACAACACGACTTGAGACAGCTCGATCGCAAAGACAACTGAACTCGATACAGCTCGACTGCAAAGACAACTTGACTCGAGACAGCTACACCGCAAAGACAACGCGACTTGAGACAGCTACACCGCAAAGACAACTAACGTTACACCGCAAAGACAACTCGACTTTTGACAGCTACATTGTAGACCGCAAAGACAATTCAACTCAAGACAGTTCGACTGCAAAGACAACTCGACTTGAGACAGCTCGACTGCAAAGACAACTCCACTTGAGACAGCTCGACCACAAACACAACTCCACTTGAGACAGCTCGACTGCAAACATGGCAAAGACAACTCAACTTGAGACAGCTCGACTGCAAAGACAACTCCACTTGAGACAGCTCGACCAAAAACACAACTCGACTTGAGACAGCTCGACTGCAAACATGGCAAAGACAACTCGACTCGAGACAGCTCGACTGCAAAGACAATGAAGGTGTTTACAATAGGTTAACTGTTAGCCTGATATTCTTTTCTTTTTTTAATCGGTAAATTTTTGAAATTGATTTTGATTTTCTCTTGCAGGCTGTTCTGCCAGATGGGTACAATTACATCCTGTCTGACTTCAGTTTGAAGGAGACGGGGTTTGATGCCAAACTAAAGATCGATTCCGAGGATGCTGATAGGTGGAAATCTGACTTTTCAGAGGCATCAAAGTGTACCTGGAGGGTACATAGAACGTTCCCTAGATCTGGAAAATATGTTCTGTTCAAGGTACTTGTTAACTTTTTAACTATATGTTCTTGAAATAAATAAGTCTTGAAGCTATGCATGGTGGATATAAAATAAGGTAGGTTTGCGGTGACACCATGTACCGTAATCTCTTCTGTGAGAGTGTGTGGTTCTGAGAAGAACCGGTGGTACTATCTTGACGTTCCAAACAGTGTGCCCTGTTCGTCCTCAGGAGAGTGACTGGTTGCCTGACTCGGCGGATGCCGTTCCACTCCGGTGCACTTATAATCAGCGTCCTCCAAGTCAGGCGACCAGTCACTCTCCTGAGGACGAACATCAGCACACTGTTCAGAACGGCGAGAAAAAAACCACCAGTTTTTCTCAAAGTAGACACACTCATACAGAAGATAATTACATGGTGTCACTGCAAACCTACATGTACCTTATTTTGTGCTCAAGCAGATTACTAGTCTTGGTTTATGACGTTGTTATTACCTGCACTGACCCGCACGTACATATTCCCAAGACGTTGTTATAGACAGGTCAGTACGTGTACGTGCCTGCGGATCACCTACATGTATACTGTTATAGTTTTTATACATCTTCATATGTACATATTTATTACTTACATGCACATGTGTGAGCCGGTTCCTACGTTCGAGTATCAACTACAACAACGTCATGAACCAAGACTAGTAAATTACATTAAATATTCTGTACTTATGACTGACAGATCTCCTTTGACCCATTTAGATATTACATGTATGTGGGGTGCTGTAGCTTAGTGGTCTGGCGTGTCGTACTCAAGATCTTGTGGTCAATCTACAGATTGTGGGTTCAAATCCAGCCGTGGGTTAGTGGTGCTTGCGTCCTTGGGCAAGACGCTTTGTCACATATTGTTCCTCTTCACCCAGAAGTAAAATGGGTACCTGTGACGGTAGAGATGGCTAAGTTGTGTGCTTGATCAGCCTTCGTGGACTTTACAGTAGCCGGGGCTGTATACTCCCCAGGGAGTTGCGATTGTTTCAGGAATGTTAGTGGGGCCCAATGACCAGGGATAATAATGGTAAGCGCCTTGAGCACCCTCTGGGTGGATATGTTTCCCATTATAAATGTCCTTATTATTATGTTGTTGTTAATTTAGTTGTCCAATTGCAATTTCTTTTGTAGAAGGACTACAGATGTCATCATGGCCAGCAGAGGAAACTCAAAGAAGGAAAATCTCGGCACAGCAAAGACATGGGTTGCTCCTCCAGTCTTCATATTACCGTGCGGAGATCAACGATATCTAGAGGAAGGATGAGCAGGTAATACTTTTCCACATAAGATTCTTTACAGTAATCTGAACACAAGTTTTTGAAGGGCGCCCTCTTTTGATTGAAAAGGAAACTGCGGTGGTGTCAGTATATTATTTTGTACACGGCCAATCATCTCTTATTGAAATCTGGAAAGCCGGAAAGCTAATCATGAGCAAAAGACCGGTGGGACATGTTGTCCATGCTGAATATTCTTCTAACTCTGTGTTCCTTTCAGGAATAAATCGCGCACCAAGTACATAGCCGGAGTTGTAGTGCATTTAGATCGATAAACACCACCGCAGTAATCAAAAGAGGGCGGCATTCAAAACTGTGTACTCGGAATACTGTATGCAATTCAGCACCCCAGCTGCCAGTAAGGATGATTAGCCTCCCAAATTATTATTAGTTAGGACCATTGCAGTTCCAACCCATGATGACCGTCAAACTCCTATGGGTGCAGGGTGATGAGTGATATATGGAATTGAAAACAAACACATGTATTTGTATTTTTATCCCATTTATTTTCAACTAACTACAGAAGTTCCGATCCCCATATGACGACCCATCCCACTAGGGTGACATTGTTGTGGCATCACAATCATGACATTTCCGTCCCGGCAGCGTTGAAATTCAGGGACGTGAACTCATCTACAGCTGACAAACTCGTAGAACTTTTCCAGAATGGGCACTCTCCATCAAGTGCCCTTAATATGCTGCAACTAGAACTTCAGTATGATGATCCTGAGGGTTATGTCCTCAAGTCTGGTGACAGGTCTTTCTGCCCAGACCTGCAGTTCTGCTATAGGTCAGTATTTAAAGGTAGTATCATACTTTGGTAAGAGACCAAAACAGAAATGTTCACAGATTTACCTAAAACTTTTCAAGGTATGAAGATGGTGGTTGTAGAAACATACCGTTAAAATTGTTCCGCCTGAAATGGTGTATTTATCCAGAAATGAGTCAAACAACGACCGAAAATCTTTTTGATCTTTTAAAAGATCAAAAATAAAAGAGAAAAGACTTTCATGTTTTGCACTGTTTTCTCAAAAAGTGAGCACCGTATGGGACTGAAATTTTCCCAGATGACTGTCACTGTATCTGTCTTGATATTTTTGCCCATGAATCTGTATTTCTTTGATAAAGTCCAAAGTATGATGCTACCTTTTAAGATATAAAACATTATTGGTGAAGATCACAGAACAGCACTGACACTTTGTCTGATCAAACATGTACATGAAATAACTAACTGTAAAATTTGAGTCACGAGATCGACAATAACGAAACCCTGATTCATTTTTTCTTATAAAACATAAACAATGGTTTTGATCTTACCCCGAGATCAAAACTGTTTTCGTTTTTTGTTTGACTAATATCTGGATAAACACCGCATTTCATGTGGAAAATATTTTAACGGTATATTTCTACCACCAATATCTTCATACCCTGAAAGTTAAACATAAATCTGTGAACATTTCTGTTTGGGTATGTTACCAATCCTGTACTGTACCTTTAAAGAGGTCCTCTAATTATGTACAGCCGTTCAGCGAGCGAGTGTCTATCACATGCATGCAAATTGCCTGATTAATTATGCAAGCCACCCCAGCACTGACCTCTAGGTTTTGACCAATCAAGTTCATCATCCTCCGTCACAACTCTGACAGAAATGTCCTCAAAACAGATCTGATTGGCTGATGTGTCATGCGTTACCTAAAATTTGCATGCACGCATGTATCAGACGTTCGTATCAGTGTGGCACGGAGTTCGTTATAGAGGCGTTCCACTGTATGCCATAAGGTAATAGCAACCACTGATTCATGCATATAATTTTCTCATGCAGGCTATATTACAAGATTTACAGCAGAGCCTATGGTTCTTCAGATGGTCCTGCATTGATTGCAGCCATTGATGATGATATCATCACCAAATACAATCAAGAAGCAGGGTCAACGTGTGTCAAGATGGCTAGAACCAGCTCTGATCAGCTCATCATAGCAGTCTGTACCCCTATGATGCAACGTGTACACATTATGGGAGTTCACAGCAGTGAACTAGTGTTCATCGATTCAGCAGGTATGCATAACGATAGTCATAATCATACCCAAAAGCAAAGAGTGTATTAGAAACAATTTTGACAACATTTCTACCGTTTTCTCATGAACTTTTATTGCTCGATCATCAGTCTTAGTCTTTATGATTTTGAATAGCTGATCAAACCATGTATATATTGTAAGCTTTCTGATTAAAGGTAGTATCATACTTTGGTAAGAGACCAAAACAGAAATATTCACAGATTTACGTATAACTTACAGGGTATGAAGATGATGCTAGTAGAAACCTACCGTCAAAATTGTTCCGCCTGGAATGGTGTATTTATCCAGAAATTAGTAAAACAACGACCGAAAATCATTTTGATCTTATAAAAGATAAAAAATAAAAGAGAAAAGAGTTAAGAAATACAGAGGCCGTTTTTCACGATTTTTTCAAAATATGAGCACCGTATGGGACTGAAATTTTCACAGGTGACTGTTACTGTATCTTCCTTGATATTTTTGCCCATGAATCTGTACTTCTTGGCAAAAAACCAAAGTATGATACTACCTTTAAAGGTATAATACATACTTGGTAAAGGTCACAAAACAGCACCCACACTGCTTTGTCTAATCCAACATGTAAAATAAAACCTGAGAAAATTTGAGCTCATTCGGACATCTGAGTCACGAAAAAAAAAATTTCTTATAAAAACATAAAGAATGGTTTTGATCTTACCCCAAGGTCAAAACTGTTTTCGGTCTTTGTTTTACTAATTTCTGGATAGATTCATCATTTCAGGCTGAAATATTTTAATTGTTTGTTTCTACCAGTAGAAAGTTCTATGTAAATCTGTGAACAATTCTGTTGGGGTATGACACCAATCCTGTACCTTACCATTAAGCCCCAAAATGGTCGAGGGGGTAAATGATTACAACGGATTGTCGGCTTATAAATGTAAATTTTGTCTTGATCTTGTTTACCAACAGGCAAAGTTGATCGCGATGGCAGCAGGGTTTTCCTCTTACTGACCCATAGCTCGTCCGGCGGACTACCTCTTGGAGTGTTGATCGCATCCAATGAGCAGGAGCAGACCATTGCTGAAGGCCTGAAATTACTCCAGTCTATCTTCCCTTCCGATGCCTTTGGTGGAAATGGCGAAAGAGGCCCAGCAATCTTCATTACGGAGGATTGCCTTGCTGAGAGAAAGGCAATCCACTCGGTGTACCCTCAAGCATCGCTGTTGCTGTGTACGTTTCACATCCTGCAGGCAGTCTGGCGCTGGCTGTGGGATGGCAAGCACAAAGTGGACAAGTGCCACCGTCAGTACCTCTTCGGCTATGCAAAGAAAATGGTGCATGCGGAGAGCATCGGTGATCTTGATGCTGCCTACTATCAGGCATTTAGTGACCAGACTGTAATAAGGTGTGTAGGCCTTTAATTTTCATTGTAGCAACATTTGAATTCAGTTAAAGGTATAATACATGATTGGTATAAAGGTCACAGAACAGCATTATAGCATATACACTGTATATTATACAGTGGAACAACTCTAAAGCCCTGTCCGCACTGGACTTTTTTTTGGGGGGGGGGGATTTAACCGAGCCGATGGGTAAATGAAAAATGGGCAAATATTACCGGTGTCCGCACTTTGACTTTTGACTCGGGTAACTTAACCATGCACGCACGGAAGAATTACTGAGCTGACAATACTAGGCTCATGCTGGTACCGGACTGGCACTGTCTGCACTGGTCTTTTCGTCTCGGGTAAAGTGTCTCGGGCATTCTACCCGGGCAGAAGTTGGCCGGTAGAAATACCCACTCGGTAGACTTCATTGAGACGTCCGCACTGGACTTAAAATGGGTAAAGTAACCAATGTCTCGGTAACTTTGCCCCAAAAAAGTCCAGTGCGGACAGGGCTTAATAGTGAAAACTACAAAGTTGACATATCCTGATAATTTATCACGGCAAGATGACTTACTAAGAGAAGGAAGTCGACTTGTCCTGATCATTTACATTAGAAAGACGACTTACTAAAATTGAGGTTGATCATCAGGATAAGACAACTTTTTAGATGCACTTCATTGACTTGGCCAGATAAATGATCAGGATAAGTCGACTTATCGTTTTTATGAATTATGTGGTTATCTGGATAAGTGGAATGGCACTCGTGGAGCTCTGTACATTACATCATTATGTGTTGCTTCAAAATTGCAATCATTTTTCTTTCTTTGACCATCAAGGTATCCCGGCTATGTTATCTTCTTGAAGGCCCTCTATGACCAAAGAGACGAGTGGGCCCAGGCCTTCAGGCTGAGTCTGATGACTAGGAGTAACAATACCAACAGCTCCGCCATTGAGGCGGCGCTGAGAGTGCTGAAGGACTCCATCCTGAAGAGGTCAAAGGCTTTCAACGTGCCACAGCTGCTGGATTTTGTCCTGTGCCGGATAGAATCATTCTACGAGAGAAAGCTGCTGGCTGATGTGAATCAGAATCAGCAAAGTCCGGTGTGGAGGATCGGACCTCATGGCAGATCCACTATCAGCAAGGAGGACATCACCAAAGTAAGTTCTTGTTCACTTCAGGTAATAAACTGCTACAAACTGCTCATCAGCCAAAATAATGACCTGAAATTTATAACATGCTTAGAGTGGGCACCGTATGGGACTGAAAATTTCACAGATGACTGTTACGGTATCTTTCTTGATATTTTTGCCCATGAATCAGCATTTCTTTGTCAAAACCCAAAGTATGATATTATTCCTTATATTATTTAGTTGTTGAATTGGTTTAAAGGTAATATGATACTTTGGTTTTTATCAAAGAAATACAGATTCATGGGCAAAAATATCAAGACAGATGCAGTAACAGTCATCTGTAAAAATTCCAGTCCCATATGGTGCCCACTTTTTGAGAAGACAGTGAAAAACAGCCACAGTATTTTTTAAGTCTTTTCTCTTTTATTTTTGATCTTTCAGAAGATCTAAAAGATTTGCGGTCGTTGTTTTACTAATTTCTGGACAAATAAGCCTACACCATTTCAGGCAGAAAAATATTAACAGTATGTTTCTACCGGCACCATCTTCATACCCTGTAAGTTACACATAAATCTGTGAACATTTCTGTTTCGGTTTCTTACCAAAGTATGATACTACCTTTAACATTTACTACATGTACCAGACTGGAGAGAGTACCTTCACCGTGACAAGCCAACGCAACAAGGCAATAAACTACACCATAGATATGAAGGTGGGGGTCTGCAGCTGTCAAGAAGGCCGAACGGGTGGAGCCTGCAAACACCAAGAAGCCATCTTGCATCATCACGCCGTACCTTGTACCAACGTCCTGCCTACAACACCACCAGAAAGGGCAGTGCTGCTGAAAATAGCAACTGGAAGTAAGTCTTGTGCAATATAATAATATTAATATAGATTTATATACATGTAGCGCACTTATCCGGAAGAACCGATCAAGGCGCCTACGCAAACAAAATAAGCATGTCCAAGTCATAATGAAATGACTAGTGATTGAGAAGTAGATGAGATTTTAGTTTTCTTTTGAAGCTGTCCAAGGATGTTATCTGACGGATTGTAGCAGGGAGTTTATTCCAAATGGCAGGTGCTGCCTTAGTGAAGGCACGCTGACCATAGCGGATTGTTCTAGTTCTTACCAATCTTTCAAAATTATGTTTCAGGGAGGTACTTAAGTGAAATTTCAATCTATCCAACACGTAAGCAATAATTGCTTTTAGTAAAGATAGCTAGTTGGTATTAAAGGTAATAT